>JAVLVB010000082.1:248728-261909 GCA_032876305.1 Orestias chungarensis | reverse complement strand
GGGGGGGGGGGGGGGGGGGGGGGGGCTTCATCAGCGCCTCCTTTTCAACAAACACAAAGCGTTCATCAATCTGCTGCTGTAGAACAACATCTCAGTGGAGGAAACGCTTCATAAACTCTAATGTCTTCCCCTGGCGGTTCTTATGTGGTGTTAATGGATTAGCCCGCCAATGGCCTTTCCAGCGCTCCTTGCATAACCTCGTGGCATTAACGTTATGTAATTATCGAACCCGTGCTGCTGCTGAACGGATCAGGGGAAATAAAAATCAAAGATGGCAGCGACATTGACGTTTCTCAGCCGTTTTTCACTTAGATGTTCGATATTGTGACTGATCGGGTCACGTTCGTAGAGGCAGACACACACAAACACACACACTGAAATGAGGACACGCATCTTATTGGGATAGCACGTGGAAGGATATTGGGAAGTGAATGCACTAATATTGACTGAGGGGATTTCTGCTGCTGTTGGTGGGATTTAGCAGCTTACACAGCAAAACAAAGTCATGATGTTGAGGCATGAGCTTTTCAGGCCCAACAAACTAATTCACTGTCCTACTGTTGTGTTTGGTTTGATGTGACGATGAACAAACGAAAACCTTACAGGATGTTTTGGACATACCAGTACAAATTCTTCCTTTAAGATCTAAATTAGACAAAGGTGTAACAACAGAAAATATGTTTTTTAGTCTTCCTCCTGTGAACAGCCATCAGGTATTTACAAAAGAAAGCAGAAGTGACATTATGTGTCTAAGGAAAAAGGTTTTATTCGTAATATTCGAAAAAATCAATAAACAATTAGGTTTTAACATTTTAGGCTGCGCATCAAGCATTCACTCCTCCTGGACCAGCAGACCGAAACAATGGTCTTGTGTTGTGGTTGACTTTACAGCAATCCCTCATACTGGGCATGCATGTAGCAACAGTGGAGAGGAAAAACTCCCCTTTAACTGGAAGAAACCTCCAGCACAACCTGGCTCAGTACAAGCAGCCGTCTGCCACGACAGAAGAAGAAGAGGATACTAAAAAAAGAGTTCATAGCAGCAGTTGTAGAACTTCGCTGGTAGCATCTTAGCCAATGCTCGTTTTCTTACATTTTTATTCTGATTAATAACGTATTTTAAACTGAATTGAGTCAACTTTTATATTCTAAAAATACTCACAAAGCAAGAACATTTCATGACAGGCAAGCAGAAAGCTAAAAGGATAAAACCAAATAGTAAAACCTCTACCTTTCCTATTATCAGCTGAGTTCTTATGCCTCTCCTTTCTCTCTACTTTCGGACTGAAAAAATATCAGACTTTTTTGTTCAGCCAGTCACTGATCAGGCTGGTCATGCAAATAAACATCTGATTAAGTTTACCTCAAGTTTTAATACTCGCTCTTTAAATTCTGACGTTTCCATAGGTTACTGATGTGTTTTTTGACCTAAAAATGAACGTTTTCAGCCTTAACCTATATTTTGTCTTTCAATTTTCAGAGTTAAGGAATGGTGTTCCTGTTCTGAGCATAAACCACGGATCAGGAACGCTGACCCTTCAGCTCCCGCCTAAAGCTACGATTAACGACCGACGTTGGCATCGCTTGGACATAGTCAGCGACGGAAAGGTAAGAGACAAAAACAGTTCGATGTGACAGGAAATAAAAGACTGAAAGACTATAAATACGAAAAGCAACATTGTGTTGTTAAGCTTATATTGGACTACTTCTGTCCCTCTACGCTCAAAGTTACAGAAAGGACCTATCTTGAATAAACATGTTAATTTGGTGTGTATGGCAGGTCAGTTTGCAAACATTATCAATCAGAGGAGGTCTCCGCTTTTGCCTCTACTATAATTTAGTCTAAAGTCTAATCTCAATGTTGCTTCTGTTCACTGAGGTTTGATATTTTTTGGGCAGATTACCCTACATTTGTCTCTAGAACTTGGAAGAACCCCAATTATCACCTCCTAAGAAGCATTTCGTTTGCTCCAAACTAGGGTTGCTTATGTTTTTGCATTTATCAGAAAACGACTCACACAGTAGGCACAACGTTACACTTACAATCAATCTGACCAAAAGCTATCTAGAGAAAAATCCCAAGTCAGAGTCAGTGGTGACCGTGAAGAGAAAGAGGGAAGTACAGAGAGAGTAATAGAGGTATGGAGGTATGGGTAGGAGTTAAGATGTGAGAGTCTCTTTGAAGAGGTGGGTCTTCAAGAGTTTCTTGAAGAAAGACAGGGACGCTGCTGTTCTTGTAGCCACTGGTTGGTAATTTCCACCATCTTGGAACATCTCGACGACCAGACACGCTGCCGCGTTCTGGATAATTTATAAAGGTTTTACCATACAGCCTGGGAGACCAGTCAGGAGTGCGTTACAATACTCAAGGTGGGAGATAACCTCCATCAGGATCTGGGTACCATGTTGGGTCAGTTATGGCCGTATGTTTCTTATGTTTAGTAATTCAAAGCGACAAGATTGAGAAAATGGAGGCAACATGATCTTGGTGTTGTGTATTATGGCCTGTTTAGTTCGTCCAGCTGATCTTGGACCAGTGCATTGGGGTTCCAGTGAACGAGATGGAAGGTGTTGGAGGGGAAACGCGTGAGATTGACGAGTCCAGCTGCAGAGCTGCGGGAGAAACACCCGGGAACCAACGGTATGAAAAGCTGATGGTGCATGAGGGAACCTTCACTTTTTTTGTGTGTGTGTTTTACTCTTCATTAGTTATGATACCTATTAACTAACCTTTCTTTATTATGTTTAAATCATGCACATTCTTCCTCCCAGGTATTTAAATGTGTACCAGCCTCTGCAGTTGGGGGGAGTGAAGGAAATGTCTCCCTACCACCGTTACCGAAGTTTTACTGGATGCATCCGAAACCTCGTTGTTGACAGCCAGGTAATGCCGCATTGCATGCTGGGGAGTGTACCATAAATATTCATACTGTGAGGAAAGAAATCTATCTAGGTTTTCTTGCTGAGGAGGGTTTGTTCTTATGTGAGAGTAAGAAGCTTTACTGTGGTTTAATTCTAAATAACCCAAGATGTAGGTTAAATTTAGAGTGAAGACACAAATAGATTGAATTATCAACCAGTCTACTCTAAATGGAAGTGACTTACTGAAAGTAGTGAAGGAAACACAACGTGTTTGTCTGTTTCCATCCTAGGGATCATTAGCGTTCTCGGTTGTGTCTCTCTCCTTAAAATGCAGCTGCAGTGTCCATAAGTCTGCATCTGTCTATTTGTGCGTGCATGAATTTACTCCTACCGGCTCCTGTGTGTTTTTTGCCCGTGCGCCGTGGGGTGATGGTCAGACAGATGGTGGAGTGAGCTCGGCTCATCACCCAAGGCCAACATAACATTATCATAGTCCAAGAGGTAATACGAATGAACAGAGGGTCTCGCCTCTTCCTCATTTTCCTGAACCTCTCCAAGCTGCTGCAGTTCCTCTGCAGCTGCGGAAAAACTCAACAAGCTCCCAGAGATCAAAAAAAATAAAAAATAAATCCACAGGAAAGTGTTTAGTAAACTTTAAGAGGAGAAAGTGTGAAACTTGTAGATGTTAGCACTGGCATTTTACCCTTGAAATTGTGAAGATTAAGAGCATTATGCATGTGGCTTATTGTTATGCATTTTTTCTATAAAGTGAAGGACAGGGGCTGCTATGACAGCAAATTGTAAAAAATAAATAAATGCACAAATAACATATATCTGCATGTGTGGAGCCTGCATTTAGCTTTTAGAATCATGTAAAAAATAAATACATAAAAATGAACGGGACCATAAATATATGCTTCTGTTGGTGAACTGCAAAGATGTAGATTCTAGTTCGACTTAAATCACAAAAACAAGGATTTGGGACTCGGACCCAGACTTAAGGTCTCTGACTCAAGTCGTTATCTTGTTGTTGGCTGTAAGTAACTCATATGTAAGACTTTAGCTCCTTTAGGGATCCACATATTCTGCTCTGAAATTGTACGTTTGACATATTCCTGTCAATCTTCATTGACAATGTTATGTTAATGTTTAAACATTAAATTTAGTTTCTTGGTGACTAAACCCAAGTATTTTTTTTAACTGAACTCTGTATTAAAGGGCTTCTGTGCAAGCGAAAATCAAAAAGTAAAGCAGTTATAGTTGTCCCTTTGTATTAGCTCTTAAACCTCTGCACCATTTTAACTTAACAACAAACATTTTGAATGTTGGTGTTGCTAATGTCTTGTTTTGAAGCCAAATTTTGTTTAGTTTGAAATTAGTTTCCTGCCACCCAACATACCATACCTGTAATTCACACCAGCCAGAAGAGGTGGTTTCATGTTGCTTTGACAACTAACACATTAAAACAATGATTCTTGGTATGTAGGTTTATTGCTTAATATCCAAAAATCAAGAAGTTGATTAGAGCTATTTTGGATTGACTTTGGGTTGTAATGTGTTTTGCTTCGTAAGGGTCCGTTGGCACAAACATGGAAATGAACCAAAATCAATGGTTAAATGGTGTAATATAACATCTTTTAAAAAAGAAATATACTTTGGTCAATTTATATTGAGACATTTAAAACTTTTTGTATATTTATTTCCACAATCAATTTAAGATATTTAATTACCAGGAGGAATTACCTTAAACAGAAAAACAAACTAAGAAATTATGCCTTTCATCCACAAACAAGGGCTTCATCTAATACAAATCAGCCGTTTCCATTCTTTCTGTATCAACGTAGTGCATTTTTAAAACTCACGTAAAAAAATGGTCTGAATAATATTTACAATGTAAATACATTCAAATGGTTTCACCCATTGAGAAGATGTCAAAGTGAAACTAAAGCTACAAGCATTGTATTTACATAATTACTGCTTTTGTGTCGCAAAAGAAATGACAAAACATGCCTTTTTGCAGACGTTGTATGCATGTGACTGCCAAAGATTAAAAAACCCATTTTATTAAGTTGTATTAAATCCTTGCATGGATTATACGTAAAAATGGAGGTTTTCTGCTTGGACTGAGATATAAAGTTAAATGAGAAAAGATTTGTGACGTCCGCCGCCTCCCATCCAGACGATGCTCTCAAGCAGCAAAACCAGATGTCTTCAATTAAAGGTCACGCATGATAAATGTGTTTTTATTCTCGTAAATGTGATTCAAGGCAACAGTTTTCTCACATTATAATTCCTATTATAAATTTATTAGACATGCGAGTTAATAAAATTGGTCATAAGCCCGTTCTTGCTTTTAGAATAAGAACTCAGGTTGTCACGATTAGATGGCGCATGAATGGTTCTGTGAATGAGAACTCATTAACTTGACTCATTCACTTCAGTTTAACTTTAAATGAGCTTCAATTAAGATTCACTTTTCACAATGTCACCAAGCTATGTTTTCTTTATCTGTTTGTGTGCAGAATATTCTAGCTCAGGTCTAAACATTTTAGATGTTTTGTAAGATAATCAAATATAATCTATATTACAAAAGCAGCTCAAAATGCCGTTTTCATTTGGTGCTGAACTGGGTGCTGTGTGAAAACACAGAGGTGTACCCACTGCTGATTGAAGACAATTGAAGATTGCCACAGACAAATACATTTTAAATTATGCTTAGTGCATTTTAGGATTAAAAGGATGGAAGTAAATAGTGGATCTGTACAGGATGGACACCAACAGTGATGAGCAGAAGATCGTGGTGAGCAATAAGAAAAACATGCAGGAAGAACCAGGACTACTTTATACAGATTGTCTGTCATTGAGTCCATGATAAAATGCATAAAATATTTTCATGTTAAATCACCTGGACTTGAATTGATATTCGTGAGCATAGCCCTTTTGTTGTAATTTGTAGATTAGTATTTTAAAGTTGTAAACTGGATGCTGTGGCAATTCTATACACTTTTAAACAGAGGTTTAAAATTGAAATACTGAATCAGAATCATCACAACCTTGCCTTTTCCTTCATTTTCTAAGATCTGCTGGCAACACAAAGCTGCTTTCACAACCCAACAGGAGAGAAATGCTCTGCACCCCAAAACCATGCTTGGTATTTGCTGATCAAAGCCAATTTCCCAGATTCCTTTAGAGGAATTCAGCTCACTTTTATGCGTTAACACAGACTGACACGCCACAAAATGCTGCCGCAATGCGCCTGCCAAAGGAAACAATGGGCCTGTGTGAAAATTTAGTGCATGTCGAATTTGGTCTTTTTGTGTTCTAAACTCGGGGGATCAAAACAGAGGAATTAAAACTAAATCCAATCTAACGTTGGCTGTGAATGCAGCCTGGAACTCTTCAGACGGCACGTTTTATGTTTCAGTGCCCTGAAAGTAAAAAAACAGGATATCATCTCTCCCGTTTCATCTGTTTGTGCCTCAGGTGTACGATCTTGCAAACCCAGGTGAGTACGTTGACAGCGCGCCGGGGTGCAGGCTCACGGACGGTGTGTGCGCGACCGCAGCCGGCCCTTCGTGTGGTGTCTCTGCGTCCTGCCTTGCTGACTGGGGCTCCTTCAGCTGTGAGTGCCGTCCGGGATTCACCGGACACAAGTGTGAGAAAGGTGAGGGATCTTGTAAAACCTCAAAAAAAAAAAAAAAAAAACGTTATTTCAACATGCAATCCGGTATTCACCCTTTAGCAGTGCAGGAGTTTTCCTTCGACTCGGACAGCGTGGTGCGTTTTCAGCTCAGGGGAGGCGGCAGCCCCCGACGAACCAACATCCAGATGCTCCTCCGGACCAGGGCCGCGTCGGGGATCCTGCTCTCTGTGGCCTCGCGGGACGCCAAAGAGTTCATCATTCTGGAGGTCAGTCTGACTTTGAGCCTTTAACCGAAATCACATTCTAGTGACCGAATGTCTTTAATACATTTTTAAAGCGCACAGATCACAAACAGGTGTAATTTTCTAGATAATTTCAAATTAGACACGTGCTGAACTCTCCTGTTGTGTCGTTTTTTTGTTTTTAAACTGAGCTCTGAAACCAATGAGAGTTGTTCCCCTTGTAAATTTCTACTAAAGGCAGTTTTTATGAAATCTGCCAACAGATATGATAAGGACTCTGTTGCCCTGGGGTGTACCTCAGGGCTCTATTCTTCCCCTACTTGTTTTTCCTTTATCTTTTTGCCTATAACTATTGTAAAAGAAAAAAAAACATTTCTTTATTTTATGTTTAGGTCATTGTGAAAAATACTATAAGGGCCCCTCCTTGACTATCTGGTTGACATCAGGGTGTTGCTTTTAAAGTGCTTTGATACTAAAATGTAATGGTTGGTTAAAAAACAAAAAAATAAAAGCTTTGAAACATTTGAAATTAACAACGTATTTCAATATCGATCAATGTTTGAATGTTTAATTTCTAACGTCCTTTTTCAATAGAATGATTAAGTATTCAGCCTCAGTTGCCGTATGGGATAATTAAACATGGCAAAAAGGATTTTTTTTTTTTTTTTTTAGAACTAAGAATATATAGGAGGATAATGTGGAATCAATTTATTACTGGCTATCCAATGTATCATGACTCTGTTGCTGAATGCTAGATCCCTGCACCATGAATCAGAATCACTTCAATTCACGATGAGGGAATTAAAGGGAAATAAAATAGAATATGTACAGTACAAATATGGATGCTAATTCTATATATATATTTCTGGGGTAGGTTTCTATTACATATTGTTCATGGAGAGTAGCAGATGTCAATATAACATCTGTACTGCTGTGCAAACAAGCATAGTGCAGGTGGTTCAAGGAAGCTGATTGCATGTGGGTTTGTGCTGGTTTTGATGGTCCGAAGCCTTTCACCAGACGGGAGAGTTCTGAAGAGGCGATGTCCAGGATGTGAGGGGTCGGTTGGGATTTTGCCAGCACGCTTCCTCACCCGAATGGCGTAGATCCCCTGAAGCGTTGGCAGGCTACGACTGATGATCATCTTTTGCTGAGGAACGCGATCATTAGGGTCTGTGGGAGGTCTCAAGACCAACAACCATGATGACTCCTTAACCTAAAACACTAACTCAACGAATCACGCTTTTTTTGTTGTTGTTATGAAGGCTATTGTTATTAAATGGCCAGGGTATGGAGCACCTATGAAAACTGTTTGAGAGCATCGTCTGCTAAACCCATTTTCTCACTGGAAACCAGTATACTTTGTGCTTTGGTGACATCCGTTTCAAATTAGGCTTTCCTGCAACATGCAGCGATCTGGTGGAGGGTCTGTGATGCTGTGGGCCAAATGTAGCTTATAGGACTGATGGTGTCATGTTTTTTAAAGACACAGGACACTAGGGAGATTGTGAAAGAAGTGAAAGTAGAAGATCTGTTGACTAAGTGTTGTCCTGTTGGTAAAAGAGCTCCAGAGGTTTTGCTAAATTGAATATTTTCCTAAAATAGAAATAATAAAATTAAATAAGAATCTACTTTTTGTATTTTTTACACACATTCATTACACATGTCAGTAAATACTAATGGACAGGACCAATTATCCGTCTACTCTATGTCTGGAGTAGAGTATGTCGGTGAACCGACATCTGATGTTCGTTGTCCCCGTAACCCTAACCCTACTTTTCCTCCTCTCACGTTCCGCTGTCTTCTCTTGCACCTCAGATCGTCGAGGGTCACATATCGGTGCGCGCCAACCTGGGAGACGGCGCTCGCTCCCTCCAGCTCCCGGGTCACAGAGTGGACGTCGGACAGTGGGTCCTGGTTAGCCTCGGTCGCCACGACAACACGTTCACCCTGCGGCTCGAGCAGGGCGGGGGCTCGCGGGAGGTCCAGGCGCAGTTGGGGAGCCGTAGGGAGATTGTGGTCCATCCAGGCAGCCTGACGGTCGGCAACAGACCAAACGCTGAAGACAAGGTGGACTTTCAGGGTAAGTTTTCTTCTGTCAAGGGTATTTCCTTTACTCTCGATAAAGCTGACCCGAAACTTCAATGCTGGTTACGTTGTCAGCTTTACTTGCTTCATTTAATGCTTATTTGCATTAAAATAGATTCGTTTTAATCACTGAATAGTTCAGGTCTGTGCAAAAGCTTTCGTTCACCATTGAACGTTTTCACACATTGTCACATTACAACACATCGGCGACTAGTCCAAAGCGTTTGGCCAGACGTCTGGTTTATAATGATTTAAAATCATGGATAGATTTAGAAGAAAATTTTAAAAATGCAACATCTAAAAATGTAAGCTTTTACTTGTGTTTGGCTTCTCTGAATACGTACTTTGTGATTTCCTTTGGGGGGGGTTTTCTCCCTGTTTTGCAAATTAAAAGTGGGAAACTAGTTTTGTCCATTATTCTTAGCTAGTTTTTGTAAACAGATTGGAACAAATTTCGTAATGTTGTCCCAGACTGAATGGATTTAAATGGACTTAATGGTGAGACGCAACAGGGAAGCCGTCCACAAGAAGGGACAGAGCAGACTGTACTTCTTAAGGAAGCTAAAATATTTCAAGGTTTGCAGGAAGATGTTGCAGATCTATTATAAGTCTGATCTCCTCTGCCATCATCTGTTGGGCAGCAGCGTCAGAGTCAGGGACCTAAAAAGGCTCAACAACCTGATAAAGAAGGCTGGGTCTTTTCTGGGGACAATCTGGGAACATCTGGAGATGATGACGATGAATGGTTTTACATAAAATCAATAAAATCATGGACAACCCTGAACACCCTCTTCATTGAGACTGTTAGCTATAGAAGATCTTTCCTGCTCCCCCAGAGTGAAAAGGGGGTCTGTTTTATTGGTTAACATTTGACTTACCCAGTCTGTCAGTTTTGATGGAGTTGGTTTTTAGATTGAGGGCGATGAAAGCTAATGCACAAGCTATTTACCGCTTACTTTTCTTCAATCAATACGTGAAACACAAATAGGACTCTGCACGTCTCACTGGAGATGCATCACACTGCAAAAACTGCAGCCAGCAGCACCTCTACTGTTGGATCGAAGTCGCCTCGGGGTTTGTGGTCGCATTTTAACCTCATGGGGAGAGAGGGATTGTATGGAGCAGTCATGGCAACACATTTTTTTCATAACAGTTTGACTTGCTGGGCTTGTGTCATTTTGCAAGATTTGCTTTTAAATTTGGGTCCATAATCCATTAAAACCATGTTTTTAAGCCCTTTTTATTTCCCTCAGGCTGTCTGCGAGACGTCCGATTTAACGGCCACCTCCTCCACCTGGATGGGCAGAGCCGTGATTTGGTGACGGTGCTGGAGAGGCGAGGCGTGACCCAAGGCTGCTCAAGCGACGCCTGCAGAGGCCAACCCTGTCGCAGCCCCCTGCGTTGCATAGACCTGTGGAGAAAACACCAGTGCAAGTAAATAAGGCATCAACATAAACACACACAGTTTAAAATATTCACATCCCATTGAACCTTTTTACGAAATCCGTGCCGGTGTGTGTTTTTCACTCATTGCTGTAATCTCTGCTCATCTGCGTCCTGTCCCAGGTGTCCCGGCTCTCAGGTGACCGTAACAGACGAGTCCGGCCTCCAGCGCTGTGTCCCGTCACCCTGTGGTCCCTCCTCCTGTCATAACGGCGGCGTGTGTCACGCACTGTCGCCCGACAGTTACCAGTGTCGGTGTCAGGAGGGCTTCAGGGGTCAGCGCTGTGAGCTGGGGCAGGTCAAAGGTCACAGGATGTCTGCACTAAGTCCCAGCTCCATCCTTGCCATCAGCATGTGCCTGCTCGTCTTTATTGGTAAGAGAAATAAATTATTGTTAAAGTGAATTTAAGGAAAGCAAATCGAGGTAATCTTGGTTAAATCAACACTAAGTATCTTATCAACCTTCATAAAATATTTTCATAACTTTTGAGATGATAAGTCGACTTACAGCTCATTGAATGACACCTCTGTCATGGTCCGAAGGGGCGGTAACTGGCACTAAGAAACATTGAGGACAGTGGCAGGAACCCTGATGTGTTGACTGCTTCACAGCATACGTCACTTTCCCCCGTTTCTTATCTCCAACATCATCATCTGACATTGTTTCACCACAATTAGATTCATCACCTCATCGCTATTCATCCTTCACGCTGGTGCTCATGGGAAACACAGTCTTCCTTCAGGCTAAAACACCACCGCTTTTGTCCCCAATGGCCGCCAAAATTGAGCAAAACTGAAACTTCTTATGTGTCGCTTTAAAGGGGTTTATGTGATACTCAGATAAATGGCGTGATCCAAATCTAAGTTCTCATCCTAATGAGAAGTAAAAGAATGAACAGAATTACAGGGTGTCTGTAAGAATTAAGCGCCACACAAAAAATCTAGGCTAAAACCATTTTTTACCACATTTCGTTATGCTCGTTTAAAACCTAATTAATAAGAGAGATAAAGGGGGGGGGGGGTTACGTTAGCTGACAACATCTGAGTAAAATGAAGGCGTACATATAATAAAAAAATAATAAAGAGCAATGGAATATGAAATGTGCGCATCAACCCAAGAACAAAGGGAAAAGATGAAGTTGATAAGTGCAGTTGGGAAGGAGCATAGTTATCCACAGACAAAATTGTTTTATTTAGCTAAATGAGCTAAGAAGGCACTAAATAATGGAGGAGCCATTTCCCCCCTCAAAAAAAATGTAAATGCCAGTTTAAAGTACGGAGTATAATGAAACTATAACGTCCATTATCATCATTTTGAAGAAAAAGTAGGAAACCTGCAACTGAAAACATTTTGACAGAAAAACTGAAACGATGTGTGATTAAATTCACACTGTTAAATCTTGAAGCAAGATCTGAAGCCATTGAAAATAACCCAAGGAGACAAACTTAATATTTTTTGGAGTGCTCGTCACAAACCCCTAATCTCAGTGTTTTCGAGGATGTGAGTGTGGAGGTGTAAGGGTGCCTGCAAACTTGTATAAATGAACAAGTCAAAATTACTCTACAGTAAAGGTTTCTTTTCTTTATGTGAAGGGTAGGAGAAAATGTTTGAACCAAGTCATTGGTTATTCTAACAAGTGCGAGGGATGTGTTTTAGAAAAAGCTTTTTCCTGATTTAATGTCAGACCTTAAAATAAATGTATACAATGTTTGTATGTTCTGGTTTAAACTGTATATTCAGTTCTATTCAATGGCTTAGAATATGCTTTCAGATGAGGCTTATCTTTCATATTAAAAGCTTGTTCTTAAAATAACAACCTTTAGGATGATATTAAACATACTTTTTATCAAGCCCACATATCGTATTTTTAATCAACTAAGCAAAAAGTCGCCTTAAATGATAGAAAGCTGTGGTCTACTGCCTCCGCTGGTCTGTGACTCGCTTCCTTAGATCGGAAACTATTTTTAATTGCTTTGAATAATGAAATTGCACATACTGTAACGCCCTGTTAAATAACTCGGATCCATCAGAACGTGTCATGATTGGACTGAATGGATTTTTCTTGGGAAGTCTGTTCTGATGACGCGTTGTGAACTGGAGCTACATAGACAAACTGAATTGAACTGATGAAGTCTGGTAACTAGGCTGTCTAACATGTTTCATCTACTGACCTGACCTGAGTTTCTGAAATGAATGACCCTTTCACTGACACGGAGCAGTATTCAAATCAACTGATGAGGTCAATTAAACGACTCTGTCGACAGACCTATGGTTGGAGCTTGTGTAACAGATTTTGTGTTACACAGATCTGGAGCACAAATTTAGGGGTCAGTGAGAGAACCGAGTTACATAAAAGTGTATGGAAGAGTGGTCAGCACTTCATTATAACCTCTAGCTCAGTGTTTTTCCATTATACTCTTTATTTCTACTAGAAATAATTTGTCATTTTCTAACCAGGCTGTTCCAGCAAGTCCAGTTACTGTGGGTCAAGTTGATGTTTTTTTTATTTTAGCTTGAAGATGCAACTTTGTGGTAACGACCCTACATTGAACTTTACTGGTGGTTCATTTGTTTTAAACCTATTTTTTGACACTATTATACTATCATACTACTGCTCTCTAAAGCAGATGTTTTGGTATTTGGTATCCAAGCTGTGACACCTTTTCGTAAGTTCAATCAGTTTCGAATTAGTTTTTTCATTTTTAGAGTAAATTGTTCTGTTTTCAGCTGGTTTGGAAGCTTTAACATGAGAAGATGCAGCTTAATACCTATCTCCCATCCTTGTTTGTTCGCGCGCGCGCGCGCGTGTGTGTGTGTGTGTGTGTGTGTGTGTGTGTGTGTGTGTGTGTGTGTGTGTGTGTGTGTGTGTGTGTGTGTGTGTGTGTGTGTGTGTGTGTGTGTG
>JAVLVB010000082.1:216130-247098 GCA_032876305.1 Orestias chungarensis | reverse complement strand
GGGGGGGGGGAGTGCTGCATTCACACAATGTCTGAAAACAATCAAGTAAGAATGTCTGGAAAGGTGATGGCTTGTGATTAATGGGAAATACTTACTATTGTGGCCCCTTCAGGGATATTTGTTTTGGGGAGGAGTAATGGTAATTTTAAATTAGAACATGTGTAGCCAGCATTTAAATTAAAGATCATGCCAGACAGAAGTCAAACAAGCCGTCGGCCATTATATCCAGTAGAAGAATCAAACCAAAGAAGCTGCAGTTTTGCCTAAGAGTGGCCATACAGGCATGAAAGGACTCATTTTGACAGGAAAAAAAAAAGATAATAAAAAGCCAAATTCAGATACATTTTCAAGTAAAAACATCTATTTATACCAGACTTTGTTGTAATTTGTGTTCATTTCAGTTTAACAAATCCCGTCCGTGACCCACTAGAGATAGGCACTATTGACTCTGCATGGGTAGCTGTCAGAACAACACTTAACCTAACAAAAGCTTTTAAATCTGATGTGTGAATGGAGCAGCTCCCCTCACGTGTCCCTGCCAGTGTGGGAAGGAAATGAAACACGTTCAAGGCTTGTCCATTGTGTCATGCTCTTTTTTTTACTTTATTTATCTTTCTTTTTTTTTTTTTTACAGTTGGGCTTCAGAAGCTTTAAGAATAAAAATTTAAAAAAGTTGAAAACTCATTACTGGAATATTTACCAACTTTACACGGAAACATTCCTTCATTTAAATCTGTTCTTTGTGATGCGGTTATTCAATTTGTGAGAGAGTTTTGGGGCTGTCTGTGCTCTGCATTTGCAAAATGAGACGTTCAGGGTCAAAGAGTGTCTTTTTCTCTGGAGCATCTCTACCATCTCTACCAATTTTCAGAGTGGTTGGAGGTCAGAATGGAAAAATTACACTGCTACTCTTGAAAATCTCAGAAAACATTAAGGCCTTGACGACGACCTCCCAAGTTTTTCTTACAGAGGATTTTTGGACCCTTTGTTATTTTGACAGTTATGTTCAAAATTTCTAACCCAGTAAAAGATTTTGCGACGATTTCTGCAGTTTTGGTAAAAGAAAATTGTTTAAATCGAGATTTTTAAACTCCCAGGTTAACAAAAATGTCTAAACACACAAAAAAAGAAGCTCTTCATTTCTCTTTTCTATCTTCTTATTGCACTAAGAGTGGATTCAGATTTCAGACAGGACAGAAATAATCAATCTGAGAAAATAAATAAATTTTAAAAAAAGTGGAAAACTTCACATTCACATTGTAAAATTAGCTTTAATGGTACATTTTTAAATAAGATTTATTTTTCTACTCACCTAAAGGAGTCCATTAAAGATCCTCTCTGTTGACATGCTAGTTAATCGATTGGTTTTGTCCTGAAACTCACTGTGTTACTCGTTAATCTAATCTACAAAGTGTTGTAAAATGTACTGTTTGGTTAAAGCAATTAGCAGTAGCAGTTCTTTCTTTTATTGTATATTTTTGGAACTGAAGAACGTTTGGTGATCAGTTTATCTGTTTTACTGATACAAACGTCTGAGTCAGTTGAGCAGCGAGCTGTTTCCATTTCTCATTCAGACACTAACTGGCCCTGAAGAGAGAAGCTATTAGGATAAACCAATAAGGAGAAAGACATTAAAGTGATACCTTTTGGAAATGATTAACCTTCCACATAGACATTTAACTTGGACAATTTTAGACCTTATATCCAAGAAAAGAAAATCTAACAATAATGCACAAAATGCAATCAAGTGGATGTACAGCGGTACAATGTGACTCTCAAAATTTATCATATTTTGGGATTTGATTGGCAATCCTGCTCATATATAACTAAAAAGCCTTAAAATAAATGTCTCTTTATAAAAAGATAACCTGAACATTTTTTATTCTAGTATATCAGACTTGTTGTACATAACGGGCTTGATCAGTATTCACATTTTTAATTTGTGATCGTAGAATTATAAGGTTTCTTCCTCCATCTAGGATAGTTTTGAGATATTGTGCCTCAAAGTTTTTACATCCTAGCTGACAAAACTGTTAAGGAATATAATCTACAATTATAGCACAACAAGATCATCAACCTATACAGGTACTTTGAGTATAGAATATGAAATATAGTAATATATAACATAGGACCGTAATTCTAAGATCACAAATTATTTATTTACATGTGGAGCTCCTAAAACTCTTAAATCTATGATTTCCTGTTTCCATGGGGTTTAAACATGTTCCCAGACAGGTGCTCCGTTTTCTTAACTTTTGCCCTTTAAAATGGGAAAGACAAGAAAACACGGCATTTAGAGCAGCAAATGTTAAAAGTTGACAAGTCAGCATTTACATACATACTAAATCTGCTAAAGCTTTTTCAGTGATATTATGGAACCCAAACATAACATAACCTTTCACATAGTGTGCCAACGAACATGAGGAGCACATATAGGAAAATGATAATTCAAACATGGTTAATCTTTACATTGAACTGCAGACATGTGTTCAGCTCTAAAGGAAGCTGTGGCATTCTCCTACATTTTGATCCTACACTTCAGAATTATGCATTTGTTGTGTTTTCTCTGTTTTCTGTTTTGCCCTCATGAACGTTGAAATTGAAATGGTTGATTTTTCAGACTAGCTCTCTTTAGGGTGCCCAGTGAAAAGGTTTATTTTAAACTCGATCAGCTCAAACAAACCCAGCCAGAACAATTCAGGGTACCTACAGTCCACTCTACATTATTATGTTTAAGTTAAATTTAAAAAGTATTTTGGATCCTTTCTTTTTTTTTTTTGGGAGGAATTAACTTACGGTGAACTTATGGTTAAAAGGGTTTTGTGTTTCTCCTCTGGTGCCTGAAATGACAGAATAAGCCCTAAAAGAACTGTTCTCAAAGCTATGCATCTGTGTACGAGTGTGTTTTTATAAAATTGTCGATGAGAAGCAGATGTCGGGCCAGTTTTGCCCTTTTTTCTTCAGTTGTAACTCCACAGCATTTAGAGGCGGAGGTGCGAATGAACCAACTCTGTATTATGATGTACAAATTAGCGTTTTATAGCTGGCTATACTGTATTATTCCTTTTGTATGTGACTTTTAATAAGTAAAGTTTTAAAAAAAACTTTCCCCAGAAAGTTTGTCTTGTACTTGTGATGCTTTTGTTTTCGTTCCTGAACAGAAAATCACTGTTTATCATTATTCCACTGCAATCTTATAGATGAAACACAGATTCCTCCAAAAGAACTAGAATAATATTTGTTTTATAGCGTTATTTCACACAGTAGAATACTACCAGCCTTTATTTCAGTTCATTTTAGTTTACTAATAACAAAATACCAAAATTCAGTTTCTTAGAAAATTTGACTCTTTCTGTAGGCTAACAGTGGAAGAGACTTTAAACGATTTCTATTTTGTCATGGCTCGTTCTGCATAACTTACTGCATCGGTGCGTCGTGACATGGAGGTGAGCGATCTGTGTCCTGCACTTTCTTCTCTCATGTTTTAAGCCACTAAAAGTGTTCATTTGTTTCTTCAACTCACAGTTACATTAATTCAGACTCACTGTGGGCTGGAGAGGTGAATATATGCAGAGATAACGTGGGACGTTGAAGTTATGAAAATGGTTCAGCAGCAAAGTTTGATAATGCATGTCTACTAAAAAGAAGATTTTAAGAGATTAGAAAGCATAAACAAAACAGTACAACAACAATTGTGCATTGGGAAGCTGATACATAAAGCCAGAAATATTGAAACTAATCATTTAAGTAGACAAATACATCACATCAGGTTTAAACTGATCATCTGTAACCTGATAGCTTGTAGGAAAAAAATAAAAAACCGTTAAAAGGTTAAAAAAGCAGAACACTTAAGCTTAATTTAAACCTAACCTGATATTCTTTAGTCTAACAGCGCCATCTTGCGGTGATAATGTAAAAAAATCATAAAAATGATCCTAGTTTATAAAATGAAATTGTATTTTTCAGATGGCTGTCTATAATAACATCTTTAAAGAATAAACACAAAGACAAACTTTCTAAACGAGATTGATTTAAATGAAATAGAAGCTTAAACCCCCATCTTTTGTATTTTATACAAATATTACTAATAAAAAAGCTTTCTAGAATCCCTTTTTATAAAATCCTTCTTGTTCTTCCTTCATATCAGTCAACACTATTTATTGGCGGCATTATATGATTTTTTTTATGTCATTTACTTGTGTAGACCAACAAAAAAAAAAAAAACTGGTGTGAAGAAATTGTTACCAGTTTATCATATGAGGGCATTGTCTTCCTTTTTTTAAATGTATTTTTATTTTTGTTGTTGCGGAAGACCTCAAGGTCAGACAGAAATACATGGAGGCCATGTGTCGTCCTGCAAAAATAGGAATCATTCTTTATATGCTGTATGAACCATTACAGAATTTACCTGTAGACAGATCAGGGACAAATGTAACAATCATCGAATAAACAAACACATAAATCAGGAAACGCTCAGCCGGCTCTCTGTAGCCTTGCCAACCATTATCTACGTTGGATGTACTAATTCTTTTAGGGGTGTTATAGTAAAGGGGGTTCAAAATGATTTTCATAAACTCTTCAGAAAAATAGGAAACGATCTTACAGGTTTGGCCTGAACAACACATTTTACCTGGGGCCCAATTTCTTGTTGATTTTTAATAGAAATGCTGACCAGTTTGGATAATGATGTTGACCAACTTCTATCAATGAAGTGTTTTACCAACGGTGGGCACTAAAGTACTAATGTGCATGGATTTTTACTAAACATCTATAAAGACCCGCCCTCCCAAAAAAATATGCTACCTTAAAATTTTACGGCGGTTTTTCGGGTCACATTTTATTTATTTCAGTAAAGAATTTCATCTTATAAAACAACTTTCTGCATTCAGTTAAAACATTAATATACAAGAAAATTAAAAAAAAAAATTTTTTTTAATTGCTCTATTTACAAACACTTACATTCTACAACATTTATACAGGGCTCACATGGTTTATGTGCTCACTGCAAAGGTGTAGTCACAGGTTTGTTGGATTTGCGCTTGTTTTTTTTTTTGGCTCACTCTGTTTTAAGTTAAGTTCATGTACAGGTTTTTTTCTCCCGCTATTATATAAAAAGGCACTGAAGAGACATCCTTATGGACAACATTTAATGCTGAACATCGAATAAACAGATGTGATGGAGCAAAACTTATAAATACCTTTGTGCCTTTGGCAGCGAGTGACCAGGCGAAGCTCAATTATGAAACCATTTTACATATGAACATCTTTACTAACTAAGGCTTATTAATAAATACAAGCACTTAAAATGAAAACCTAAAAAAAAAGCAAAAACTTTGCACAAATGTCAAGTTTTCCAGGAACGTAACAAAAGGTTGCAAACAGATTGCAACAACTTATACAGAATTAAAAAAGGAATCAGCCAAATGTAAATCAGGCACATAAAATACCTCAATGAGAAAATAAAGAAAAGTAAAAAAATAAAAAATCCTTCCTATGGTTCAGGCGGCTGTGAAATAGGAAGTTCAAATGAAGCAGTTTTTTCTAAAGGTGAGAATCTTCCATAAAGAGATTTACTTTTAGACAGCGATGCTCATTTTAAAATGCGTCACATTTCAGTTTGTACCTGCTTAAGATGGAATGACTTTTGTAATAAAAAAAGGGAGAAAAATAAAAAGAGGCACGTCATTTCCTGAGAATCAACTGAAGCACCATCAGAAAGCGTCCAAGGTTCAATCTCAGGAACAGCACCGGTGAAATTCCCAGGCGAGAGAACGAGCAGACAGATCAACGCAGCTGCTCTAGCATGGGATCACATATAATACTTTTAAAAACCTCAAAACCATATTTAAAAAATTATTAAAAGGTTATCACAGACTGAATGATGGATCACCAGTTTCTTGTCTGGTATGTGTCGTGGATGCCGGAGGTCAGAGCTTTAGTGTTACAACAATGAAACGTGCGTCTCCGGATCACGTCCTGCTCAGCGAGCTTCGCTCTGGAGAAGTCGGCCATCGCGGAGAGCCATCCGAAGGAGAGGTAGAGAGTAGCGCAGGGCGCAGCCCGCTCAAGGGTCGGTTGACTTCTCCGCGCTGCTGGGCGGTGTCAGCATCTTCGCCATGGCAACTGGGGAGAGGTGACAAGCGGAGCTGTCGATCTGACGCTCCTGCGCTTTTCTCTGCAGAAAAACAAAACCCAAGAAAGAAAAGTTACTAATTGGATTCAAATACAAATCAATCATGATTTTGCATTAATAAAAATGTTAATTAATAAAAAAATCATTTTTTAAAATCATTCAGAATTTTGAATACGTTCACCAAACGCTCATCTTTTGCACTTTTACTGCAGGTAGATATAAAGGAGACCATCACCTGTATCACAGAGAAGCTTTTGTGTTATTTTCTATGGTTTATTTACTTAAAACCATTTACTTTTAAAGACTAACTTGTGTATTTTTATAACATTCTGGAAATTTAATACCAAAACTGATTTAACTCTGTCTCGCCTGTAGTTAAGGACTTCACCAACAAACTACATTATTTGAATGTTAAATACGGGGATTCTTTAAAGGCAATCTGTAACCTTCATTACCTCCGTTTTAATAAAACAATCATAAATGTAGATGCTTTGATCAGGAAGCAAGCTAAAGCCCCACAAGTGGCATTAAAAAGCAGTAAAATGGCCATTTTTGAATGAGGGGACGTCGCCTGCAGGTTTCTCTCTTTCTAACTCCAAATTAATAAGATAAACAAAAATTAGTCAAACAAAGTTGAATTATCCAGATGATAAAATAATATTAAAATAATACTTTCAAGTGATAAAAGTTTTGATGTTGTAAAATTAGGCTCATTGTTTATTAGTCAGAAAAAATTGACTTCAACACTATATTAGATTTTCCCCCATTATGAATACAAACAAACAAGGTGAGAATAATAATATTGCGTATTAAATAAGTATTTTGCCTCACCAGCAGGTCCAGGTAGCCCACATGCGTCTGGATGTTGTGCCTGTCGTCGGCTTTGACCTTTGGGAAGTTCTTCAGGTGGGGTTTGGCCTCAGAACGCAGCGTCTCCATGAAGGGACTCATCCACTGATAGCAGGGAAACACGCTTTCCCAGGTCAGGCCTGTGAGGAGAAACAGTCCAAAGCAGACTGGTTATGAGCTGGAATATTGAAATAATACCAAGAAACTGTGGAGACATGGTGACAAGACCTACCTGAGACCTTATGAACAACATCAAACGTAGAAAAGTGACAGAAAGCAGCGGCAGCAAGAACGCTGTAGGTGTAGTCCAGCGAACTGATGTCCATCATGCACAAATCCAACAGCTGCAAGAAACGAAGGTAAGAAGTCACGCACGGAACTTCGAAAACATCCTCGTGCAGCACATTTAGGAAGAGCAAGAGGTGTGAGGGTACCTGTGTGATCTGGATGTAGGTTTCCTGGGAAAACTGCGGCTCCAGGAAGTTCTCTCCGTCTTTCTGGGCTTCCACCTGAACGTAAAGCTTCAGCCAGGAGATGGGAGTCTCTGGACACAAGTTCCACTCTAACGCCTGCAGGGAGATGTTCGGGTCAGCGAGGGAAGACACGCATACACATAGCACTCCGAAAAAGAATAATAAACGGCGTGGTACCTTTAATATGTGAAGCTCTGTGCGCTGGATGTCCCACATGTCGCACGCGCCGTCTGTCACATACGCAAACTCTGAGATTTTAGGAGGATAAATTTCCTGAAGGAAGAAAACAAATTCGTTTTATAGCGAGAAATGTTCTGGCAAGATGACACATATAAAACGACAAGAGTTTGTATGCGGGGGGTGAAGACTTACTTCTATCTTGGAGGCGATGAAGAGGGCCGTGATGCCGATGAGTTGCAGGTAATCTTTGTTGACGTTCTCTTGAGTCAGCATGAAGCGGTCAAAGTAGTCCTGGGCCAGGGACGCTGTCTGCCTGTGAAGGCTGTACACCTCACTGACCTGCACGAATGTCACCAATGATACAAAACCAACTTTTAAAAACCCAAAGGTTCCACAGAGGACGTGCGAGAAGCGCAGCTCGGTACGCACCTCCAGCAGCCAGTCCAGTAGGATGGCCCTCATCTTGGGCTGCAGTTTGGGATGCCGCTGCAAGTAGCTCTTGTCGTGAACATACTTCAGCTCTTTGTTGAGCATCTTTATCCACACGTCATCCGAACTCGCCCAGCTGGAAGACAAAGGAGTGTAATTTTAGTCAAATAACACACTGAAAACAAAGGGGGTTGATCGATTCAAGTTTTAGTAGGTTAAAAAACACAAAACTGAAAACTAAACAATTCAAACGATTTTAGAGTTTGAATAAACAAGCTGGGTGCACCATCACAGCATGAAGTGTTGAGTAACAATGGCCTCATTGAGGTGTTAAAAACCGTCCGTTACCTGAGGCGAGGGATGGGGGAGGCCTTGATGAAGAGGTTCTTGAACTGGTACTGCTTGAAGCTGGATGGGTCCGAGGGTTCCAGCTCTTTGTGGGGAGTTTCAATGAGAATGCATGGACTGGCGCCATCCTCCAACCAACACTTCTGGAAACGCAGAGACAATTCGGCGACGTTTACACACAGGCGTTCAAGTGGAAATCAAGTAACTACTCTCACACAATTGTTTTTTTGTTATAATGTCCAAGAACATGTAGAAAAAAAACCCAGAAATGTCTGAATAAAATAAAATAGATCTTTTTATAGATTTTTTTGTCTCATCATTTAATTTGTATAAATGTTACTCGCTACACTAAAGCGTTGCTATAAAAAGGACTAAAGTCCCAAAAACTTTTTTAACTCAACTGTAAATCTTCTTATTCTGATAAACAGTGACCCCTACTGGTTTAAATGCAGCATAGCACCATCTCTGCCTGTCTCCATGTTCTAAACACACCCCATAAAACCAAACCAAATTATTGTTCTTTACTATACGGCTTTATGAAAATTGAGATGGAGAAAAAAATGCAGTTTAATTATGGGAGGGAGCTAGAAAACAAAGATAACAGAGTAGTAAAAGACATCCTGGGCAGAGCTCTTATCAGCTAAAGACACAATCGTTAAGAATGATGGCAAACTGACCTGTATTTCAAAGCTCTGTTTCTTGGCTGCAGGTTGAAGCGTCTTAGGCTGAAGGAGAGAAGAGTGAAGAGTTGAAGCCTCATTCTTGTAAGCCAACTATAATTTATCACGTCATTATTATTAACTAGATATAAACAAAACAAGTCAAACCTCAGACTTTCTTTTCTTTAGTGGTTCTCGAACGACAAGTTCAGCTGCATTTGAATCTCTGGCTTGAAGCGTGAGGCGACCACTGCCATGAAAATAAGACATTTTTGTTTTCTCCAATTATAAAATTCAAATAAACACCAGTGGACACCAGAATTTAAAATCTATTGTCTTCACATTTTTTATATTCAAAAGCATAACACTAAGAAATTGTGAAATAGAACTAAAATAACCAGAAACCTATCACGTTTTAGATGCTTACCTGCGTCTGGACATGGTTCTGAGTTATTGTTATGGCTCTCCTGCAAAGAGAAAACAAACAAAGTTAGATATTCAAGAGAAATTTAAGGAGAATCTGTTGATGTACATAAAATTGTGGTTTTATTAGAATATCCTAAAAACTGTTTCAAGTCTAAGCCCCAAGACCGAGAACTGTACAAATCAGGGGGAAGTTTGAATTTGCTCGTGATAAAACTTAAAATGAAATTTAGTTAAAGCCTTCAAACAAAACATCCACAAATATTGGACTTCAAACACAAAAACAGATATTTGGATGTACTTTAAGAGTAAATAAAAGTCTTAATTAGTGTTATGCTTTAATGCACAAACAGGGATAATCTTGAAACTCCTGAAGTACCCATGCATACTTCCTTGTTTTGTTTTTCTGTTGTTTTTTACCTATATATTTTATGATGCTTATAAAAGTAGCAAGGATTAGGTCAAAACCAGAAGGTCAGACCTTAAAGAAATAAAGGAAATTGCTAAAAGCAGCTAAAAGCATGATCAGTGCATCTCCACACAATTGAGTTACTGATAAGGATGCTACAGGCTAAAATAGCATAAAAAATGTGATAAAAATGGTTTTATATATTATATAAAGGACTGATTTTGCTATCAAACTCACCATCTAGCAGAAGAAGTTTCCATAGAAGAATAAACCTGTTAATTTTAACAGCTGAGTCTGAACTAACATGTGGCTAACTTAGAAACAGCAGAGCTAGCTTAGCATGCTGTAACACACTTGATAACCTATCAGTAGGCTACTAACACGAACCTAAGAAGACCAAGGACACATCACAGCTCTCCAACTCAGACAGAAACACGTAGAAATGTGAATAAAAGTGATGAATAGAGTCAAACTAGCCGACCAGGTTCTGTGAGCTAGGATGGTGCTGGGAGAAGGGGGGCGACTAACTCCCTCCATTTCAGACAAAAAAAGCTCAATAATACAACATTTCTGTTCAAATGTCTCGACGTTATTTATCAGGCACATGTCTCCAAACATGTTTTGTGCAGTTTTAGTCGGTAAAAGGGGGAAATTATTGGGTTTTCGAGCGGTTTGAAACTCAAAGACGCGCCAATTTGAGCGACGCAGAAGCGGGAGGATTTGAGCCCTGCCTCTTCGAAACTGCTACCCCCAAGTCTGCGAGGGAAAACTAGCAAAGAAGACCGCTAAACATGGCTGTCGTTTTAACTTTAAACCCTAACCAACGGGTAGACACGGCTTTTAAGGACTACATGCCTGATTAGGAGGCGCTGTGGGATTTATTCAGCGCCAATAAAGTCGACTGAGCTGCAGCAGGAGCGAGGCTAACCTGATGCGAGCAGCTACTGTAACCGACTACTAGCTGGGTCAACAATAACCGACTACTAGCTGGGTCAACAATAACCGACTACTAGCTGGGTCAACAATAACCGACTACTAGCTGGGTCAACAATAACCGACTAACCAACTAAACAGATAAAGTGGTGACCAGTGACTTCATAAAACTACCTGCTACCTGAACAATCCCACCTATTCACTGATGTTGTTAAGCTTTCAGGATGGAAAGTTGCTCACTGGCAGTTATATGGCAGTTAGAACAAGACCTATGACGTCCATGTAAAATAGCAAAAGCTGCAGTTAAAACTACACGGGCAGACGTTTCTCTCCTGGCCTAAAATAAAGCCACTCACCCTACAAATATTGGTGTAAAAATGAACATATTTCAGCTAAACTTCGAAGTAAACCCCTCAAAGGTGACTTATCTTCTGTAAAGTGGTTCTAAGACTATGTGAATATATAGGTAAACCTGATCAGAAGCAAAAGGGTCTCACCTCCTCAGCGAAGAATGAATGAATGCATCAGCTGTGGCGCCGGCGCCAATCCTTATATCCGCCTCAGCCTACCGGCGCCAGTGCGCATGCGCGTTCCCGGTTCGCACAAACGCGCTAATTTTTTAAAATCCGAACCGAGATTGTTCCCGAAAGAGTTTGGCCGGGCGTCTAAAATCCGGCGCCGCAGCTTTACTCTGTTCTCAAACGACCCCGGACCTGAAAACGACCCCGGGCATTAGTTTCGGGGCCGTTTGTTCGGGTTTTGTCGGTTTTTTAACGGTCGGCGAAGCGCAGCAACGTTTTTTTCAAGGAAATCGGAGTTTCCGTTCATCGCGGTTGGATTTCAGCGACGCACAAACCCTTCGAGAAGCGACGCGCGTGGGGCCGAGACCGCATTATTTCGACCCCGAGGAGTTATTTTAGAGTTTTAGGCGACGTGGAGACCGCTTCCGCGTTTAGGTCCCGCCTGTGGGCGGAAGCGGGATGACGTCAAGCCAATGAAAGCGCGAGCGGCGACTACCGCGTGCTCCCGGTGCAGAATGTAAACAAAGAAGCACGTGGTGCAGCTGTCAAACAGACAAGCTCGAGTTCATTTAGAAAATACCATCAAAGGGTTGGATGAACTTAAAGAGGCCCTTTACAGCTGACCTTTGTGTGACCTCTAACCTTTAACATGTGCAAGCTCAACTGTTAGGGCTGCACAGTTGCCCTTCAGAAAAAAGGCTCTGGGTTCAAATCCACCTTGGGTCTTTCTGTAAGGAGTTTGCATGTTCTCCCTGTGCATGCGTGGGTTCTCTCCAGGTACTCCGGCTTCCTCCCGGGACTGTTGGGCTGACTGGGTACCTAAAATGTGTTTCAGGGCTTTTCAGTACAACTTGCTGTTCCATAACAAGGAACAGGTTTCATCCATAAATCCACCGATACGGTTTCCTGTTAGTTCGAAACTGGTATTTAATTACATTAGTTGTCATTGTGAGAGCAAGAAGGTAAACCGATGAATACTCTAGTGGAGAAGACACACCCATAGTTTATGTTGAAGTGAGATCGCTTGTGTTGTGTTGGTGGTTTCTACAGTGGCCTTATTTGAATTGTTTGTCAAGTTTTACCTATGCATTTTGAATGTAATTAAATGGTTGGGTCGAGTAGAAATCAGAATGTATTTGTGTCAGACCAGATTTAAGGTAAAAAGTAAACAGTTAAGGTTTGATTAACTAAAATGAAAATTTTAATAATGACTGTTTTAAAGATCAGCCCAGTTACAACTGTTCTGATTTTCTAGATAATCGTAGTAAAGTCAAGAAATAAGGATCCGACATTGACAAATATGTGTGTACAACGACATTTATTGTCGGCTAATTTAAGATCACATGTATTAACTATTACAGTTCAAAAACAGATGACCCCATTTTTTTTATAGTCTTTGTTTTTTCTACGTCATAACAGACTGAATTGATCTGTTACACACCCCAAAAAGTACAATGAAGGATTACAGTTATATTGATAAATAAAACTCCTAAAATTCCTACCATTTTTTTTTTCTTTTTGGCAAAGTGCTCTATTACTCCAGTAAATTACACAAAAACAAACATATCTAACACTCGGTGAAAAATAAAAATGACACAACATATTTTCTCACGCTCAAAATGAAATTAGAAAACAAAGGTTTGCTACATCGTCATTCGGTCTAGTTTAAGTCAGAAGAAAACGTTGTACGCAGGCTGGGCGGATGGTGGCAGGTGGAGCTGGAGCCTCCTCAGAGTGATGCATAGTTTGTTTCTGATGTCTCTGCGTTTTAATCCATTACATCCAATCAGAACACCAAAAAAACAAAACAAAAAAGAAATACTTCAAGTTCTTCATCGATGCATTATCATTACACCATTTCAACCTGGAAGGCACGTGATCCATAAAGACATTGAACAAAAAAACCTAAAAATTCCCTGTTAGATTGGTAATAAAAGACGAGTTGAGAACAAATATTTCAACACAGATCAAACATTTTAGGCTTCTGGAGCCTTTGACGTCGACTCCAATCCCTTCTTTCTTTAAACTGTTGTCCTTCTTCAAAAATATCGCAGTAACACAAAATAACACCAAAAAGTGAACGTTATGTTGGAAAAGCAAAGAGTTAGAAAGTGTAGATCTCAAATAGGAGCTTGCGTAGGCTAGAGGCAAAGTCAGCTATTGTAATTATTTACAGCCATCCAGAGAGACACTCTACAAACGTTGCTACAGTCCAATCAGAAGCAACCAGAGATCCTTCACCACACTGCGAAAAGTTTTCTGAGTTCAGGTCAAACATTCACTTTATATTTAAAAGTCTGTTTCAGAAATTAACTTGCATTTTTTTAAAGTGTTATGCAAAAGTCATGGATCTGCATCAAGATTGTTCTAGACATCAAATAAGAGCATTGTAAAAACAATCACAAGATGTCAAGTTAAAATACTTTGTCAACTAAGGTAAAAAAGCCGATTTTATACAAATTTAAACATGGATATTCTGACATATTGTTCAACTTTGTTTTTTGTTTTTTTAGCAGTAAACATCATCCATATATTTAGTTTGTATGATAAATATATCTTGCTGCAGTGTGGGAACTCAGTCTGGTTTTAGCTTTCCTTACAGTGACACATTAAAACATCAAACTGTCTCAGCCTGAAGCATCCAACACACATTTCAATCATTGAAAAAACAAAACAGAAAAGAGCATAAGTACTAAACGGTAGTGAGAGATTCCTGATTGCCGCTTCTTTCTTTTTTCTTTTGGTTTAAATATTAGCTGAACAAAATGTAAGTATCGTAGCGTAGAAATCAGATCGGATGAACAAACATCAAGTACATTTCTTGAAGAAAGCCAGGTACACTTCAGCAAAAAAACATTAACATCTCTGAAAAGAACTATTACGTCCGTTCCTTGACAGATTCCCAAAAATGGGTGAAGGTTTGTTTTTTTCACAAACCTGGGACTGACTAACATAACACGTATGTCTCACGCACATTTCAGAGGCGTGAACAAGTTAAAAAGACTTAAAAGAATCATCATCTGTCAAGTAATTCTGCATTTTCCTAAAGTGTATAAGGTGATTGGTTGTGACCCTGAGAAGTGAACTGCAGATTTATTTCAGACCAAACAAAAAAAGAAAAACAAGTATTTTTCCCTTCTCTTCTCTTTTTTTCTTCCAACATTGTGATACTAACACATTATCACACTCATGACCAAACATACCAAAGCAAGAGTCTCAGCGTCATACTGATATGTCATTTTTTTGTTTTAATTTGGAAGTATATATATTTCTATTTATGTCAAAGCTACCATTAAAACAAGGCATTAAGTGATTTTTCACCCAGTTTTTTTACCAACTTTTAACTGTTTTTCAGTGATATGAAACACTGTGAAAAGAACTGACCTGATGGGCAGAAGCAGGTTCGCTTGGCACCGCAGGAAGCCTTGAGCTGAGCGAAAATAGTGGTGCTAAACGTTTAAAAAAAGCAGTCGATTACAAAGTGACAAATCCCCATTTAAAAAGGCTCTTTAAATGACTGAAATCAGATACTTGCATCGCAACCAGAGTGTCTTCTAAACGAGGACGTGAGAACACACACACAAAAACAAAAAAACACCTGAGATTAAGTAAGTAAAGACGTTTATAATCTCCAATATAAAAGAGAAGAAATATGAGAAAAGAGCCTACAGTCCAGAGTAGAGTTGAGGCTGATTTTGTTCTGTTTCTCAGTTTTCTGTTACAACTGTCTACGGTCCACTGGACGTCCTGTGAATGTAACATCCTACTGTCTGGAGTTACCTTCGGTTTGCTTATTAGGGAGAAGACAGTCCCTTTTTTTCTAGTAAAAAATATAATTTGAAATTCCTTATTTTAAAATGGATCAAAACAAGACCTAAAACCATAAGAGAACAGAGACTTGACCAGTAGTCAAAAATTGAAACTTTTTGTTTTCTAGACGGTGGGTGCAGTATAGCCAAGAGCCGCTAGGTGGCGCTAAAAACAACCCTCTTCAGATTGGATGTTTTTAGTGAAAAAGAGAAGTGAGTTGAGACACCATTTATTTCGAGATGACACATGTGGTTTCTCTCTGGCTGTAAGAGAGAGCAGGATTTAAAGGAGATAGCAGGGAGGCTGAGCATATTGTATATACTGAGCAAAGTTTTTCTGCTTCAATCTTTCAGCTGATCATCTCTGCGTGTTGCAGAAGCTACAGAGACACCGGTGTAGGTGTAAAACACGATTAAAAGCTCTCCTCTGGGATGAGACTGACAGAAGAAGCTTCTTGAAGGAGAGTTGACATTTTTGAAACGATAAAGAGAGTCTAAATCACCTTTACTTCCGTTATTATTAATACACGACAAACTATCAGGGTTTTTGAAGGCGACAAGTAATTCATGTCTAAACAAAAAAAAAACATTTAAAGACTTGGTAATTTAGTATTGCACTTTAAGAAAAAGTAAAAAATTTGCTCAAATCCTTTTTTTTATTGACATTTCAGACATAAAACCTCTCCTGTCTCCTTGTAAAAGAAAATCTGAAGTAAAAAAAAAAGAACATGTTGCTGATAATAGTAGTGTTGTATGAAATAAGTGGAAATCGCCTTTACGGATTTGCTTTTCTGTACCAAAAACGTCGCCCTGACGGTCCTGCGCCGATTAAACTGCTGCTGAGCTGTACATGTTCAAGTGATTTAGGATCTGCAACGTCTCCCGCTGCCTTAACAAAGTTGCCCGATAGGTCTGCGGGCCAGCGATCTGTGAGTCCCTGAAATAACACCACCGGCCCGTCCTGCCACGCTGTGAACCTGCCTCTGAATAAAGTGACCTACAGCAATGTTTCTACGCGTTAAGTTGCCCGTCTAGGAGAAAATCAAGGAAAAAGAGGATGAAAGGGAGCCATTTTGTCACCTTTTTCTCCCTGTGATTGGACATAAAGTAGTCAGAAGAGGGACAGTATGGTTGTTCTGCATCCCTTTTTTTTGGTACTAAAGATAAATATAGAGAAGGATCAGGTGGAAGTATTTAGGAATAAAAAATTGTAAAAATCCAGCAACAATCCCTATTTCTAATCCCTATTTGATCCGATTCAAAAAGAGCAACGCCGGACTGGCGAAGTAGCCTTTTTAGTATTGCTGGTGCTTTGTTTCTGAACTATAAACTGGGAGCTTGCAATTGGCCGGTTTCAACATTTCCGTCCTGATTCCTTGTGATGATCCTGGAGGGCGACGTGAGGACCCCCCCCTCAGAAGTTGAGGTGCCTCTGGGTGGGCTGGTGCAGGTGGAGGTGGAGGGTGCCCGGCTTGGCTGGGCGCAGCAGGTTGAGGCGTCGCAGGGCCTTCCGGGACAGCAGCTGGGTGCGTTGGGCGACGTTACCCGGCCGCTGCTGCAGAAGTCCCGGGTGGGCGGAGAGCGCCGCAGCGTAGCAGGTGGAGTGCAGGCTGGAGCGACGCTGCACCACCTCTGGTCTGCATGGGGCAGAAATAACAATAAAAGAGAGCAGTTTATTATTTTCCTTTCATTACCTAAAATATAAATGATCTTATATAAACTATTACAAATGAAACTACCATTTATTATCTTTTCTAAAATTATAGTGTCAGTTGTTGACTTTTAATTAGCATCTTAAATGCCCTTATATTAGGTTTTGTGTAGGAAGAAAAAGAAAAACGGTTATTTTCTATATCGTTTCTAATGATTGTGTTTAAATTTGTAGTTTCCAAAATCAGTCCTCAAGGGTAGCTGTCCTAGAGCCGTAAGATGTCCCCTTAGGATGTAGGATTAGGCTATGGGGAGCATCTAAGTGTCTAAAGATAAGGATTCTAATAATGGCATCATATATATATCGCTCCTAAGTACAGAAAAACTTCTGCTAGATCAGGAAGCATAAAAAGCATTTATGATACCTATGACGAGGTCCTTCAAGCAACGGTCTCGCCTTCTCCTTTCCACTAGCAGCTGTTTGGTTTGTAGACCTGCTGCCAGTCAGGAAGTCCATTTCCCGATCCAGCCCGTGGTGTGGTACGGGGTCGCGGGCCAGTCGTGAGGGGCTGTGGTGGGCATACACGGACATGCTAGGGTGTTCGATCAGCAGGTTCTCCAGCGGGCTGGTCTCCAGGAGCACCGGCTGGGCGCCGTGGCCGGTGAAGCAGGCCGGTGGCGTGACAAACCAGCTCTCTTCCAGGGAGCGGGAGTCCAGCCGCAGGAACCCGCCCTCCTCGTCAGCCACGTCTTCGTCGTCCTCTGCGCCGCCGTCGGTTTCCGCCGTGGAGTTGAGGGAGGTGCAGGAGGGGTAGCGGACGGCTGGGCTGGACATCGGAGAAGGGATCATCACCAGGTCGTCCTCCTCCTCGTCTTCATTAGGGCCGTCGGTGGAGCCGGAGAGGCCATCACCGCGACGACTGGAGCAAGCTTCAGCTGCAGAGAGAGGAGAAGAAAACATGTCACACATAAGATCAGCAAAATCGAATCAAAATCACAAATCAAAGAAATCCCTGCTAACCCTTTAATGCCTGATCCAATAAAAAAGAGATACAGTTCTCAATTTTTATATCTGCAGTCTTTATCTAGCCCTTTAACAAAATTTGGAAAGAAATTCAACAGGAATATTATTTGTATATCTATCAATTATTATGTTGTGATAAGTCAGAATTATCGTTGTGTAGTTTCCTGCTTTTTTTAGGTTTTTCTGTGTGCAACAGGGCTTTGAGCCAAGTTTTAACATTAAATGATGCAAAAGCTCTCAGATGCATTGAGATCATTTCAGAAACCATGCGTATTAAATATGATACATATGCCATTAAGGTGCTAATTGTGGCTGATTTTTTTTAATTTGTTTACTGAAAATGACTCCTTTAATAAGAAGAATAATATGGTTTTGTAAAAAACTAAGATGTTCTAATAGATGGATAAAAAATGCTTTATAAATATACTTTGTGTTCATCTTTGAAGACTTTATAAATCATTAATAAAGGTTTATTACGCATCAATTAAAGAAGAGAAAGAAACAATACTGACATGTGTGCACAATAACCACTTGTACACCATTTTTCATACAACATCATACTTCATCAAATCCTGGAAGAACGCAAGGTATACACATACTTATTGTGCAAACAAGGTAATAACTTAGTCTGAAATGTTTAATATCAACTCTAGATGAAATTTATGGATGGACAGAACGAGTTTACTATGTGGAAGAAATCCCTTAGTTTCTTTCTCGCTCTTAATGGATGTGTGATACACTTATTAGGGGTTTGTCCAGCAATTACGGAAGACTACATCACATCTCTATGAGTTTATTTATTAGCTATCTATAGGAAATCATCGCTGCATGTGTATGTGTGTGATCTTTTTGAAAGGAGCCTTGTGCTTCTCCCACATCTTCTAAATGACTCAACAATGAAACTACGGCAGTCTTCCAAAAGGGGCCGCTTGCACGCCATCCATCCAATAAGCTGTGACTCCTGCAGATGTAAACAATCATTTTGAGAGCAGACAAACCTCTCCCCCTGTGACCAAAACCACAACCTGCTCATGCTTCTGGTTTGGGAGTAAACACAGCTCAGACCGGCTCCATCTCCTCCAAGCTACCTGATTCACGTTTCCTCCTCAAGGTGCAGCCAAAATAACACAGGGAGCTTTCCCCGGCCTCTTAAGTCACCCACAAACGCACCAAAACCCTGCACTCCGAGATGTTTAGCCGTTCAAATATGGAAGCTTTCCAAGAGCAGCAGATCAGGAGGATCAGAATTGTTTTTTTTTAACCCTTTAGCCCCAAGAATCAGGAAGTTATGAGGAGGAAACATGGTCTTAATGCAAGGCAGACTGAATGTTAAAAATAACTGTGTCGACAAAGCAGATGTCCCAATTTGAGTCTGGATCTGTTTATGGAGAAGTTATTTTACCCAGCGCTCAATTAAAGGTCGTAAATACCAAAGCATATTTGATATTAATGCATAGCAAAAACACATGCACCATCATATAATGGTTCAGCTTTAAAGACATCTACATTATGTCCCCTGTTGACCTTTGTGCTTCTTTTTTTGAATGTATTCATTATTGTACATGCACAGTAATTGCAAACCACTTGCAAGCCAGTTTTGGAGCTCAGTTGCTCACGTGACATGATCGCTGCTCCCGAGTTTATTTTGTTTACCCACAATAGACCAGAGAAGATTGCTGGGTCAGTGTTCAGGATCTGATGCAAATACGTCATCCTGTCAGCAATAGGAGGACGACCGTCTCCATCTGAGTCCAACCACTCCTGTACAGGCTTCTAGTAAAAGCTACAGAACTGAGGGACCATCACTGGCCAGACGGGTCGTTTAGTAAAAGACATTACACTGTGAATTGCACTAAAATCTCTATGTTAGGTAGTTTTCCTGTTTTTTTAATTCTAGACATTAAGTAGTTACAGGGCCGGCCCTAGCCTCCATGGGGCCCTAAGCAGAATTTGATTTTCATTCACACACCTACAATAAACTCAATGCAGCTGTAGCAGTGATGTTTACCTTCTATTGATAGCCTGACATGTCTGTACACACATATGTGTTACATGTTGAAATTATGCCATTGCTTGCTACTTTTCTAGTCAAAAGCCTAAACCCCAGTTTCCATCTGTTTTATAAACATTTTGTTTGTTGTCATTTTAAAAAGTACAAATTAAATGCTGGTTATTCAACTTTCTTTGTAGATATTTATTAAAACGTATAAATTGCCTTTTCTCAAAATGTCATTGTGGCTCTAAACAGTGGGGACACTCTTGACTGGCGACAACGGTGCCTCTTTGACCTCTGCTACTAATAAATGACAGTAACGTTTGTTGTTTTACTGTGGTAAACTATGGAAAACATCCAAGGAGCATAAACACTTTTGGGGTCTCAAATGTGGAGCCAACTAACATGGATCACGACAAGTTCTATAAAACTTTAACCTTTACCCCCAAAAAACGAAGGACTTTAGCCATAAAACCAAACATGCCCACCTCCACCGGCTTGAAGATTAAACAACCAGGATCTATTTTTACCTCCTTTGGTTCCTTGCATGCTTTTGTTTGGCCTGTTTACAGAGCTCTCTATTAACTGCCTCATATCGTTCTCCCCTTCGCCCCCCCTCAATCGTGCCTTAAATATTCACACGGCTGCAGAATCGGAGACTGGTCGGGTTGAGTCGTGGGTGAACGGCGGGCCGAGGCAGAGCTAGTGCATGTGTCATGTTGCCGTATAAAGCGAGCGGTGGACTTGTTGAACCTTCTGTGCCTGACTCGTCTGTTTTGACTGTGACCTCTTTATTTCAGTCTCAGACGGCTCTGGAAACTTTGCCGGACTTCTACTTGCTATCACAAAACGCTGAAGTTAAACGGTATCTTTATATCCGGCCTGCGGCTCCATATTGGATCATCTTTCTGCACATAAAACAAAAAAATGTATCTTCCCCACAGCCTCACTTATTTTGTCCCTTTTTCTCGATACTCATGCAGACACATTTAATGTATAACTTTCAGTTACTATATTATTTACAGTACTGGTTATAAGTTTACTAACCCTCATCATGCGCATGAATCTCACTGAATTTGGTCTTTTATTTAAACTTGTTAAACATTCGTTTTCAGGGCGAAATGATCATTTTAGAAAATACAATTCAGAAGCAAAGACACTGCTGTGCCAAAGGTTGTTGTTAACAATTAAAAAAATTAACTTAGCTTATTGTATTTTGACCAGTTTAGTTTAAATGAACGTATTGTTTAATTTTTATGTATAATTTTGAATCTGCAGAGCTCAAATGCATCATTGTAAGCTTATAATGAATAAGATTAATGTCAGTTTTGCTACATACGAGCGTGTCCTTCTCATCCCTATTAGTGAGCAACATTTGTTTCACTGTGCATCAGGTTTACCCAGGTAGTTCACAAGGATCCAGTCTTCCTCCTCCTCCTCCTCTTCTCCTTCCTCTTTGTCGTCTCCCGGCTGGCTGCGTTGGCTCAGCGCATCACTGTCGTCTCCAAACAGAGCACCGGCGAACCTCTGGAACATCCCGGGACGTCCTGAAGGCACGTGAGGCTGAGGGAGGAGTGGAGGGAGGCGTGTGGCTCTGGGCGACGGTGGGGGGACTGGGCAGTCCTTTTGGTCATCAGCTGCAAGGTACACAGCCAGTCGCAGGCTCCGGAAAGGTGCTAAAGTGCATGGATAAGGCGTGGTCAGAGATCATCTGAGGGACATGCTGGGCATCGCTCGACGTTGAGTGCAAAAGGAAGGAAGGAAGGAGCCCTGAGGAAAGAGAAGGTGCAGTTGTTAGTGAATATGCCTTTTATTTTTTTGTTAAAAGGCTCCAACAGATTAACCTAAATCTGCTGGAGAATGATGAATAGAAACAAAGACGAGGGCTGGAGGAGGTTATTGTTCACACATAAAACATGGGTCAGATGGGGATTATGACAGCAAAGACTCTTTGGAGCTCGCCAGGTAATTATTAGGTTACCAGTTACCCCATCGAGCTCAGCTCATACTCCCTACACTGTAAACACGCAGCGCCGTCGGGCCTCTGAAACACCCCGAGCCTGAATCACCGTTTTTGTTATCGCAAAAAAAAAAAATTAACTGCGCTTTGCAAGAACAGCAGTTTTAACTTTGTCTGCTTATCGTGTGATGGTGAACGTTCACAGATGCTGGCGTTATCTGCCAAGAATCCTCCTTCCATTGCTCCTACATACGTGAGGAGGACGTTAAAACCCTGCAGAGACCTCAGTTGCTGGTTAGTTCCCATCCGCCAGCGGGTGAGCACTCATCAGGACGTAACGTGCATCACCGTATATGTGGTGTCAGGGCAGATGGATGCGAACAGCAGCTGGGACATGTCTGATGGAGGTAAACACTGAGGAGCTCCTCTGTCCGCGTCTTTTTACAGTCGTCGGGACATAAAGAGCTGCAGTGTCCCCAGAGGACACGCAGACACAGCTGGCTGGCAGCCGGTGCTCTGGACTTCACACTGGGAAAGCAGACCCAATGAAAAGTGATCAGTGTAGCCGTGTCCTGCTGCAGCTGCTGGGATAAAGACGCTCACTGGCTTGGTTGGTTTCTTAGAACAATGCCGCCTGCACCTGCCCTATTAACCCACGCTTTTGTCTCACATTGCAACGTTTAGCTAAAACATTTAAAAAAAAAAACTCCTTCCAATGATCATTTTCTTTTTGCTTGGCTATAAAAATTGGTGCTCTGTATTCACAATTGTTTTTTCATCTGATCCACAATTTAATGGATATTAAAAGTCTATTAAACAGAATAACATGTCTTTTATTTATCTAGCAATTAAAAATATACCTAAATAAGGTAAAAGTGTGATTAAATTATGCATTGATATGTGGCAACACCTTAAATACCAGTAAATATATATTGTTAAAGAAATACTTCATAAATGTTAAGTTGACATGATCCTCTGTTGATTAACCCCGTGCAGCTTGATAATATATAATTTCTAAACGTTATTTTGTGTTTGGTTTGACATGTGTAGCAAAGATGCCAAGAATCCCTGCCTCCGTTTTCAACACGTTGCGCCCGCAGATCAATATGAATCTTGATGAAAACCTTTGTACAGATTTGACCAGATTCCTTTATATTTAAACTTTTCATGCTTTTGGAGTCTAAAATAAACAAACAAAGCAACACATCATTAGCTCTTTTCTGTGTTTTTTATTTTATTTAAGAAGTGTCACAAGTTTGAAACTGCACATTAATATATCTTTGATTAGTTGTTAACAAGCCAGCTCAGATTTGTCCTTTAGATTTTGAACTAGAAGGGATGAGATTAACTTCATAAAAAAGGGGAATAGCCCTTTAATATAACATATAGTTTCAGTCAGACACAAACATAACAGGCTAGGATTTGGTTTAATATTCCTAAAGTGCAAAAAAGAGATACAAATCTATTTGGACAAACACAGATTGCATTGTCATGGAACCCACTAAGCCATGACGCCCTGGGCAGTGAGCCGTAATGACCATATTATAAACTAAATATTTAAAAAAAAAAGGTTAATATTCCTTATTTCAGTTAAAAGTGAATTTAATAATTTAAAATAACTATGTGTCTCGCTCACCACTATGAGGCTGAACAACTAAACCCTAACTAGTGTCAAGTTGGACATTTAATCACCTTTAATTAATTTTAAATTATTAAAATATTCCAAGTATTGTCATTGATTATTTTTAAGTTATTTGTTTGTGGTTAATTGCAGTTTGATTTAAAGAAAACGTCTAGTTAATAGTACAATGTACACTAATTTTGTTATCTCAAAAGTTAGATATAGTCTTACTTCACACATCTTTGACAACAAGCTAAAAAAGTGTTTTTTTGCGAGTACACAATTGGGATTTACGAGGTGTTCTTGAATGCATCATGAGGGTTTGTCAAAAGTGCAACAAAACCAGATACTGACAGGGAAGCAGGGCTGCATCAGGCAAACAAACACCAAAACTCTGATTTTTCTTTCTGCGATTGAAAGCATCCCAGTATTGAGTGGATCGACCATGGTGCGTTTAAAGCCTCCATCAAGACTCGTATTTCCCATTGATCAGACAAGGAAGAATAAGGAGGAAAGAAAATCGAAAGTGTGCTGCATTTCAGGAACAACCCTTGAACAAACACGCGAACAAAGAAAAGGTTTTAAAGCAGCCACCATCTTTAACAGCAGGCTGATAATCCTCCTCTGCACCTGTTTCATCCTCTAAACCCCCCCTGCATGAAAGCAGCTACGCTTTACTCACAAACACATGCAAAACACATGGCAATAACTGACCGCAATCACTCATGGGTGGCTTTATTCGTTTAAATGTTGGTTTATAAGACTCTTCATTGTTGACTGCCTGGGTTTCATGTCCTAGCTCACCTCATTACATCTGACCCAACATGATTAATTCATCAGGTACACTTGGAGGCTGCAGGGGTGTTCAGATCTGATGCATCAACATTAGGCTGCAGAATGAACCACAACCAGTGTTCCATGATCAGGGATAGAGGGGATAAAAACAGATTAGTCCCAAATTGGGATTTAGAGGCTCTAGAGGCTTCAACAAACCCCTTATCTTTGTTTTTTATGTTTAATAAACATTTCTGTTATTAAGGTTAATACGAACGATAAATAGGTCAATTATTCTGGCAAAGGTACAACAGACGACTGAATTTATTGATGTTTCTGTCCTTAATCTGTCCCAAATAATGCAGACAAATAACATTTTACACTCATTAAACTTTTTTATATAAATAGAAAAATATGCATCGACATGCAGTTTCTGCTGGTGTGATTTGTGATAAAGAACTTGGAGCACCAGCAGCACCACCAGCAGCAGCAGCAGCAGCAGCAGCAGCACCAGCAGCAGCAGCAGCAGCAGCAGCAGCAGCACCAGCACCAGCACCCGCAGCAGCAGCAGGAGGAAGAGGAGGAGATTGTAATTCTACACTCGCAGGGCTGAACTGCCTGCTGAAAACTTTTGTATCTTCTGGATCATGAAATGTAAATTGTTTCCTGAACACGACAACCGATCTAGCAAATATCCAGACAGAAAACGCATCATAGTGTTTTTTTGCCTTAGCAGAACAAATGCTTAACAGGAACCTGCAGGGTTATTAAGATTGAATAATATGCGTAAAGCAACCATGGCCCGACTAAATCTATATAATTGGTTGATTAAGCCAGACGTCAATCAGCTCTAATGCGAATAAAAACCTGGTTAACATCAGGACAGAAGCCTGCAGAGCCGATGCTGTTCCCCAGGAGAACAAAGAACCCACCTGCGGCAGGAGGAGGAGATGTGAACGACGGTTTAAAAACACCACGATCCCTAAAACGGAGGTAGATCTGTTGCTGTTCGAAAAATAGGAGAAAAGCTGCAGGTTTCTTCGCGGAAGAAATCACATATAAAAGCGTTTGAGTTTCGTGAGAGCTCAGCTTTTCTGCCCCACTTCCTCCTCCGTCCAGAACTTCGATCTTCTTTTGTTGTTGTTGCCGACCTCTAACAGCTGATCGACGTGACGTCACCCGGGAACGCCCACCGGCAGGGGCCGGACCTGGAGCGGCTCAGCCAATCGGAGCCTGCGCGCGGGCTGTCACCAACCCACGTGACTAGACTGCCCCCCCTCCCTCCCGAGGAAAGCAGGAGGGACATGACTGGGCAAAGCTCAGCAGAAACGGGCAGAAATGTAGGTTTCCAATCCTAAAACAGAAAAAAACGTTACAAAAACATACCTGCATCCGGGTCAGCCTGCGCAGCTTCCGGTTTCATTCGCATCCACCCTAAAATGTTAAGCTCTTACTCATGCACAAATACATAAGGCAGCTCTCTGGTGTGCGTTATAGAAGTGTAGCTACGCCCCAAACATCTCAAGTGTTTAAAGCTCAGTCTCCCATATGGAAACTCAAGATCAGACCAATCTACCCAGGGAGTTCCTCAAACTTCCCAGGCCATACCATCAACAGTGATAGGGAGACCACGACTGTAAATAAAAGCCACATAAACGTTGAAAAAAACACCAGACAGGTCAGGGAGAAAGTTTTAATCAGTATCTAGATCAGAAAACAAGATCCCAACCTTTTGAGAGCTGCAAACCAACCATGACATGACCACCCACACCTTAACTGAAGGAGAACCTTAACTGGACCGCAACCTTAATTTTAGAGGAGCAACAGAAATCACTGACCATGCCGTTCATGGTTCAGCACAGCAGTGGCAGTGTGGTGCTGTGGGAATGCTTTTTAAATTGAGGCCGATGCTCACCTTCCATCAGCACAGCAACCCTAAACATGCAACCAAGGACACAACGGCTCAAAGCAAGCTAATGTGTTGGAGTGACCCTGGGTACGGTCTGAATGGGAATCTGGGAGAAAACGTCAATATTTATGTTCACACAACTCCAATCTGACCAATTCTGAAACAGGTAAGAAATATTAATATAGAGATTTTAAAAGCTGGTAAAGATCTGGTTGTAACAAGAGGTTGTTACAACCAAGTACTGGCAAAGAGAGATCCACGAAGCTCAACGTCATTCCTTTTCAGTCTAACCTGTAACACTTTAGTGGAAGCTTTAAAAGCTTATTTTTTAAGATATAGATTATGCTTTGAAGATATTTTCCATCTCTCCATCTTTGTCTCTGGTGTATCCAGTCCCTTGTTTTTGCCTTTGGTGGGGATGCAGGTGTTCCGTTTGACAACAGAGGTGTGAATTTTTCCAGCCAACAAAACAGAAAGTGCTTCCAAACACATCCATGTGGAAAACTATCCCGGACTGCCGAGACAAGGAGAAGGTAGCAGCTCTAACATTTTCCATTGCTGTATTAGGAAACACCTGTCCTGTTCTAACAGCACAACACTGATAAGATGTGCCTTCCTGCTCATTTCCAATGGTGTTTTTTTTTTTACATCATCACAGTGTTTCTAATCTGTTCATACACTTATGGAAACAAAGCTAAGAATAAGAATCTCCCAGTATTTTTATTTTTTTTTGTTAAAAGGAATAACAACCCTTGTAACTATGTAATAAGAATACACATTATGCTTTTATCAACGTTTATTGACTTCTCTGAAATCACATTTTTTTCTCCAACAGATGCTGGGACATTGTGTCCCAGTGAGTCATAAAAGTAATGGCTTAGAAACTGTTGAATAACCAAACCGCAGAGTCAACCCCACACACTGTCCAGCTACCACACCAGCAAACAATCTCTAATCTGTAAAAACAACGTCCACATGATTGAAATGTGTCCGTGATCTTTGGGTTAAGTTCAGCTAACTTTCTCAGATTTTAGAGGATGTATCACTTAACCGGCACACTTACAAGCAAGATTTACCTTGAGAGGACAGAAATGACAGGGAGAAATAAACTCATTGTTGCTTTGAAGCTTGTAGATGACTGTGTAATGATTTTCAATACTTTTATGATCTGTTCTATCGCCTGCCAAGTTTCGGTTTTGTTTATATAGCGCCAATTTAACATTATGCGTCGTCTCAAGGCACTTCACAAGAAAATCAATTCAAATCGCAAATATGTCATAAACAAATCAGCGTAAAAAAGAGATTCCAATCTAAGGAATCCCAGCAGATTGCATTGAGTCCAGCTCTGGAGGAATCCTGCTTGCGTTGTGGGTGACTTTACAGCAATCCCTCATACTGAGCATGCATGTAGCGACAGTGGAGAGGAAAAACTCCCCTTTAACAGGAAGAAACCTGCAGCAGAAGCTGGCTCGGTACAAGCAGCCGTCTGCCACGACCGACTGGGGGTTTGAAGGGACAGAAGACTAGAATGGATGCAGAGGAAACCAAAAAAAAAGAAAGTCATACGTTCCACATGTTTCAGTTCAATCATCATAATGAAATAAACTGTTTCTGACCAAGTGTGCAAATGTTACCTTCTATAACCAGACAGACGTCTTATGAAGATAATCATGAACGTCCTGGCTCCCTGTAAGGTTAAAGTATTGTTTGGGTAATTGCAGCTCCAGGAAATATCAGTGAATCAAAATTCTGAGAAGAAACAAAGTAACTGTGTCACGAAAAATAAAGCAGACAAAACAGAACTTGCATTCAAACGTCAGAACAACGCAGCGCTGCGCCTTATGTAACATGGCTAATGTTTGCCCGACTCTGTTCTCCGTGAGCAGACGGAGAGAACAACAACTGTTCAGATCTCACTGGTGAGTCACAGTGTATGGAGAGAGGAAAAAAGTTTAATGTTGGTCATTCTAAAGCAGTATTTGCTTGATGTTGATATAAAAAGGCACCAGAGAATGTTTATTTGGCTTCCAATGGTTGGTGAAGAGCTTAAAACATATGTAAAGCCACCGCATAAAATCGGTGCCAATCATCCAAGAAGGGTCTTTATTGGAGCTTTTCAAAGCCAATTTGGTAAATGAATAACAAATTCAACTTTTCTTTTCCAAAACAAAATCTTTGGTTTGTACTCTAAAAATTACATGGAAAAATGAACTAATCAAATTTTTTAAACAAAAGTAAAACTAATTTCCCGAGACATAAACCCTATTTATTCCCCTCACTAAAGACTTCAGGTAAAGAATGTATTTATTTTGTTGAGGACACAGGCCTTGTTCTCAACTAGCCTTTTAACCAGAGCTTTGAAGATAATTGGTACAGAAACGTCCTTTATTCTTCCTCAGTGGGGAAATACATACGTACCAGCAACAAAGTGTCAGTGAATTAAAGCATTTGGATAAAATAAAAAAAACACATAGAAAAATAAAAACACAAAGTTAAAAAAAATATATTTACAGGATAATTGAAATTATTGCACTGTTATAAAAAATGTAAGAAGTAAACTACTACTACTGCAGCTGAATGGTGTAAATAAACTAAACAAATGTACAAAAACTCCACATATTTTGTAGCATAAAAACAACTGACTGCAGAAGATAGAAAAATTATATAAACAACAGCATGGATATAAACACATTCTTAATGCACGTTTGTTGGGAGCCGTAATGCTTGGAGAGCCGAACAGCTGCTGGGAGGAAGGATTTGCGACAGCGCTCCTTTGTGCACCTAGGATGTGGTCGTCCGTCACTGAAGGAGATTACAGTTTGGTTCTGTTCTTTGTAGCCGGAACTCGGTAACTCCAACTTCCAGGTCAAAAGGAAAGGAAAAGGAACAGATCCTTTGTGCATGTTCTTTTTTTTTTGATGAGGTTGTTGGTACCTTGTAAACTTCTCATCATCAGACATACATTGCAAAAAGCCTTGATATTAATTTAGCAGTCGTGTGTTTTCCAAGAGAGAAAACAAAACAACGGCTGTCCGGTTACGTCTCTGGTTGAGATAACGGGAAAGGCTGTTCAACTCGGGTGTGACGCCATTCCCAGCTCAAAGTAGGTGAATGGATAACACTAATGTTCCTAGACATGTAATATCAAACTCACAAGAGTGTTTTTGTTACCTCCTACCAAAGCTTTCACACAAATTTGGAGCAAATTTAGAAATACAGCAAAAAAAAAACACAAACAACAAAAATATGAATCAGGCTTGTTAATGAGATGTCGATGTTACTCAAGAATGCAATTAACAGGAAGTCATGTAATAATTTCGCTACATCAGAAGGTTTTCTGCTGATGTCTTTCCACGTGTTTTTTAGAACATTAAAGAGACACTAAAAAACGTCGATTTTGGCGGCCCACTGTGGACAAAAGCAGTAGTGTTTTAGCCAGTAGGAAGACTGCATTTCCCATGAGAACTGGCGCATAGCGTGATAAAATCCTGATCTCTCAGTCGCCTGCAATTGGATTGAAGTACATTTCTCTTTCCAGTGTCTGTGTGAAGGAAGAATAACGATGAGGTGATGAATTGAGCAGTCCGCCTAGTGCCAGTTAGAGAGATACAGACCCCCTCAGGCCATGACAGAGGCGTCATTAAACGAGCTGCTAGTCGACATATGATCACAAAAGTTAAGAAAATATTTTATGAAGGTTGAAATGTTACTTAGCACTCCTTAATTATTTTTTTTTTTTTAGAAAACCTACAAAACGCAAGATAGTGCTGTTGTCAAACCGAGCAAGAGTCCAAACATTTTTTCAACTGAGGGAGTTATTTAAATTCCTCCATGTTCATTAACCATTTGTAATGCGATATGTGCAAAAAACGGCCAGTTGTGGGATATTTATTCTTTTTTTGTTTTGACTTTTGATACCATTCACCAGTTGGAGCTGCTGGTGGCCTCCTGCCTTAATGTGCTCGACGATACGACGAAGGAAACAGATGGGAGGACATTCTTCAGGATTTTCTGCTCGGGACCATTAAAAGGCTGCCATGTTTGAAGGTCAGCATGACGATGCTGTTAAGATTACCTGATGGGAGATCTTTGAATAAATCCCACTGTTGCTTTACTGTTCCCCACACGGATCAAAAATATGAATTTTGTTAGGATTTGTTCACTATTCTAGCTGATATAAAAACTTTAGGAATATAAATATCTCTGCCAAGTATCTGCTCTAAATCGTGGATAGAGAAAAACTGCTATCCTCTGAGGTTTAGACTTTCGATCAGAGTAGCTGAATAAAGCTGATGCTCGTCATTGTTGTGGAAACTGAGACGACTGTGGGGAGTCGAGTGTTTGGAGGGTTTGATAGCAGACAGATTTTGGGTGGAGTGTCACTTGGACTCACGATAAGCTTTGACACGCACGCCCGGGAACACGAGAGCACAGCCCAGATCAAAATATGCACTGAAAACAAGAGCGAAGGGTTTGATGAGCTGATATCTGAATCAGACATTGCAAAAGCTGGACCTTTAGGGAAAAATAAATTCCCCCTCAGATCTATTTTTAGCCAGCATGAGGAGGGAAAATGCTTTCACCGTACCCTTGGAAAGTCTGGGAGCACAGAATATGTCATCTGTTCCTTGAGTTGCATCAGCTGAGCGGAGCAGAATGAGAGGGCAGGACGATTCAGGGACACAGCAATGCTAACTGGCCCTCGCTCCATCAGTCATTTGTCTCTCTTAGCTCTCTGCCGGCTGAGCTGGTTTCCTGTGGCTTATAAAGCGAGTTAATAATAGAAGGTTATAAAACACAGACTTCCGCTCTTCATCCAAGAAACTTCAGGAGAACACAGACAGAAACTGACTGAAAGGGGGGGGGGGGGG
>JAVLVB010000082.1:174417-216030 GCA_032876305.1 Orestias chungarensis | reverse complement strand
TAATCACGTTTAATATGTTTTTTATAGTCTGCTCTGTCGTCAATTTCCATAAGAGTTTAATGTCATTCATGCTTTCTCACATTCAACAGTGAGTCATATGCCTCATGTTTACAGATCTGATGAACCAAGGAGATATAATTCAATAGCTATAGAGGTCTGGCTTAAGACCAGCATCCTGAGAGGTTTGTTAAAAAAACAAGTGAGACAGCATCATAAACACAAGGGAACCTCTCCTGGAGCTCTGTTCACTCCATTATCCAAGGATGGGAAGAGAATAGAGCCAACAAAATAAAGGTCTACCTAAACTTACAGAATAGTAAAGCATGACGTTCATCAGAGAAGAAGCCGAGAAACACATGAAACTCTGAGGGAGCTGCAGAGACTCAGCTCAGGTGGGGAAAATTGTCGAAAGGTCAAATGTCAGCCGAGCACTGGCAAGAAGAACACCAGGAAAAAAGCAAGCCGTGTTTAACGATGGTAGCGGCAGCATCATGCTGTGGGGATGGTTTTTTGGGGGTTTTTTCAGCCGAGACAAAAAAGTTTGTCAAAGTTGGATAGAAACTGCCAGCAGGTAAATTACACAGTAACTCTAAAACAGCCAGAGCTGCAGTGGGTTGGGTTTTACTTCAAAGCACAATGGCCTAGTCAAAGTCCAGATTTGCTGTCAATCACACTTGACTAATCATGGGGCATCACCTGCTGATGCATAAGAATAGCCGAAATATCTGTCCTGAACGCCATCATAGCCTAACATGAATGAAGGGGCCATAACTAAAGCAGCTTAAAAATAATAAATGAAATGATAGAGGAAAGAGGAAGCTGTTTAAAATACAGTTCAAGTGTTTTTTCATTTATGTTTCCTACAATAAGAGGTTGAGAATTTAACTCTTACGTGTGTAATGTAATGGACGTCTAGCTAAACGAGTGGGATCAAGTACATACACACACACCACACTTCTTCCTGATCCTGTGGGAACGGCAACATGCAGTCAAGGCAACAAATTTGGGAGTGTAATGATGTGTGGCTGCAGGTGAAAACATGCTGATGACAAGATAAGTCCCGGCGTCGCAGGTAAACACAACTCCCAGCAAACACGGCCTACACTACGGCTGCACCATATTAGGGACGGTAAATATTTAGCTGTTCTGTGTAAAACTCGACTTGCAGGGTAAAGCTGCAGACAGGGAAATACTTGATGGTGTAAGTGTGAGTTTGCACACAGGATGTGGGGCAGACAGCAGGGGAGCAGAGCTGCAGTACTGATTCTTTCATGTAGTTATTTTTAAGCTATGCACTGTGTTAAGCAAAAGGAAACCAAAAACTATTCTTTCATTTTAAAGATCTGTTAACAAGAATCAGCTGAACTGGAACAGGACAGTGGCAAAATTTAAAAAGAACGTCTTACAAAGTTTTGTTTTTATCCAGTTTTTAATGTAAATGAAGACATAACTAACCTATAAGCAGCATTTTTTTTAGCAATGTTTAGGAGCATTAGTGATAAAATATTTGGTTTTGTCCTCACATTAATATCCACAGCGCTGAGAAGGCATCCCATAGTCAAGGTCAGAGGTCAAATAAAAAGCTCCATAGCAACACCACTTGGCAGAAATAACCCTAAAGCTGAAAAGTCGTCCACGGGTGAAAGTTAAGACTTGATTGGCGTGCAAACAGATATGTTGGGGTTCTCTATGAATCGCCAGGGTGACATGAAGGTGGTGGGCGGCGTAATAGAGCTCCAGGTTAAGAGGTCTTGGTGGCTGGAGAACATAACATGTTTTATTGATTAGTAAAATGAATGGGGAAGTTTCTGGTGACACCTGATCCAGTTCATTCTACTGCTTGTTTTTAGACGTCTGTGCAGAATTATGAGTCATAACAGAGACAGAAACTGAGCATAAACATGTGGAAACTAACAAGCTCTGAACATCTCAGCTGCTGACGTAGATACAACCAGAGAGAGAAGGAGGTGCATCGTGGTTTAAGTGGGCTTTATTTTGTTCACTGTAAGATAGCTCAACCAGTGTGTGGAACAAAGCCAGTCGAGCTTAGAAGACAAAAACCTGGTGACCATTATATATAACATACATGTAAATTTTGATCTGATGTTTAATGTCTGAAATCAAAACAATAAACATCTTCTCAAAAGCCACGACTTGCATTTTTTTCCTCCATTGGAGGCAGAAATTTAACAGACTAAAAAAAGGAAGGCGAATTTTCTAATAATTCCCCCTGGAAGCAAAAATGATTATTGAAATAATTTTTATTTCTCCATTAAAAGGAAAATCTGTTAAACATTAGCTTTTGATTATTTGGATTTATTTCTTGTCGTCTGCAAAGAAATAAACCCCAAAAATCCCATCTACAAATACCTGAAGAGTAAGGTAAGTTTCATTCATATTGTATTAATAAAACATTGTTTTGAGTTACCAGAATGACTTTGCTTCAACATTTAGACTACGGCTGCCCCTGGTGATTTTTTATTTGTTTTATTTTAAATTAAAAGTCTGCCAAAACAACCAATGAAATAAACAGCTTTTTATTTTAAAAGAGAACGTTTGAACTGCCATAGAAAATATAAAAATTAAAAAAAATCTGCTGTTATTATAATATTAAATAATAATTAAAGATAACAGCTTCAATACATTAGAAATTCATACAGAATCATATCTACAATGCAGAACCCCGATTCATTCTGAACCAACGGATGCTCATTTTTAAAACCACAATTTAAGGAAAACATAGCTAATGTACGGCTACACTGCCAACTATGTGTTGAAATACCAATTTAATAATTTTGGCATGCTAATAAATTACCTTTTTTTTCTTCAATCAGCTATTTTTTAACTGGATTTAAAACAGGTGAGACTAAAAACTCACCTCCATCAAATTGAATGTTTTCAACTTTATTGCAGAATACGTTTTTTTGGTAGGTTTTTGCTTATTTATTGCTTTAATTGGCTAGTTTCAGAGTCTGTATGCTCCAGATAACGATTATACAATAACCACTGATGTCAATAGATAGGGAAGGTTTCCAGTAACGATCTGCTGAAGTTTAACCATCACAGTATTTATTGTGTTCATAACAGCCTCTACTTTTAGCTTCTCTACAGCAGGAGGAACTTTATCGGAGGGTTTTGCTCATTTACCTACAAAAAAAAGAAAATCTGCACATTTTCGAGTAGAAAATATAATTTTATATAACTTAAGTCTTTACATTATTTAAGTCTAAAACATTGGCCTAGAAAACTATGTCACGATGAAATTGAGAGGTTTAAAAACTACTGATACAAAGTTCTTCTGATCGAGTTGGAAAAAGTTGAACGCTTCAACTTACACAAGTTTTTTTTAACAATATCAAGTTAAAACGGTCCAAAATATATTATTATATTTTGAAGCTGTATAAAGGGCTAAACATTTGAGAAACGTCTATTACCTTTTGTTTCTTGGAAGCATAAAATATTTAAAATTTACACATTATAAATTAATTAGGGTATTACCTAATGAACCAAAAAAAAAAACCTTTATAAAAGAAAATTGATGCTGCTGCTGAAAAATTGTCAAATATTTAAAACCCATTTTGTGAAAGTAAGAATGTTAATAACACTATCTGTTAGAGCTGAAACAACTAATCGATTTAATTGATTATGAAAAAAATCGTTAGTTGAAGCCCTACCATCCATATATTAATATTAATACATCCTGTTCAGGGTGAGATTCTATCAAGGATCTAATTTACCATTTGTGTCATGAAAGTGGAAAAAGACGGTGGGACAATGCAACAGTAATAATCTGAGCCGGTTAGAGTTGACGGTTGAAAACCTTATCGTAACTCGAGCTGAAGCAGACCACAGAGATTAACAGCTAAAATCAGGCTTTTATCTCTTTCTTCAGGCTGAAAGGCATCTAATCAAAGCAAAAAAAATTCAGAGACAACTTCAGAAAAAACGAAGTATCGCATGTGTTTGATGTGAGCAATGTAATAAGATTTGAGTTTTTTTACTCTTTTTTTTACCAGCATTTGCACTGATGTGGTGGATGTACGTGTTTTTGTGCAATATCAATGCTCTCACTGCTAATCCGTGGTGTTCCAGGCTGCTACGGCCTCCCCGAGTGTGACGGAGACCAGATTTCCTCCTGGGAATCAGAGTCCTCCAGTCCCAAGCTGCCCTGAACACGTTTCCCAGCGTCGGCGGCTCCGTTGATGTCACGCAGCGGTACGTAGGAATAATCCTGCTGCTCAGGGAAGCGGAACATCAACGATCTGTGGCACGCCTGGCGAAGGGAAACCATCAGGCTGGCCAACAAAAGAAAAGCGAGGACGAGGGTGATGATCAGCCACGATCGCCTGAGGAGAGAGAGGGTCTGTATGACTTTTTATGGGACTGCACTGAATAAATATCCCCAAAAACTGGTTTGTTTTTTTAACCTTTCTGTGAGTTGACCCGAAATCAAAGTTCAAACAAATTGCCTCCAAAAGGATGATCGCGCTTTCATAAAGAAGCTACGACACACAACCGGAGAGATCGACAGCAGAAACATCTACTTCTGCTTTGTTTTGTGTTTGTTTTATGAAGAAAAAGCTTCTCTGTTAATGTCCAGCGGATTTTTATTTATTTTTTTGTCTGTCCTTTCCACTGGATGAATATGTTTCCCTACTCCTAAAAACGACATCCAGATTCCTGCGATTTGTTAGTTTGTTGGATTTGTTTAAACTCCAGATCACTACTAGGCCAATTCCAAAAACAGAATTTTGTTCTGATTAACAGACGTCGTTTAGATCGTTGTTGTACTTCATGGCTGCGTCAATAACCGGCAGCCCAAATCCATCATAACACCTCCACCATGTTTTAAATACAAGTCTTCTATTTAAATATAAAATTTCATTTTATAAATATTGGTTAAACTTAGGATTTGGCCCGAGACTCATATCAGATGTTGTTGTGTCCATTAGTCTTTATATACAAATATTATATATTTTTCCTTAATGTTTAAAGGAAGACTGCATTTCCCATGAACACCAGTTAGATTGAAGTACATTTCTGTTTCCAGTGTCTGTGTGAAGGATGACTAATGTTGTGGTGAAACAATGTCAGATGATGATGTTGAAGATAAGAAACGGGGGGAAGTGACGTAAAGCAGTCACCACATTTGTAGTTGTTTTGTGTGGCAGGGTTCCTGCCATCCTCCTGACAGAGGAGTCATTCAACGAGCTGTTTATGAAGGTTCAAAAGTTACTTTCTACTGAAGTAGAAACTGAACTAAAAAGAAAATGAACCATGTTCACAAAGAAATGACAGAGATGTGAGAGAGAAAACCTTTAAAACCTTACTCTGTCAGATAAGGCTGCTCTCTGTGAGCTTCTTCTTCTCGTCTCCAGAATGTAAACATCTGTTTGGCCAGGCAGTGCCCAGCTGCAGAGAGATCGGGAGAAATACCAGAAAAACAATTAATAACCAGTTCAAATGTCAGACCTTCCAACCATCTACTGAATCTGGGGTTCGGTTACTGAGAACGAAGCCTCAGCAGTGGGACCCAGACTTTGTGTTTACTTTCCAGCTTCACCCTGAGGATCATTTTGTTTCTATTCTGGCTTTGTCCAGGTTAAAGTTCACCTCTTTATTGTTCTTTATCTCCTATGTAGTAAAATATATGATCTCGTGACCTATAGAACAGAAGATGACCCAGGTAGCCGCTTCTGTTTCAAAACAGGTGTTGCATTTCTGTCTTGATGTCGTCACAAGTCAACAAGTCTGCGTTGTCTCTACTTCAGCCCCGTCGGTCGTCCTCAACTACGAGTGTAAGTCTGCAGTTGAGCAGCAGATGACGAAGCGGAGGCTTGATGCTTGTACGTACCTCTGTGTAAGGTGAAATTGGTCTCTGCTGGAAACGTGGCGTTACAGCTTCCCGTCTGGGGGTCGCATGGGCACAAGTCATCACAGTGACACTCGTGAGCGCAGGATACGCCGAAGAAACCCAAAGGACACACTGAAAGAAATATTGCCATGCTTGTTACAAAAAAAAAGAAGGAATTTTGAACAATTTTGGTTTAAATAAAGGCAATTTAAACGAGTCCACAAAAAGAAAGAAAAGAAAATACTTTTCTAAAATCAGGGTAACTAAATTACTGCATTAACTTTAGATGTTTAGAGGAGTTATTGTATTTATTTATTCATTAAAATGAATGGAAAACCTTTAAAAAAAAACAGAGGAAAGTGTAGCCAGGAATTATCTTCATTAAACAGAGGCAGCCATTTTGGTTTTGATTTAAAAGGTCAGAACTGCAGTTACAACCAAGCTGCATATTCTTGTTCACCGAGAATATCCCACAGAATCATAAGGGGATTACAAAAGAGAAAGACTTAGTAATAATAATAATAATAATAAATTTATGCAAGAATCATTTGAACCCTTCTAGAGTTTGATGTATTTTTCCCAGAACCAGGATAAACATCTTGCGCTATTTAAACCACAGTAGAGTTTTCTTTCGGATCAGAAACACAGGACAGCTTTCTGTCCAGAGGGAATAAAAAACAAACAAACCAAAAATAAAAAGACGGGAAGGTCATGGATCCGTCTCAGAGGCAGTCTTTTCCCTTCTTTGGACTTCTTGTGGTGGCTCTCAATCGAGACTGGAAACAACTCCGTGGTTGAACTTTAACTGCTAGGTCATAACATTTTTTGTATGCAGGTCAGCTTTCATTGACGTATTATGGTTTAATCTCTGCCAATTGTATTGCCGCTAAAGCCATCAGCGCTCCTAATTTTATGGCTGATAAAAGGTTTAAACAGATTAGAGAGCAAAGGACATTTTCGCATTCAGAAATATGTTCCAGGATGTTCCCAAAGCTGGCAGGAAAAAAAAATCTTTTGTTTTTTTGTTGTTGAACATCTGTTTGCTGCTTTCATTGAATCCCCAGGATTCCCTGCTAGCTGTCTGGATGAAACGTTTATTTCATGTTTATCTTTGACTGCGCATCCAAGTAAAGCACAGCTCTACCTTTGTCACAAGCGTCACCATGGAAACCAGGAGCGCAGAGGCAGCGTCCGCTGACAGGACCGCAGGAGCCGCCGTTAAAACAGGAGCAGGTTTTGTTGCAGGCGTCGCCGTAGAAACCCGGGAGACACACTTTAAAAAAGAAACAAACAAAAACAAAGCTAAGAATAGGACCTTTACTTTGTCATCTCATTTCTTAAATACATTTCATTCATAGAAAGCAGAATTTCATGAAGAACTCAAAACTAGAAAATCTTCTGGGTATCTCTTTGTATTTGATTTCTTAGACATGTTTGGCTGTGAGGATTCAGAAAAACCTTTATCAAACCTTTATCATCGTCATTGCTTGTTTTTTTTTTACTTTTGGCCTTAAAAAATACAAAAAAAAGACTAAATTTTCTGTAGTAGTCTGTCACACTTTACTGTCCATGTTGTCAGAATAATCTATCTGACAAACGACTGCTGAGCTGGAAACTTATCTCTCAAACCTACGGATAAAAGTGACTGTGAGAACGTCGTAGGTACACGATACTAGACGTTCTCTTAAAGCTTTGTTTCTGTACTTCATGTGAAGACCGAGTTAGACACGCGCGTCCTTGCAGAGCAGCGTTTAATATTCAAAGTTAAAAAAACATTCCTTTACATTTTGTCAGCTGTTCCAGGAGTTTTTTATAAAACTGGTGAAAGCTTGGTCGGATGAGATGGAGAACATCTTTGAACTTTATTTTAAAGTCCCTTCACAGATTCCCAATTAAATCTAGGTCTGGGCTTGAACTAGGCCATTTTAACACCCAGTCTTCTTTGATGTAAACTACTCCTCTGTCGCTCTGGCTGCACATTTAGGATGATTTCCTGGATTGTCCTGAAAGGAAACTTGGCTTTCTAGGGTCTTTTCTTTCACGTAACGCTGACCCAGTTTTCCTGAAGAAAGCCAACCAGCAGCTTGATGCTGGCTGGCTTTTGTAGCTGGGCGTCAGGTTTCCCATAATGCCTTTCATACGCATGACAAAACGTTTACAGTAGATTTTATTTAGGGGAATCAGAGTAAATTGCGTTCTTTGCTCATGATTTCTCTTTAACAAACCCCTACAGTCTTAACTGAACAGGTGCATTTATAATGGCAATAAAGGAAAAATGTTCAGTGTGTGCTAACAAAAGATTTGCATTTACTTTCGCTGCAGTTAGGCCCTCTCCATCCAGCATCGCAGACACAGCCACCTGCAAAAAACAAGTAAGGAAAAAAATCAATAAAATGAAAAAGATCCCCAGACAGGATGAAAACAATTTAGCTGCAGCATTCAAGGTGGATGCTGGAAGTCTAGTTAAGAGTAAAATACACTTATAAATGTAACCCAGGATAAATATGACGACACTCACCGACTGTGCAGAGACCATGGGATCCACAGGCGGACGGCTGACAGGCCAGGCTGTCGCAGGCGGCGCCCTGCCAGCCCTTCTGACACCGGCAGCGTCCGTCGACGCATTCACCGTGTCCGCTGCAGTTGGCCGGATGGCAGCGACGCTGATGAACGCACAGAACGGTCGACACGTCTCGGCTACAGCGCCACCTGTCGTCAGATGTGCTGGCAGGGACAAAAATAAATTACATATATATATAAAACTGAAAGAAAACGCACACAAAAAAAGAAAATAACTTCAGGTGAGGGTTTTTGGACTCTAACCAGTGATCAGAGGGGTAGCTGGCCAGAGAGCCATTAACCACATAGGTGGAAGACCCGCCTCCATCCAGATTAATGGCGTTGATCACTCCGTTCTCCTTCAGAAACTCGGCCACCTGCCAAAGGTTCATACTGTTTGGAGAGAAAACGGATGTGCAGTTAAAATCCTGGAAACAGACAAGAAAAGCCACCAAGCAAAAACACAAAGCAGTAAAAAAATAAAGGATGTTTGTATTCATATTCTACAGTAAATCTTGGCCAATACCATAAAATGTTATAAAATAAAATGTTATTAAAAAAAACGGGTCGATTTACAATTTAAGAGGTTAAAAGGAACCAGAGTTAAAATATTACTTAAAGTCATGGTGAGAAGTCTGAGAAAAACGGTCACTTCAGTCTGTTCTACCGCTTATTACTTGGCTTATACTGACTCAGTTACAGGAAACACATTTGCATTTATTCTGTATTCATGACTTATTTTATTTATTTATTCATTTTAACACAACAGGACTAATTTGTTACAATAAAGCATCAAATATCTTGCTACTAATCAAATGTGCATCTTTAATAAGTAATTTTTTTTAAATGTGCAAGTAGGACACTATTATTACATTTTCATCCGTAAGATAAAAACAACCTAAATTGATGTTTATTGCTGTCAGAAGACGACAGGTCAGTGTGTTTGCGCTCTGTGTGTTTGCTCCTGCAGGCCTTATCGATCAGCCGGGGTCCCGATATTGACAGATGATACACAGAAGGCAGAAGTTTTAACATGTCAGGGTGTTGTGCTATTCTTAGCTAAATCATTAACAGCGCAACATTCATCTTCAGATTGTCGGCAGGGTTCACGAGGTGAAGGGAAAAGTCAAATCCATACAATCAATTGGTGAAATTACCCCCAAAAAGTTAAACAGACATGAGCTTTAACATGTTACTTTGTTTCATTAATTATTATTTTTGACAGGCTTTTATTTTTAAAGGTCACCAGTTTCTGTTGTTGTCACTAAGATTCATCCTCACCAATCAAACTTTTCATTATATAATGTTGCATGTTGCCGTCATCTACCCCGCATTTATTATTCCACTGCTGTCAGGATCCCGTCTCTCACATTTCATTACTTTATGTTTGGAAACGTCTAGTTTCCTGGAAAACGCCTCCTTAAACTAAACACTGCTGGTGCTTGGTCTCGGGGCAAAGTCGACTTTTGCCACATAGCAACAAACCGTTCCAACGCAAACAAGGTTCTATTGGTAAAGCCATGAATTAAGATAATTATGTCAACGTTTATTGTATTTTCCTTTATGGCGCATCATGGGAAAATATGGAACCATTAGCTGGAGGACAAAAACAAGACAATGCATCACATATTTATAAGAAAATAGGGATTTTCCTTTATTGTATTATTATTTTTTAATATACTAGTTCAATTCATCCAGAAACATGGTTCAAATAGCAGTTTTAGAGGATTTTAAAATGATGGATGAATGAATAAAGGAATTATATGTGTAAGTATTTTTCCATGACACCGATGCAAAACAGAAGCTAGAACATGAGAATAATAACTTCTAAAATACAACAATATGAAAACTCAGTTTCATTTTTTTATATTTAACTAGACTTGTGTAAGCATCAAATTATAAACATCATTAAATTCAGATTTTCCCAGACAGCACATCTTTCTGATAATCTGTTATTAACAGTAAAAAAAAAAAAAGATATAAATCAAATTCAATACAAAATAAAAACAGAATCTGTTTTTATTTTGTCTTAAGAGCCATTATGGAGGACAATGTATTATTGCAGTACCTTATTTCTATTACTATCGTTAAATATATATGCCAGTTATTAACAGAAAGTACTATCAATATTGCACCAAAAATGAACAAACACCTGATCTAAATTCTAGGATTTTAAGAATTTGACTCATATCTTTGATGTTTTATTTTTTTAAGAGTTTTGTCTTGTGAATTTATGAACTATCCAAGATGAGTTCAACATTTCGACAACAACTTTTAACCCTAAACAAATTAATCCATCAGTTTTTTATTCCATAAAGCAAAACCAGTGTTGAACAATGTGCATTTGAATAATCTGAGAAGTTATACGTTTTAATGAAGGTTTTGCAGCTCAACACAGACCTTGGTTTGCAGAAAAAGGCTGACTCCTATTAGCCATTTTGTAAATCCCTAAATAACCGAACGTTCAGAGCAGAACATAAATCAATCGTAAAAATGTTTTTGTTTTTTTGTTGTTGTTTTTTTTCTTACCCTCTTCTTTCCGTTTGTCCATCGATTTGGAACAGGATCAGTCTTCCTTCCTTGTCGTGGCCCACCGCGGTTCTGGCCGACACCACATCCACGAAATACCTCAATGATCCTGACATGAAGAGGAAAAACATCTTTTCCAGAATCTTTTAGTAATTTATTTTGTTTTTGATAAAGTATATAAATATATTTTTTTGCTTTAAAATAATAAATATGACTATAGCTGAGGTTAAACATCAAGATAAAACTTTGGAAAAAGCATCCTCAGGCCCAGCTTGTAAGAATGGTGGAGGGTGTGATTTGTTCTGGGATCTTTCCCAAATAATCATATAGAACTGTAGAACACTTTTACAGATTTTATAACTCAGTGCATACACAATATTATTTTTGAGAAAACGGATGGATTTTATGTGCGCCTGATAGTTCGGCCAAGTTGTTATTTTAAACATCGGTGTTGGCCTAGAATGTTCTTTCGGTGCATCCCCAGTTTTTCCTTTTTTTTTTTTATTAGTTACAGGACTTAAAGGGACATCACAGCTTTTATTAGTATGATAAATCATTTTCTACTGGAGTCACCTTTGATCAAAACATCCCAGATCAGTCTGCCCAAGCAAAGCTTAAAGTGGAATATACTGACATCCATCGTCTGTTTGTTGTTTATGGACTGTGTGACCTTCGCCAGCTAAACAAACACTTTCAGAAAATACTGTGCAGAAATTGGCCTTTCAAAAAAAAAGGTTCAAGTAAAGCAATCAATACATGATTTATATCAAGCTAAGATTACTCACTCGTATAAACACAGATCAGTTCCATGGCTTAATGTGCTGCTAAACTCGTTTGCCGTTCAGAGACCCGGTGATGGCCGTTACACGGACGCTCCCGTCGCTGCTAACCAAACATGACGGTGTTGTGCTTTCGTGGCGCCGACATGTTTATTTCGGGTCATGGATGAGTTTGTGTGTTGTGCAAACATTGGGAGGCAGCGATACTGAGATATTTTTTTGTTTATTCACTGCAGGACTGGAGCGCATCCAGTTTTTTTGTTAGGGTGAGCCGAGGTCAGGGAAGCTGATTCCTGTCAACGATGGAAGATATTCCAAACAGCTCTTCCAAAATAATGAGATACGTTTAGATAAGGTCAAATGTCCAGTTTTACAAGTTCTTTTTTGACAAATGATCACCAGTTTTGATTGAAATGTTCAATGAATCTCTTACCCTTTCCAAATTACCTCATACTCTAAATGAAGCCTCTACATAATTACTCTTAAAAAAGAATAAGGACTCTCTGTTTTGTTCGAGCTACCGTCCAATTAGTCTTTCATCTGTTGATGTAAAACGGTGAGCCTTTTGCTTTAAATCAATTTGGTTAATTCGGTTGAGATGATTATCCTTCCCAAATTGTCTTATTGCTTCCAGTGCATACCTATCTTTCTCCCTCAGTCTTTTTTTCACAAACCAGGTATATTAATTGCAGAACCTTATAGCCTTTTCTAACTTGAAATTTTATCATTGGGCTTCCACCCTTAGAGTGATTCAGCTTTGGGTCTCTGGGGAGGGGACACCAGATCCTCCTGCATGGTGGAGAATGGGGATTTTTTTTCTGCCAAACCTGCTTCATTGGCTGCTTTTACCCATGCTCCTCTCAGCTTTTCTCTCTTCCCCCTTTGCAATAATATCTTAGTTAAATCCACTTTTAAAATCTGGGAGCGATTTCGACGTTACTTACGTATGTAGGAACATGTATATTGCCGGTATATTTGCATTAATTCAGCAACTCTGAGAAATTCTATTTACCTAGACATCATTTTTCTAGATACCTTCAAGTGCGTAGTTTCATCCGCAATCTTAGCCCCAATTTCCCCAATCTTCCAGAGGCTTCTCTTATTGACCATAAAGGTGCCATTTCACTTCTGGGCAATCCTATTGATTCTTTGCAGCTTATCCTGCAGCATAAAATTAAATCCCAGTGGGAGATGGATCTAGGGGAGGAGATCTCAGAGGAGCTGTGGGATGTCATTTTGCGTCGGATTCATTCCTCATCTATTTGTGCTAAACAAGGTCTGACCCAGTGCAAAATTTTATATTGTGCCCATTTCACTTGAGTTAAGCTCTCCAAAATCTATAATGACATTGATCCTCGGTGCATACGATGTCATCAGGCTCCAGCTACCCATGTCCATATGTTTTGGTCATTCCCATCACTATTCAATCATTTGATACAGATATTTGTTTGGAGGTTTACCTCCTACTTTGCAGCTTCCTAAATATAAAGCTGACTTTGTAGCCTTTGTCTCTTGGTTGGTTAAACGTTTGATTTTATTTAAGTGGAAGTCCTCTGCGCAGCCTTATCATCCCTGGATCAGGGACATCCTTCAGTTCGTGAAGTTGGAGAAAGTTAGGTGCTCGATATATGATTCCCTTGCAAAGTTCCATAAAACTTGGGGTCCATTTTTTGGTCCTATTCCAGAGTAGCCACCCTGATTGTCTACCAATTGTGTATTTTTCCGGTGTGTATTTGTAGCATGCTTACTTTTCTCAGTGAATATATTGGACTTTTATTTCACAGCAGGTGATCAATCTCTTTGGTTTTGTTTTGTTATATGTCTTTTTTTTAACCTATTTTTGTTGTTTTTTAATTATTATTAGTCATTTCCCATTTGATTTCATGTTGTTTTAATCTTTTCTTGTTTTACTTTACATTGTATTCACTCTCAAAATGTCACCTCTTGACTTTGATATGTAATTAAAAACTTAATAAACAAATGTTTAAAAAAATAGTTTAGATAAGGTCTCCTGAACAGAACGACTTTAGAAATTTGCGATTTATTGTTCTTGGATCAGACGTAAAGATCCGGGACGTACCTGTCTCCTGGATCTTACTGCACTCTGCCTCCAAACTCTGGTTGATGTAGATCTCGCCCTTCCTCAGCAGCCATATGACTCCACTGACCAGCTGAACAAAAGGGTTGGACTGGTCTAAAACGTCTCCTTGTGATAGATATCTGTAAATCACAAGACCAAAAAAAAAGAATGTATCCAAAGACATCTGACAGTTTAGAAAAGAAAACACAAACATTACTGGTGACTGATCTGAAATGACCATCCTAACCTCGGCCGTTCCTCCATCAGCAGCGTAAACACAACAGAGAAGGTTCAGATTTGCAGGTGAAGCAAGTATTTAATATTCTTAATTAAATGTGTTGGTTTTGGGTTCCTAAAAGCACATAAGTCAGAACACCAACACTGACTGCACTTATTTGTTTAAAACAAGTCAATTTTTGCAACATGTAGAAATTCCTGGGATTGTTGACCTCAGTTATCAAACAAGTTAAATAGACCTCTTCATGAACTGTGAGACCATGACGGTGTGTTCTGTTGAAAAATGTTGACAAGCTAGACATTTTTGCTTCGTCCAACCAAAATGATCAAAAAACATAATGTTGAAACCTGTAGCTACTAGTTTTTTCTTCTTCTTTTTTTTGCAAAGTGTTGAAAATACCAGAGTAAACAACTAACGCCACACCGAGTCATCCAGATCTGAACAGGTCACCCGAGGAATGATGTTGAACTTTGGTTAAGCTGTGGCCCAACGAACACGCCAACAGGAAACCACCCAGCAGAAGTTGTGAAGAACTTTGCATGACCAAGCTGAAGCAGCAGGAAAGGTGAACATGAGGAGAGATCACATCTTATGTATGTGAAGTCAGGTGGAAGCAAGCGGAGTCTTTATAGTTAAATACTGTGTTAAAGCAACACTTGTAACTTTACATAAACTTCTTAAAATATTTTCATAACTTTTGTGATCATACGTCGACTTACAGCTCGTTGAATAACACCTCAGTCATGCCCCGAGGGGTCCGTATCACTTTAACTGGCACTAAGCAACTTTGAGCAGGGTGGCAGGAACCCTGCCGCACAAAACAACTACAAATGTGCAGACTGCTTTACGGCATACGTCACTTCCTCCGTTTCTTATCTTCAACATCATCATCTGACATTGTTTCACCACAATTAGATTCATCACCTCATCTCTCTGGATCGTTCACACAGACACTGGAAACAGAAATGTACTTCAATCCAACTGCAGGCGACCGGGAGATCATGGTCTACGACGCTATGCGCTGGTGCTCATGGGAGATGCAGTCTTCTTCAGGCAAAACCACTACCGCTTTTGTCCATTGGCCAAAATCGACCAAAACTGAAACTTCTTTAGTTTTGCTTTAATTAAAAATAATAGAATAGTTGGGAATGCGGACGCTTTAATATCGTGTCGGTCAATGTTTTTTTGAAGATATCGTACATGTCGGAGTAAAACAGGGCCTGATATTAGCAACCGTTACTTATTCTGACCTTTTTGCTCTTTGCGTTTCTGGAGGGGAAGGGTTTGTGGTGACATGGTGTTTATTTTATCAATGATAGAGATGCTGTGGGTATTTAACTGAAGCATAGATGAAATTTTAGTGGTAAGGTTTTTCTTTTTTTCCAAGAAGTTGAAAGGATAAGGAAACACGTGTAACATTGGTAAAAATCGGTTATCGGCCAATAAAACATTATAATCGGATGGCATTGGCTTAAATGCAAACGCAACTGAATTATTATATTCTTACCCAAACACCAGGGTGCCGTCTCTCCTTATTCCAAACTGGGCATTTTGCACCCCCCCGCTGTCCCGCACCAGCCTGCCGTCGCTCACCACATTTCCCAGACACTCCCCTGATCTAGTCTTGAAGAATCCCCCGTTTTGGGCATAAAGGCACCCAGCGGCTTTAGCAGTCTCCTCCACAGACACCCTGCGGTTCATCCTGCAGCCATCAAGCCCGCCTGGCTCCAACACAGACACCCCCTCCAGCGGGTCATGCACCACCATCATGTGACCTGGAAATCCAGCAGTACAGGACTATAGCTAGATCAGACTACTAATATTAGTGAAATAATATTACAATCATGCCACTCGTATTTACCAAGAACCCATCTGGTGCCTTTATCCTTAACATCTGTGACAAACACCTTGGACTCGGCGATCGGTTGCCCACTTCGGCTACTGGGGGGCCAGGTCTCGTGTGTGGCGTTCCCATAACCGACGGCCTGACAGTCCCTGACGTGGCGGTGAGAGTGGGGAGGGCCATGACCCTGAGAGTAAGGCTGGAGGAGGTCATCATCAAGAGAACGTCTGCAAAGCGAAACATTTTCACAGACCGAAGAATATAACAGGCAAAACGTCAGTGTGTTTTATATATGAAATGCTATAAAAAAAAATTGAACTGCCGGCTGATGCGATCATTTGAAAACATGAAGTTAAGACAAGCGATCGATTCCTCTAGTTTAAAAAAACAACAAACTTCTAAATACTTTTTTGATTATAAAATAACTGATACAGAAATGTACTTTATCACATGAAGGAATGTTTTTTGCAGCTGTGGAGTTTTTCTTATCTTGTTCTCAATCTATTCGTTTGGCTTTCTCAACATACTTTTTATTTTATTTTATAAAAACCATTTTGGACAAACATTTTAACATGACTGTAATTTTTGACCATTTCTGATTGGTAAATAAAAAAATAGTAATTAATCGCAACCAGAACAAGTTTTTTTTTTCTATGGGAAGAATAAGAAAATTCTACAAGAACAGTAAGAGAACTTTTAGAAGATATATAAAACATCAATTTAAGCACTGTGGTTATTTGTTTAGTTAACGAAACTGTAATAGAAAATTAAAAGTTTCAATAATTTAAAAAAACAAACAACTGATTAGTTTAATCTCAGTCAATAAACGTCAATAAGATGTTATAATATTTAAAGGTAGGAATAATCAGAAATATTGATGACCAGTGAGCAAACAGAAGCGTCTTCATTATATTAGACAAACGTTCCAGATTCCATGAGCCTGAGTAACATTTAATCTATGTAAAAACACTTACATCGATTAAGAATAACCTAAATATCAGACATAAATGGAAACAAAACCATTTCAGTTTTGTCCTTCTTACTAGGGTTTCTGGAACTTTTTAAAAGTTTAATCTTGTTTTAAGACGTTTTTTGGATCAGTAACTCAATTTACTTATATTTTTAATTTAATTAATTTGCTGTGTTTTTTTTTTTAATCCAGCCCTTCATTTAAAGTATCCAACATTTTACTTTTTTTTTTTTTAACCTCTGTGGTTTGTTACGTGTGCTTCACGAGGCTGTTTAGTAACTAAAGCTCTCTAATAAACCTGAGGTTTACAGAACAGCTAAATTTATACATTACATACAGTTGATCTCAATTTACTAAGGTAACTTTTAAAGGTAATTTCCTAAACTTGATTTTATTTATTATTTTTATTTATGTAAAAGTAGTACTTTCTATTTTCCCTATGAAAAGGGAAATAAAACATAGAAATATAAAATATTGGTTGTTAGCCATAATGGATAAATATGCATGAAATATTATTATTGGCCATTTTTTCACATCAGTGCATCCCTGCTTCTTAGATATCAATTTATGAAATATAAAACATTTTCTCACTTTTCCACTATTTTACTATATATTTTATAGCAGAAAATGTAATAAAGTACATTTAAACAGACGGAATAAATACTGTATAAAGTACTGCGTGTTTATTATTTTTATAGAATTAGAATTATGCAACAACAGCGCCATCGTGTGGCTGCGACATGTAAACGTTTCAAGAGAAAATGTCAGGACTTGTCAATGAAAGCAAATCGTGACGTCCAACCTTGTGACTAAAAATTGGGTCAAACAACAAAGTTAACAATCCTAAATAAAACCGATCACTGTCTGTGTGTTGGGCAGCTTTTAAAACGCATTTCAAACCAAAGTCTCATAAATTTTTAACACATTAATGACTTTTAATTTTAAAAAAATTCTTGGGGATGAGAAAAAAAACTCGGAAATTTTCACGAAACAAGAGTTGAAAAAAGTTATGTAGTTGCTTTTTTTTTAATAAACACGAAAACAATTTGTTAATTTAAAAAAAAATATATGGTCCACAACAATATTTACAGTTGGTACAGTTGGTAATGAGCTGATTCTGCTAACAGCAGCTAATGGGCTAACATTAGCTTTAAGCTCCAAAAATAAACCAGCAGTCTTTACCGAGGGTTTCTGGACGCGGTCGCCCGGATGCAGAGCCACAACAGCAGCCAAGAATAACAGCATTTCACCCGGCCTGCTGCCATATGGTGGCGAACTACCCTCTCATGCTAGCCTCTCCAGCCGAAGCAAACATCTTCTTCCTGCTAGACGTCGACAGTAAGATTCTGACGTACACTTCCGGTGGCTTTGCAAAATAAAAGCCGTGCTGTTACCGAATTGACCAATCGTGTGTTGGATTACAAAACAGGGAAGTTACTGCGAAACGGACAATTTACCTGGTTCTTGTCAAGAAGTTTTTATTTCTCTAGTCATCGTGAGGACAATATCTAAACATGCAATTACGCGTGTTATTTTATTCTAACTTTAGGGAAAAAACTTAAAATAATATATTTTAAGAACCACAGTTTTAAAAAAAGATCCCAAATGTATAATAATATTTCATAAATAATATTTTTATAAATATATCTTTAAGACCTACAATCAAATATGTGGTCTCGTTCCTTTGAGATTTTTTGTTTTTCTTTAATTGCTGTCAAATTTTGACCGGATATCCATCGGAGCGCTTTACTGTAACACAACACTGGAAAATGTGTTGTGTTGAGGGTAATCGGAAAGTTTGATATTTAATCATGTTGCGCTAAATAATAATATTTAAAAAAGTATATAAGGAACCTGAAACGGTATCTAACTTCAAACTAACTTCATAAACTGTTTAGTTTAGTTTTTGTTTGTTTTATGATACCGAGCGATGTCATTTGGAGTGTGAACGTGGTATTTATGAGGGACGTCGAATGCAACACTGGTTGAAGGGGAACATGGCAGTCCGCATTAGTTGTCATCATGCACTATCGGGCAGAAACACATCTATGTTTTATGGCCTTTCCAGAAGGATCTCACCGAACGGAGTTTCTGTCCAAAGAGCGGCTGAAATACCGAGTTTGAGAGCGTCAACAAACGCAGCAGGAGCGGCTGAGCACAGTGAGAAGTTCTGCCTGAACCTGGTCAGGTCAGCCATGAGTGCCTTTTCAAACACTGTTGCTGTTTCTGAACAAATTTCAACACGACACTAGATACTGAAAATAACTCATTTATTTTAACAAATACTGCAATTTAAGTTAAAATTGCATTTGTCTGCTGGTTAGAATTCAGCTAAATAGTGTTTATTACCACGTTATAAAGGTAATTAAAGTATCTGCTCCTGGTTTGACCTTGTCTGCTTACTTTAATTGACACGTGGTCATTCATTAAATGAAGTTAGGACATATTTGTTACAAAAAATTATAATTCTTTTTATTTTTGACTTTGTCAACTGTAGTCTGTTTAATTAAACCTTTAACTTGCTAAACTGACACATAGTGGGGTCAATTAAAGGAAAAGGCTTTTTCTTTATTTCAAAAAATGTTGTCTGATAAAATGTGTTGTGCATTAGACTTTAGATCTCTGATGAATTCTTTATTAAATCCAAGCAATTACAGCAAAGCAATTAAGGATTTGCCTATTCTAGTAAGAAAACTTGTCCTAGTTTACTCAGTTTAGATGGAGAGCAGTTCTTTTAGTTCACTATTTCATTCAGCTCTGGATTTTTTATTATTTATTATAAGGCAAACATATACTTTGATCCGCACTGTTCCATTGTAGCAGATGCTTTTTGTTGTTATCCTTGTTAAAAGTGAATCTCTTCAGTTTTTTTAAAGTCTTTTCTGGACCTTAAAGCAACACTAATTTACTTTTTAACCTTCATAAAATATTTTGAGATTATACGTCGACTTACAGCTCTTTGAATGACACCTCTGTCATGACCTGAGGGGGTCTGTATAGCTTTAACTGGCAAAATCAAACTTTGAGGAGGGTGGCAGGAACCCTGTGCTGACTGCTTTACGGCATACGTCACTTCCTTAGTTTTTTATATTTTCAGCAACATCATATGGCATTGGTTCGCCACAATTTCATTCATCACCTCATCGCTAATTATTCTTCACACAGCTACTGGAAACAGAAATGTACTTCAATCCAACTGCTGTTGACAGGGAGATCAGGATTTTACCACGCTATGAGCTGGTGCTCGTGGGAAATGCAGTCGTCTTCAGGCATAAACACCACCACTTTTGTCCACAGTGGCGCCAAAATCGACCAAAACTGAAACTTATTTAATGTTGCTCTAACAAGAGTTGTCCTGTATTTAGCTCCGCCCAATGACTATACCAGCTTCCCCACAGCATGATGCTGCCACCACTATGTATAGCAGTGATTTCCAGTGATAGTTTGGCAATCAGTTTAATTTTGGTGTCGTCTGACAAGAGACCTGCGTCCAAGATGTTTTCTGTCCGTTTCTGTGATATACTTTTTCATTTATTTTTTGACAAAATGGTTGTCTGTGAATCCCTGCAGCTCCTCAGTCAGAATAAAGCTCTCCTTGGCCTGTCGGTTTAGGAGGATTGTGTTATTGTGCTGTCAATTGATGATTTCCGAGTAAATGGAGCTCTGTGGGGTTTTTAGGTGTTGTTTTACAATCAAATCCTGATTTAAATTTCTGCATAACTTTATTTTGGACCTGTCTGATCAAATCTTTATTGATGCCTGAAGAAAACATTTATCCTTACACACAGGAAGTTTGTGTACAAACAAGGTGACACTTAAAGGTGATTGGCTACACTTTCATTTTTGCTGGGGTGTCAGACTTAAAATAGTTATACATTGTTCCCAGATTATTTTTTAAAGAGGAGAGAAATAAATCTGATTTATTGCCAAGTACGTTATTTGACATTCAAGGAATTTGTTTAGGAATAGTTACACCGACGCAGCCATACGGCCTTGGCTCCATCTTGATGTGAAATGATAGTTATAAATCAGAAATCAATAAACTTGATGCAAAATTTTCCTTCCCCTTCTCACTGTTGTGCTCTTTTGTGTTGGTCTGCCACATACAATCACAGCGATTGTAGTAAAGTTTGTAACTATAATGGGACAAAATGTGAAAAAGGTAAAAAAACTGTGAACATTAATTCTTTTTTACTTTAAATAGTTAATCAACATAATATGTTTGCACATGTCTTGTCAACTTTTAAAGCTTTCATATGGCAACTTATTTTAGCTCCGTTTTATTCTGATGTAACTTAGTGGCCTTTAAAGTAATATCTCAATTTGCTGCACACTAACAATAAACCTTATCCCAGATCTCCCATCACTTCTTTCTCCCCCTCAGGTCCAGAGATTATGAGGGCTTTTTGTCTTGCCTCCTTCTCCCAGAGGAGGCGCGGCGCTCCTCTCTGGCTCTGAGAGCCTTTAATGTGGAGCTGGCACAGGCAGGTATTCCTCCATCAGACTCAATGGAAGAAGGTGTTCTCTAATGCTGAGGTTGAATCCAACTGATGACTAATGCTAAGTGTGAAGAGAAGCTTTTGTCTGCATTTTGTTTTACGATGGACTTTCTTCTCCACTAGGTGAAGGACTCGGTTTCCCAGAAGTCCATTGGTCTGATGCGAATGCAGTTCTGGAAGACGGCCGTAGAGGAGATCTACAGGGACGATCCACCAAACCAGCCAGTCAGTGCTGAGCTGTGGAGGGTAAATGTCATTCCACTGAACTCTAAACTGTCGGCTTTACCTTTTTACATTTCCAAGCAGTTAAAGTAATTATGTCTGTTTTTATGTGTAGGCAGTGAGGACACATGGTCTAACAAGGAGGTGGCTGACGAGGATTGTCACAGAGAGAGTAAGGAAAACTAGTTTGTGACGATGGGAAAGACCTTAGTGAGAAACATTTTGGTTTTAATTTCAACAAACTTTCTTATGGCGAAAATATATTCCTCTGGGACTAAGAGGTAGTTTAGAAATCGTTGAAGCCAGAAGGTCAATGAGAAACTAAACAAGAACTCTGAGGAGACAGGCTGTCAGGTTTCCTATTGAGACGACTGTAAGAAGTTTGGACACATCATTTATTTATTTTTAAACTGCAGACATTTTACTCAGGACAATGCTCGAATTTCTCCTCCTTGACTTTGACCAGCTGCGTGTGTCCTTAACAATCAGGAGTCCTGCAGAGCTGCATGCGATGTGACGATAACAGGCTTGGAAGGATTACATCTGCCAAAGCAAAGAGATCCAAAAACACAGATTCTGTCCGTGAGCCAGTGCAAACATCTGCTCCACCTTTGTCCTTTAGCCCGTATCGGTTTACATCAAAATGCAATGGTTATAAATGGCATTGATGGAGAAGCTACTTAAGGAGACGGAAGCCAGTTTCAAGGTGTCATATATATTTCTATTTTTTGATTTATACAGCCCTTAATGGCAACTAAGACGGTTATTTCAGTGTGCTTTAAAATGGCTCTGTTTGCCTGGAAAATACATAATCCCCCTCCTTAACAAACTTTGAAGTTAAGCTAATTTGTTCACAACTTCAAAGGGTAAAATAAATTGTGTGTTCTTAAAATTTTTTTTTAAAGCAACACTAAGTAACTTTTCAACCTTTTTCATAACTTTTTTGATTTGTATGACGACTTGCAGTTTGTTGAATGACACCTCTGTCATGGCCTGAAGGGGTCTGTATTGCTTTAACTGGCACTAAGCAACTTTGAGGAGGGTGGCAGGAACCCCGCCACACAAAACAACTACAAATGTGCTGACGGCTTTACGGTGTACGTCACTTCCCCCGTTTCTTATCTTCCACATCATCACCTGACATTGTTTCACCACAATTAGATTCATCACCTCAACGCAATTCATCCTTCACACAGACACTGGAAACAGAAATGCACTTAATCCTCTAATATATCTAAGTAAGATATAGTAAAATGATTTACCTTTAAGAAGCCCACTGATTAGTTGACAACCAATCTATCTAGTTGTTGGATGCTTTTAATAGCTAATAATATTTAGTAATAAATACTTTTAAAAACAAAAGATTAAAGCTGAAACTCACGAGGCTCTTTCACCAGGAAAAGGATCTGGATGACCGAGCCTACAGGAACATCCCGGAGCTGGAGAAGTATGCAGAGAACACCCAGTCTTCACTGTTATACCTTCTGCTGGAGTGTCTAGGTATGCATTAATGAGGGATGTTATAGGATGGTCTGAAGATCACACTTTATTTGCATTTAAGAGCATTGTTTTATTCCAGGACATCGTTGTTGTTTCTGAATTTCCCATTATATTGTTCTCCACAGCTGCATTGGTCCCAATACAAGTCTTATTGTTACTTAAAGCACATTTAAAAAAATATATATTTTTTATATATTTTTTTTTATAGCTGTTCTGACCTTGTCCTCCTTGGCAGCATCCGTGCATCTTCTAACTGACCTGTTTTGTTTGCCATCTTCCCGTTTCCTCATTAGTGAATATAGGAGCGACATACGGGCGACGCGGCTTCTCGTTTCAGCTCCGCTCATGTCTCTTCTGCGTTTAAAAATAGCTGTAACTCCATCAGTAAAGTCAGAAATCAGCTCAGGGTCTGGACTAAGGATGCACTGCTATAACTAACAGTAAAACTTCAGGCATCCTGTTTAGTAAAACTCCTGATAACTTTGCTACCAATAAAAAAACCAACTAGATTTTGTTGTTGTCTGTCTGCAGATGTTAAAAACATCCATGCGGATCACGCGGCGAGCCACATAGGAAAAGCTCAGGGAATCATCACGTGTCTGAGAGCGACTCCTTACCACAGCGGCAGGAGGAAAGTGTACCTTCCCATGGACGTGTGCATGCTGGTGAGTCGGCTCTGTTCCGTCCCACGTCTGAAGCTGTTGGGATCCCAGCTCTTTCCAAACTGCGATCCTTCCTGTCTGAACACAAAACTGCAAAAGTTTCCTGTCACTTATAGAAGCCTCTGGTTCAGGTCTGAGTATTCTGTCTCAGCAACAAACATCTGGATCCCCTCAACCTGAAACAGGATCTTCATGGATGGCAACAATAAAAACAATCACACTTCTGAAGTTTAACGTTATTGAAATAAGAGTTAATCTTAACCTTCCGAAAATTGAAAAATGTTTCCTTTAAAATAATCTATTCATTTTTATGCATTAATTCTTCCTCCAACCGATTACACTGTTTATTATATGGAAAAGTACTAAAAAATATCTTTTTGCTGGATTTTTATTTTATTTTTTTGCCAAATTATTCAGATTTATTTATTAAATCATCAGATCCTGAATTTACAAGAGGAGCGTCTGATCCATTGATAGATTGGTGCACCGCTGCAGTGATGTGGCCGTGTAGCGGGAGAGAACTGAACCTGATGTTTTTGATAATCCAACCTTTTCCCAATTTAGCGCGAAAAAAAAGAAAAGTAGAGGCTAAAATGTTTAATTTTTACTTTAAATCCTGTAGATTACATATTCATGGTCCAACTCACGGTGTGTTAAAGTAGCAGTAGGTAACTTTTATATGAATGTATTTTTTTAAATGTTCTGACAGTAGAATATGAGAAAGTTGAAGCTCCTCCCAGTTTTTCTTTCTGCAATTTGCAGCACAGTGAACCCTCGTTTTTCGCCAGGGTTACGTTCCCAAAAAGGAAACCTCCGTAAAGTAGTAACCTTTATTGTTTTACAATTGTTATACAATGAAGAACTCTACGAAACATTGAAACCAACAAACAAAACCTGTTTTCAGGCCCAATAATCATTTTAATCATCGATACGAAGGACAGTAGGCTAAAATTGTGACTTCACCTCTGATCGTGGCGCTGTACTCCGCTCTGTTGTAGCCAATCAGGATGCACTGTGAAAAAAAAAGATACAAAGCTGCATAAAAAAAGTTTTGGATTCAAATCCTCCAGCCTCAGTTTCCAACCGAGTCTGGAGCGACCGCCTGGTGTGGAGAACGAGTGCTGCTGCTGCTGGAGGAGCTGAGGGGGCGAATGGGCACGCTGATGTATTCAGGCCGCGCCTGTTAAGCTCTGCCCTTAAAAAAAACGACAAAAAAACCCTTCTGATGCAAAAACAGTGACACTTGTGAGCTTAAGCTCTCTTTTGCATCTGTTAGTGCTTCCAGAAGAGGGTGCTGGAGGTGTGGTTATACATCCCACATCACCGTTACCCAACCAGCTCCGTTTACGGCGCGCGCTCGTGAGGTAAAACACTCGTCAACGTAAACGCTCTTCATTAAAACATACGAGTTGTATCATGAGGAAGCAGGAAGCTCTCTTTAGTAACTTATGACTAGTCCGTAACAACAGTCCTTTCGATCAGGCCGTTTTTCTTTTTGTCCTGTCTTCTGACAGTCACCTGGGTTTTAAACTGCCACAGTTTAATTTAGACCATTGCTATGAAGTAGTAGAACATCTTAATATGTGTAATCTAACTTTTATGATTAAAAAAACCCAAAGAGAACTCAAATACCTGAACACATAATCGTATTTCTGCTTCTGTGAACCTCATTCAACGAATAATAATAATAATGAAAAGGTGAGATGTATAGCTCTCTAAAACGCTGTTATTTTCACTCCGTGACTCACCTGCTGGGCTCCGTGTTTATGTACACACGAGTGTCTGCATGAATAGGCATACAAGCGTCACACGTTGGTGTGTCGTGAAATGTAACCTCCTGAAGTTTGAGAGTCCTAAATAAACACATTTCTTTAGTTGTGCTCATTCATCATCGGTGGGGGGAAAGCAGCAGCTTGGGCCAATTTGTTGCTTGGTTGGTCGCTCTGACGTTTCTGATGGAAGCTGCAGGTGTGAAATGAGGCAAATCAAGTCTCCATTTAAAAAAAATTCTAAAAATGTTTCTCTCAGTCGGGGGCCATCGTTGGCTTCATACCCCAGATAACAAGGCAGTGAAAAAAATGAACCAAAGCTCTACCTATAAGTCGTATAAGCGTTTATTTGTCCTTTTTATTCTGTTGGTTTTATTGGCACGCACCTGCACTATATTTCTGTGTCTCCTTTAGATATCTATTAGCCGTGAGCTAAGGCTGCAGATCGTCAGTAATTGAGCATCACGTTTAATATTTGCCAGGAGGAGCAGACGGTTCAACGCTCCCTCAGAGCTGCTCTCTTAACAGCTCTGCAGTCCCAAAAGTCTGCTTAGCAATAAAGGGGGTTGATGTCAAGTGAAGCTAAACTGTTCATGTCTAATCAGCAGCGATGGGATTTGTTCCATCGAGACGTCATCCCTGATCTGGTTGTGTTTGTTTCTTCAGCACGGAGTCTCTCAGGAGGACTTCATCCGCGGCAGCCGGGAAAGGAACGTCCGAGATGTTGTGTACGACATCGCTAGCCAGGCTCATGTGCACCTCGAACATGTACGTACTGGTCCTGCACAGCCGCGTGACAAACGACGTTCTAATGGTTGTCTCAGCATTTTCACATTTTCATTGGTCAGATGAGGGTGATTTAACCGTTACTCCTAAAACCTGCTTATTTTGAAAGCAACACTAAGTAACTTTTCAACCTGCATAAAATATGTTCAAAACTTTTGTGATTATCCGTCGACTTACAGCTCGTTGAATGACACCTCTGTCATGGCCCGCGGGGGTCCGTATCGCTTTAACCGACACTAAGCAACATTGACGAGGGTGGCAGGAACCCTGCCACACAAAACAACTACAAATGTGCTGACGGCTTTACGGCATACGTCACTTCCCCTGTTTCTGATCTCTGACATCATCATCTGACATTGTTTAGCCACAATTAGATTCATCACCTCATTGCTTTTCATCCTTCACACAGACACTGGAAACAGAAATGTACTTCAATCCAACTGCAGGCGACCAGGAGATCAGGATTTTATGAAGCTATTTGCTGGTCCTTATGGGAAAGACAGTCTTCCTCCAGGCTAAACCCAACTGCTTTTGTCCACACTGGGTCGCAAAAATCGACAGACACTGAAACTTCTTTATTGTTGCTTTAAACATAAGGGATTGCAACAAATGAATAAATAAATCAAATTAATGCAGACCTGCAGAGACAAAGCGTTCAAAAATTACGGACCTGTGTCTGTGAAGCTGGTTGTACAGCTTATCTTTGAGGTACATTATTCACTCAAAATACTGTGCCTGTATCAAAACCCCAGCTAAGGTTGGCCCGACACAACCAGAAAATAGAAACCATAGTTAATATTGAGCCACTTTGGGATGTTTTGGAGGAGGGAGTCAGCAAACGTTTTCCTCCACCAGCATCACGTTGTGACCTGGCCACTATCCTGCAAGAACAATGGCTTAAAATCACTCTGACCACTTTGCAGGTCTTGTATATTGAATTGAATTGACGCTGTTTGGCTGCAAAAGAAGGCCCTACACCGCAATAATAGATTTTTGTGGTCTAAAACCAGGTGTTTCAGTGGCAAGCCCCAGTAGATTTCTTTTTAAAGTAAAACTTCCTCGGTTTCCAGTAAAGTGCTGCATAACGAGCCGGACGAGCATGTTTTACTACCTGAGCTAATACCTTAACAATATTTTCTTTTGTATTCATTTTGAGGTCAGGTTCAGCCATAAACTGTTAAATTATCCAGTTACATCTAATCTATTAATTATTAGGACGTTTAAAGCCTTTTGAACTTAAACGGGCTGGCAGACTGGAAACCTCTTTCCTGCACCCCATGTTGAGCCGATGATGAGATTTTTTTGTTGTTGCATATTTTGCAGGCTGTTTGACTTTTGTCACAGTGGGGAAATCATTTTTGTGCTTAATTGCGATCCAATTTTTTGACCTCCATCAAGTACTTTTCCTTTTGTCTTCTTTTGACTCTCGTCTTGATGACACTTGATCAAACTAGGTTTGTGGTGTCCTCACGACACGTGACTATGTGAAGCTTTTCTTGTTTTAATGAAGATTTCTTGTTAGCTTAAAATAGAAGCTGAAGGTGTACCAAAATCTAACAAAATACACATTGATCTCCTTATAAGTGCTTGTGAACACACAGATACTCACAAGGACAAATATTTTCCCAGGCTCAATCGTAGAAAGTACATTTAACCGTGTTTAGGTGAACTTCAGGTAGACATCAGACTTGTTCGGCTGTGTAATATGTGCATTTTCAGAGAAATATCGTCTATGCTAAACGGGAGCGCTCACTCTGAGCAGGAAGTAAACAATCCTCTATGGAAGTGATGTCTCAATCAGACATTTTTATAAAACCTTTTTAAAATAACTTAAATTAGATAATGAATTTACCTTTTAGCAAAATATTAACAATTTTAAACTTTTATCAACATTTTTACCTATTTATATTTTTAACTAAATTATTAACACAGTCTCTACCAAAGACATGACAGGGTCAATTAAACCTAGGCGGCTGAATAGCTCAAGTGGTATGTTGCATGACTTCCAATTGGGAGGTCACCACAGCATCCAGTGTGGGTCCTTAGGCAAGACCCTTTGCGCTACTGCCTACCTGGCGCCGCAAATGGCTGCCTCAGTGTAATTACACCAAAACAAATTCCTAGTATGTCCTGTATGTACCTGGCAAATAAAGTTGATTTAATCTTTAATCTTTAATTTAGTTTTACTTCCAGCTGTGAGAAATCTGATTACAGCAAATCATCTCAAAACTATCCCAGTGTTGTCAGAGAGCTGCAAGACGTCATTTGTTAGAGTTGTCGCAATTCAGGGACTCAGCAAATATGTGGCAGAAAACAATAAAACAGTCAATAATAGAAATATTAATCAAGAAAAGGAGGAAAATCAGTGAAGCGGTATGAAGAAATCCTGGAAGAAAAGAAGTTAATTTGATGCAGGAATCGCTCAGACAATCTGTTTTGAGCTTTGGCTGGTTAACACAACTACATTACAGTCTCTGGTTGTGGGCGAATCGCTAATCTGTTAGCGGTCCCAGGAGACTTGCAGCTGTTATTGCACTAAAATGCGGTCAGGTATAATATCAGCTGCTGGTGGCCCCGAGTACGACAGCACACACACTTTTCACACGTCTATTTGTAAAACACTTAAAAGCATGCATTTACTTTTTTATAACTGTGCACATTTTTTCTTTGTTGATTTGGGTCTTAAATTATCAGAAATATACATAAGTATGTTCATCTAAAATTAAAAGATTTCAAGGGGTTTGATTGCTTTTAGGAAGCACTCTAGAAAAGTGGATTTAATTAAGCTGGACATTCAAAAACATGTTATGCCTCAATTTGACGTAATTTGGGAAGATTAGCATTAGCATGCTAGTTCCTTATCTGTCTAACTTTCTGCAGTCGTTTCACAAACTGGCTGGCTGTGTGTCAACGTAATAGCTCTTTTATGTCTTTCTTAGCACTTAAATTGTAATATGTTTGTCTTACTGTGTCTTCTTTTGCAGTTTTATGTATTTTGGTCAAATCGTGTGTTGTTGTTTCAGGCCGCTGGAACCGAAAGGCCCTAAAAATTGACAATTTAACTCAGGTTGTTAGATAAATTGCCCGTTTCAGGTAGACAAAACACTGGTCTATTCACGGCGTTTCCATTTGCGTGCCTAAGTGACCCCCAGGTCGGTTTTTGAGTGCCTCAATAAAAAACGAAATCCTCCTGTAATGATCGGGTACAAAACTGGATTTGAAAAAACAACCTTTAGAGGGAGCAATGATATTGAGCAGCAGTTAAGACATTATTAGAACGTCTGACTCAATGTTGGTTATTGCTCAAGTGTTACAGCTGTATGCATGATAGTGACAAATTCATATTGACATCTTTTCCAGGCGAAGCTTTTCTTTAGAGGAGCTGATTTTGAAAACTGTTGGTGGCAGCAAATAGGAAGTCAGCAATTGGATTCATTTGATTTATTTTATATGTGAAATTTCTGGACGTTTTCCATCTCGATTGGAAACATAAACAAAAACATGATACAAATAATTTTAAGAGATTAGATAGAACTAGATTTACCATTTTATTCTTCTGCTCTTTCCTTCAGGCTCGCTCATTTAGCCACAATGTTCCACCAGCCGCAACCACGGCCTTCCTTCACACTGTAAGTCCTTTTCCAATAATATTCTTCCACTTACTCATCAGGATAATATAATTTTTGTAATTTTTAATGCATTATGCTCCATATCACTGGTGTTTGCTTCAGTAATCGCCATGAAAGCAGTTGGGTTTCATTCTGCCAGCATCATGTGGCCGACGTCGGTGAAGCTGCTCTCTTCTTCTTTAAGGAAACAGCAACAGGCGTTGGTTCAACGCTCAAATCGGAGACAAATCTGTTTGGGAATTTATTAATTAAACGTTTTTTTGGATCCAAGGCCTCTGGGACGAAGCTGCTAATGCGTTAAGAAGAGGATGGGGTGACACGTAGCAAACTTGATGCAGATTTGTAACCAGCGATGATAGACACATTAATATAGATGCTCCAACTCCTTATTTAATTGCTGAATTTGTACAATCCCTCCGGAAAAACTCCTGCACAATCAAGGAAAGGGCGCATAAAATGCAGTGATGTGCATAATTCTTAAAAAGCCGCATATTCTCCACAGAAATTGCAGAATTATGTCGATTCGCCTGATTTTACTGATCCTGTATGTTGTGGCAGGAATTTTAAATAATTGATTATTTTCTTACTTTTGACTGACTCTGGAATTACGGGACTAAATAACTGGCTCAACTCTGCTGCTATGTCATGTCATATTTGCTGTTTACTATATATGGAGAGAGTCATGTTTATTCTCCTACTTTTGGAAACGACAATTCCCACGTTCTTCACACATTTCCGCATGTTTTCGCACTTTCAAGCTATTTTATTGCAAGAAACAGGACGAAATGCTGCAGAATTCATCATGATTGTTGCCTGCGGTTTTCTTGGGGCACTGTTAGTAGGTTAATGCAGTGCAATACAAAATCATTAGTTCTTACACCAGAACATTTCTTGTTGTTTAGTCCATCAAGGCTGGAGTCCCAACAGCCTTCTATCACTATTGACAAGCAGTTGTTGCTTCTTTAGTGGCTTCATTCAAGGCTAAACACGGCAAAGTTTATCATCTATAGAAGGGAAATATGAAGGTATCTCATCTGCTATCTAGGAGGTTTATTGCATATTGGCACCTGTCCATCACATGCTGGATAAAATAACCCCAAAAAGTCCCACAGGTGCTTATGAGCTAACTGTCTTTTAAAGGGTACCTTTTAAATGAGAGTGTAAGAAACAAAAAATGTTTCTCAGTCTTGGCTTAATAGCCGAAAGCAGCAGAGAGGAACAGATGTGATTATTTTATAAAGAGATGATTCAAGTGAAGGCAATCTTTAAACTTAGCAGAGAAATTCTGCTCACAGGAAAAACTCCTTAGAAACTGGAGCGTTTATGTTTACACCTGCATTTCCTTTTTACTCAGGGTTTATTGAATTCATTTTCCACTTGAAAATAGTTTAGTTTGCTTTATTTTTGCAAAAGATGCTCTAAGATCCTTAAGGCAGTTGTAGAAGTTTGTTTGTAGATATTCATGTCAAATTAAAGCCTTAAAAACACAAAGTGACAATAACAGTTTTTATTCTACCGGGAATAACTGCTCCCTGTGTCCCATAACAAAAGACAAGCTTTTTCTATTACGTTATCAATTCCTTCAATAATCTTGATCCAAATTGAATTTTTAACCAGGCTCAGTGTAATTATGAAAATTTCTTCCCGTTAGAATAATTTTAAGTCAGCCACACCGCAGTGTTTCTGCTGATAGCAGTCAGTAAATGTATATCTTTTATTTAGATCAGAGTATACTGTGTCACAGTTTGAGATACTTGAGTCTACTTCAGGCCGTCAGACAGGTTTTATTTAATGAAATCCTTGATTCTGCAGTTTTGGCACTAATCAAGTATGGATGTAAACCATAAAATTGAACGCAGCTTCCAGAAATGGTGTTTTATCATAGTTTATACTTGATTTTTTAACATATGTTAGTAACATATCCATGAACAATTTAAATGACTAAAAACTGAATGTAACTCAAAACATCTCATTGGCTGCTTTTCTATTGGTGGATAGACTATTTCTATAGATCCCATAATGATGATTTATCACCATTCCACTGTGTTACCACAGTATGGAGCAGAAAAACAGACTCTCTCCTCCGAATGTGGAGCTCAAACAATTTTCATGCTGCAGTGGACCTTCGCCGAGCAGCAAAAAAAAGGGCCCCTCCGTGTATGTGTGGAAGTGTTGCCGTCTAATTGGGTTCGTGATAGCGATCCACATTTAAAGCAGGGACAGTCTGTATTTCTTTCTTCTTGTGCTGAAAATCCGGTTCGGATAAAATTGCAGGTTTGAGTCCGTGTCATGTGAGGCAAAACGATGAAAGAAGAGGAACGCTGGGGAAGACTGAGGGACATGAATCACACCGATTTTTCCCTCCGTGGCACGTTTATTTCAACACCACATTAAAAAGTTGACACAATTACAGCTGAGAATGTATATATAAATAGAATATTCTCGTCTGCTGTAACGAAGCTGAAAAGCCTCCTCTCGCTGTGCGTAGGTGGAATTTTGTTTCCATGTGCCTAAATAGGGAAAGAAAACCTTTTGAAAACCACATTTCCAGCCTCTGAGTTACCACCAAATTGTTCAGAGAGACACGTGGGATGGAGAACAGACACCTCAGAGAGTTGGCAGCATAAAGAATGTCCGTAACGTGTCTCGGTGCGGGGGAGCTAAATGAAAGCCATGCATAACGTTGGAGAAGGAGCTTTCTCCCGCCGCCCGCTCTAAAGGAACCAAAAGAAAATGGAAAGATTCAGCTTTGAATAAGTTGCTGCTTTTTAAGGTGATAATAAAATCCAGCGTAGGTTTTTCTACTTTTTTCTTTGGTTTTCTTCTTAAAGAATAAAATGTGATGGCTCTCATATTTAAAAGGACATCTTAGTATCTAACGTAGGATACATCTGTATCAAATAATTACATTTCCTTTGGTTTAAGCAGAAAGAGGACAGAAAGTACATCCTACATCGTTTGTGAAATGCTTTTTTCACCAGAGCAATTGGTGGCCCCCCTGACTGTCCTCTGGGGTCACTCCAGATAAATATATATGTAAAGATACTCCCACTTCAAGATTCAAAGTACAGCTTTAGGAGTGTAAAGTGCATAAAATGCTAGATTTGTTTTTGGTTTAATCCTTGAGGCTTTGAGGTTTGAATTTAGGACAAAAACTGAAGCAGCTTGTGTTTTGCTCTGTGCTGCAGGTGATGTTAGAGGACTATCTCCAGAGAATAAGGAAGGTGGATTTCGATGTTTTCCACAAGAGCCTGCTGAACAGAAACCCTCTGCTCCCCTTCCAATTCTATCTCCGGTCCTGGAAGAAGACCTACTGATTTTTAGCTCTCGCCTCTCCCAGTTCAACCAGTTTGACTCGAACCCGACCTGCAGAGCTGGCTCACGGACACTTTTACTCGCCGGGATTCTGCTCTCAGAATGCTAAATAGAACATTAATAAAGAGACGCAGACTGGGTCAAACATGAGCACCGGCATTCACATCCTAACGCTCAGTGGAACTACAAACCCTCAGCCGGCCGGCTTTTTGCTCCCGCCAGCCTTTAATCTGGGGTGTTTTGTTTTAGTTACTTTTTTGTAAAAAGAACATGTTGGGGAAATGTGCAGAGATTTCATTGATTAGAAATGTAATGTTCCTTGAGAATTAGTGCAGCCGACATCTTATTTTATTTGAGTGTCAAACAAATGTTCAGAAGTAAGATGCAACAATGCACATAGTTTGCAGATAAAAATAAAAGGGGTTATGTTGCAACCTGGTGAAAAGATCCACTTTTGTTTAGAAGCATAAACAATAAAGACCAGTTGTTTGATTTTATTTATTTATTTATTCTTTTGCCGTCTAGCATTTTATTTATGTTTTCCTAAAGTTTATGTCTTTGTTACTATAAAATTATTTATTGTAAAGCGGAGGTCTTCAACAGGGGTTCCGCGACCCCTAGGGGGTCCGCAGAGGTACTGCATGGGGGTCACGAAAGTTTTGGTTGATTGGACTTTTTTTTATCGACCAGGACGATTCAACACACTGTAGTAAACAGATAAATGGAAGCGGAAGATTTCTTTTACACAGGAGCTCTTTCAAGCACCTGTCCCATCAACAAGGAATCAGAATAAGAAATACTTTAATAATCCCAGGGTGAAATTACTATATATATATATATATATATATATATGTATATATATATATATATATATATATATATATATTCAAAAGGGGTTGAAAACCATAAAAAAAAAACTTGACAAATTACCTTCAAAAGACACGATGAGGGTTAAACATGAGGTGGCTGTGACCCACCATCCTTCTGGGCCATCAAAACCTCAATCTACCCAAAGCGCCCAGATGGACGAGATGTTCAGTGCTCAGCAACACGATCAATGGAGAAAAGGCGTAACCTTCCATGAGGAGATGTTAGCAAATAGGAGAAAGTTTGACCATTCCAGATTGAAGATTGAAGACTTTGAATACACTTCAAAACCTACTGGCAGTTTATAGACAGCCTTTTATTTTTAAGTAGTGGAACCAGAACAGAAAGTGAATCAATGAAAAAGACAGTTTCAACGCAGGGCAGTTCACCATTGCATACAGCCATGCTCTACAGCATTTAAAGCCTCTGATCTTGATTGATTTAAACCATAAGTTCAGTTCATTCGATGCAGGAAATTGGTGAGGTACTATTTGTTTTTTTATATCTGAATTATGATTTAATAGTTTCCTTAGTTCTCAGTTTTTCTAGTCTAGTTACTCTTGTTGCTCTAACAGTGGTGAGTTCGCCTGCTAGTTAAGCAGGTAGTAGAATAGGTGTAGATGCTAAACAAGCGATCCCTTTATTTCCCCCTCAGTTCTTGCCGTTATTCTCGCATCAAACTTATTTAAATATAAATGCAAGCCTGCTGTTAAGCTAAACAAGCCAATTACGTTCTAGCAAAAAACTGTTTTGGTTTTAGTGGTTGTGCCTTGCATAATTCATGCAGCATAATTTAAGGTCTGAAATGCACCTTGCTCCATATATTGAATCACAAAAGCTGCAGTGATCTTGATTATCATGATATTAACTATATAGTTTAAGTAATTATTGAATCCTCCTGTCATTAGAAGCCAGATTCCTAAAGGGTGCAGACTGACGGGAACATCATCAAATTAATGTATTGTGAATGAAAATACAAGGTGTTTTGCGATAATTCATACATGCACAGAGTGTGATTCAGGTCAGAGTCTTCTAGATAAAAATGTTCCTCATTATTAACTAATATGCAGATTTAATGTCTGGCAGACTATTTTCATTTGGAATCATACTCAACTACTATCAGATTCAAACATCGATCTAATTCCAACTTTATCTACACGGGGGAGTAAAAAACGTGAATTCCCAGTAATCAGTTCAGCAAACATGCAAACCCTGCATGGGAGCAACTAAAAAGACTCACAACCTTCAGGGTTAACAAAATTATCCTACCTCTGATGATTTAGAAATATTACCAAGTTTTTTAAAAAGTCGGATCTTCCCTGCAGATGTGATAATTCATGTTTGTGATTGATGAAGATTGTCAGGGCTCACCTTACTTCCATCCAGGACTTGTACAGGTGATTGGTCAGGAATGGGGCAGCTAACGTCTGTGCACACACCACGAATCCTGGAGAGAGACTTTTTTAAAGCAACTCTAAGTAACTTTTCAACCTTGATAAAGTATTTTCATAACTTGTGTGATCATAAGTCGTCTTTCAGCTCGTTGAATGACACCTCTATCATGGTCCGAGGGGGTCCATATAGCTTTAACCAGCACTGAGCAAGTTTGAGGAGGGTGGCAGGAACCCTGTCACACACACACACAAAAAAACAACTACAAATGTGCTGACTGCTTTACAGCATACTTGATGTTACGCATGTCTTTCAACATCATCATATGACATTGTTTCGCCACAAATAGATTCATCACCTCATCGCTATCCATCCTTCACACAGACTGTATGGTAAAGCACAGACATGTACTTCAATCCAACTACAGGCGACTGGGAGATCAGGATCTTACGACGCTATGCGCTAGTGCTCTTGGGAAAGCTGAAAAACTGAAACTTCTTTGGTGTTGCTTTAATTTTTCGGTCAGATTCTTTCCCCAAGCTGTCTCTCTGATAAGCACAACAAACTTATTACAGCCTGGGTAGTCAGTTACTCTGTTATAGTACAAAATAAGCCTATTTACACCGAACCAACACGCCTTTGTTATTGTTATTATTTTTTTGTACTTTTTTTATATATTAAGTGTAAAGAAATGGCTTTAAAAACAAACTAACATTTTTACATAGTCTTCCTTTCATCCCTTATTTTTTTTTCCTTTAAAGGAATAAAGTAAAATCTAATTTCTCCACACTGACTCTGCAATTGTTTCTGAAAATCTCTACGTGCTTTACATCATTATTAAAACAACACATCTGCCTTCCATATGTTTTACATTTCCCAAAAATGTATTGCTTTTATGAGTTTACAGCCAATTAGAGCTAGCAATATGTTTAAATGTCTTTTTCTGTTTTTCTCTCCTCGGTTGTGCAGAAATTTTTAGTTTTAATAAATAAAGGGAATAATACTTTGAAACAAATATCATAATACTCCGTACTGCATATTCGTTCTAAGCAGACCAAAATAAAACAAATTTGGCAGTGTTGCAGTCTTACAAGGACAAGCTAAACTGTCCAACTGAGCATAGCCAGGGGAGTGGCGTGTGTGTGTGTGTGTGTGTGTGTGTGTGTGTGTGTGTGTGTGTGTGTGTGTGTGTGTGTGTGTGTGTGTGTGTGTGTGTGTGTGTGTGTGTGTGTGTGTGAGGCTGGTGATAAACCTCAAAGCTCATAAAGCTCAAAACAAACAATTTAAGCATTATTCAAGAAGGTCATGGAAATGCACATCAAAAAACCCTCTATTGCTTTAAAGTAGTCCCTGTCTCTGCTAATGGATGTGTAATGCATGAAACAAAAAAACAGAAACTTTTCTGCTTCAATGTTTGTATGCTAACTTTACATGAATGCTCTGCTGCTACAAATAAAGTTTAGAATAAATGGATTCTTAACCTCTCTGACCAGATGCTTCCTGCCCCTGAGGTTTTTTGGATATGTCATATTTCCTCATTATTAAATCAATAAACAACACATTTCCTTCAGTGTGATGTGATTATTGACAGCCTGTGGGCTAAATGTTATTATTTTTTGTTGTTGTTGTTGTTGGGAAGACGTGATTGTTTTCCAGTCATAAAATTTCTATATTACAGTTGAAATATTTGTCCATTATTTGTGTTTGATTTTTGCACTAACTGCCGAGGATTTAGGGACACTGTCTTGGTAAATATGACCTATTTTGTATGTAAAAATGCTAAATCTGTGTAAATCTGAGAACTGCTCACTACACTCAGGTTATAGTGAGAGTCAAACATTTCTTGAACATGCAATTTTGCCCTAGTTTGAATTTAATGAGTTCAAAATTTTCCAGGCTTTAATATGAATGCAGCCATGTTCATATTTGCTTAAATGGATGCGCAAAGAAACCATACATATTTTTCTAGCAATGAGCAAGATTATAGTATAATTTTTGTTGAATATTTGATCATCCTTCTCATCAGAATGGATGAGACTTTTAAAATAGTTTTCCTGGATTTTAAGCATAGTTTTTAACACAATAGAGGTTGGAGCTTTGGAAGGTGGCTTTTAATTTAAGATGCTATCTTATTTATGCGATAAAACCATTTCATTCTTAGGAAGTGTTTCATTATGGAAGATTAACGCCGCTGCACCTCCTCCGCCTTCCAATTCCTCGGGTTCCAGTTTCTCTGTTGATTGATCAGCAACTTCCCACAAACAATAACCATATACAAACGTTATGATGGATTACAGACACGTAAAGTAAAAAACAAAAAAACGAGATTACAGCGGCTTTGAGATGCTAGAAGTTTGTTTTGGTACATTTCAGAGTAACTATCTGATAAAAATGCTGAAGAAAGAGGCTTAAAGTGTATTCCCTTAGACTACAAGGCGGGGAAACATTGTTCTCACCAGAAATCCAACGAAATCTACATAATTTGTTTCGTTTAGAAGTTCATCTCCTTCTTTTTCAGTGAGCACAGGGTCATGCACCCCTCTCTTTATTCTGCGATGGCAGGTGCCTGGTTAGCCTTTAATTAAACTCCAGCCCCTGTGCCTTAAGCTGTCACTGTCAGCGCCGGGACATGTAATTACCAGCTGCGACCCAGGGTGCCTCGCTGTTTACACCAGCAGACCAAACAGCTTTATGTTGCTAAGATATGTGAAGGCTTTAATTAGACCCTATCCTTAATTATGCCCTGTCCTGAGTAATTAAAGTCACCGGAAGAGATGTTCATTCACCTTTACGTCTGAAAAGTCACTGAAAGTCACCGCCTTAAAAATCAAAGCTGCATTTGTGAAGAACTTGGCTTTTATATATCTACTGTTACAGCTGGTATGTTTTTGAGCATTTTTATTTCCTGTGAAAGTTATATTTGAAAAAGAAAAAGGCCACATAAATTGGAGAAAACCGAAGGCAAGAAAACATCTATAAGCATTGGTTAAATTTGGTTAATCCGACCAGCTAAAATAAGCATTTACAGTTTAATTAGGACATCATCGGCATCAAAATAGGCTGTTCAAGACAGTTATATCAATACAATTGTAAAAAACAGAATATACCCGAGGTAATATCCAAAAAACAGCATCCTAAGCAAAGAACCTTCTTTCAAGGTTCACAGAAGGTCAGGATGTTATACAGCTTACTCAATTTTTTTTGTTAGTTTTTAACATGTTTACTCGGTAGACCAAGGAGGAGAGACACTGGATTGGGATCAATGTTAATTTTGATAATCTTCCTGATTTCAGCCATGACAGATTCCCAATTCACCTGGATCTTAGGGTATGACCACAGACACTGTACCAGGCTGCCTTCCTGTATTTTACATTTAGGGCCCTGTGAGGAGGACCCTGGTTTAAACTGGGAAACATATACACTTACCTAAGAAAAATAGCGAAAAACAAAAAATATAGCATTATAACAAGTGAGCTACTATTATTCTCTGATTTTAGCCAGCACACAGTGTTTATGTTGTATTACAGTGCATTGAGAATGACAGAGGAGTCAACCTTTTTCTATATAGATGCTGATATGTTGTTTAAAATGAGGGCATGGTAGAAATTATGGTTTGAATATGCACGGAGAGATATTCTTTAAAAACAAGAGACACAGCCTAGCTGCTGTGAAGCCAGCCTAAGACCTACTGTAAGTTTCTATGAGGACAGTATATCAGAGGGGATTAGTTTTTTCTGAAGCTTAACTCAACCTGACGTTTTTTCTGCCTAAAGACACAGTTTGTGGAATTAATTTTCCAATCTGCAGACTTAAGGGAAAAAACAAACAAACTTCTCTTTATAGTGAGCTATAAAACATCACTGGAGCTTTAAGAAAACCAATTTCCACAGACCACAGAAGATTTTACATCAGGAGAGAGTCTTAGCTATTTTATAACGAGAAGTTAATAAATGATTTCCTCATGAAAGGCCAAATAGGAATACATGATAGAGCAGTGGAATAATAAGGTAATGGTAAGAGGGAATAAATCACAAAGTAATGGTTATTTGCAGAGTGGTTAAGAAAAAACAAAACCAACCAAAACAAATAATTTTATTATCTAAAGTTCATATTACTAAAGTTAATACAAATACAAAGTTAATACAAATACAACTTTTTTTTTACTGTTTTGCACGAGGGCCAACAAGACTTTTAAACAGGTTGGATTTTGATGCAAACACACAACAGTTGATCAGGAGCTGGTTGTAAGGGGTTAGTTGTGTCTCTTTACCCCAGCTATGCAGCATGGGGCATAAAACGAGATTAGGCCGAGACTCTGCCTGATCTCATGACTGGAAAATCAGATGAAAAAGTGGTTGTAGACATTCATAACGATCCGTTAGGTATGAGGCTCCTCTCCAGAGTAACAAACTCCCAGCTTTAGTTTTATCGTACGCGTCACCTTCACAGCCGCATAAAAACGTGGGTTTTCTTTATGCTCATTTGACACAGTTAAAACGCATCACTTCCAATTTTAGTGCGCACATTTGGTTAACTGTTGTATATTTAATTCTCTCAAACTTCATATTGTTTGAGCTTTCTTTTACTGGTGCAATGAGAGAGTACTGAAGCAGCTGACTCAAATACTAAGGCATCTTTACGCCCCCCCCCCCCAAAAAAAAGGAATTTTATATTTTGTCCTTTCAGGATGATATATATTGTAATTGGATTTAAATTTAATGTATAACACGTACGTGTTAGTCTTGCATTACTGCATGAACCCATGTGGAATGTGTGTATGCATAAACAGTATATGTAGATTTCAGGGGGCGGGGGGGTTTGGTGCTACCCTGCCCTCTAGCTCCTCTAGCTCTGCCTCTGCTAAGAGAGGCTGGGAGACTCGCTACGCCACACTGTAGTTTGCTAAGGCGGCTAACGCAAAGCTAACGTAGAGTTAGCGTGTATTTGCGTGCTTAAATGTGCATCACCCTTTTTCCCCTCAGTGTCTATCTAGTCTGAACAGCTAGTATTTATTTGTTTGTTGTGTTTCAGGTACAGTTTGTTTGTGTTGAACAGTTAGTTAGAGGTTTTCTTATTTTTGTTTTAATTTAGGTTTTTGCCTTGAGTTTATTTTTCTTTATTTGAGCTCTTTTAAGGGCCCTCTAAATATTTTTCCAATTTTGTCATTTTTGGGGAAATATGACCTATTCTTCTTGAAAACCACGAGTCCTCGTGCTAAAATGGCTCAAACCCTCCAACTTTTGTTTGTAGAAGCCATTGTGATACAACAATAGTTTTGAGGATTTTTCCACACCTGACAAGAATGTCTCGCTTTCACAGTATGCCTGGACACAAACCCAAACAATTTTACAAAACTACTGACCTCCTTGTTGAACTCAAAAACCAAACAAAAATTTAGTAACCTGCTTTTTATTATGGCTCCAGATTATGAAGGTTTAGAAGAGGTGTGTAAGTTACTTTCACTACTGCAAAAAGTAAAAAAATAATAGAAAAAAGTCATTCTTTTCATAAAAGCTTGGAAAACTCATGGCCATCCATGATTTGAGGTGATGGAGGCAGTTTAGGAGGGCTTGGATGGAGCATGGGCGGCTATAGGGAGATAAATCTGCCTAAATCACTCTGACACATTTAGCAAATGTTGGGCTGGTCTCCGTAGATGTATAAAAGTGCCAGTCTAGTATATTGGAAATCTTTTCGTAGCAATTTCCTGACTGATCCTTTTCAGTGATCATTTCTCTGCACTGCACCGAGTGGTCTTTTGTATTCTTGTTGTAATATAGCAGGAAAACTCGCCTTTCAGCTTCACTCACGTCGACACGGTTGGCATCAGTTAGCTTGATTTCTGTGGAATTGAAACAAATGACTTTAATGTTTATACATTGTTAATGAACAGACATTTTACAATTTTTTGCAGTATGAAATAATTTTCTTTTTACTTAAAAATTTGAAATGATATTATAAAATCACTAAAATGTTGAAAGATTAAATTGTTTTTAATATTAATAAAATTGCATAAAACAATTGAAAAGATGATACAAACGTAAATAACTGAACGTACACACATACACACACATATACACATATATATATATATATATATATATATATATATATATATAT
>JAVLVB010000082.1:149739-174317 GCA_032876305.1 Orestias chungarensis | reverse complement strand
GTAGCTTTGGGTCAACTCAACCCTTTGACATCCTCCTGTTTTACAATATGTAGCTGTATCCAAAAGGTTTCATGTAAGTTTTATTTTTCCTCCAGTCCTGTGGACATTCACAAATGATCATATAATTGTTCAAAGCTCACATATCAGGACATCCTATTTTTTTTTGTTCTGATCCTTATTAGGATTTATGGATTCTAATGAATTATGCAAAATTATGTCACCTGCTTGAAGGTTTGGTCAACACAATCTATAGCTAGTAGATTCAATTTAAGGGGGTTGAAATAATGATATTTTGTTAACGCTGTAAGGGAAATGCACAAGATTTGGTCAAACCAGGCAGAAATCCACTGAATGGTTTTAATAGGAATTTTTAATTTACTACATAGAATTTGAGTGGGCAGATCAAGCAGAGCATGAAGGAGTGGAGACCAGCGTGGGAGGAGCTCACAGAGAGATTGTGGTGTTCTTAAGACGTGAGGATTCAACCTGGGTTGAGCACACAAGAGGTAAGTTAAATTCAGTTTGTTAGACACGAGTAAGCAACGACACATATACTAGCTCTGAGGAGGAAGGTTACTGATAGCAGCTAACACTCAGGCGGGGTGTTCAGGGAGCCCCACTCCGTTTAACCTGCTCCTGCTGATTGCAGATGGATGTCAGAGAGCTCCAGCCTGGATCAGCTAGAAGAAAATGAGCAAAAAAAAACGCCCCTCTACCCTGACAGTATCAAACGAAAAGAAAACAAAGAAAACCTAATTTCTCCTCCTCATCTTCCCAATATGGAGGTTCTGTTGACGATATGATGAGAAAACTACAGCTGTAAACCTCTGGCAGCAGCTCCAGAAGAAACTGGCAACTCAAAAGAAGAGAAATCAGTTCATTACATTTCACCCAAAATGTAGATGTGCACTGCAAATAATCAACCAAAAAATTGGTCTAATAAAAATAATTGTAAATTGGAATATCTGAATGTAAACTCAATTTAAGACCATCAGTATAACAAATAAACAAATTAAAACAAATTTGTCAAAGTGGGCATGAATAATTTCCTTGGATGGCACATATCCACACATGGTGTGCAAAATAATATGCAAAGAACAAAATGATCAAAACTAAAAAAAGTTATCTTATTTTTAAGTCCAGATTTATGATAACGTATGAATATATATTTACCTATACTTGACAATTTATTCAGTCAACAGGTATAAAGACTTTTAGAGAGCTGGATAATATGACAATTTTATGAAATCCACTATTGTGAGAAAAGAAGCCAAACACTAGTTTTGTTGTAATTTAATTTGTGACATTCCAAGCTTATTATAGGCAAATAAGACATTTTTACAGTATGTTAAAAAATGAACTAAGAGAACTAAGCACCCTCATTAAACTGGACCCTGATGTGTTTTGTGGTGGATGTTCGGAGCACTCCGGCTGTCGACAAATGTCAGCAATGATACCTGGAATGGCTGAATAGAGCAGACCATCATCCTGCAAGGTCTCTCATTTACCTTCATCCCACTCATGAGTCATCACCTTCAGCATGCAGCGTTGTTTCTCTGCAGACCGATGCTGTTGTGGTTGATGACCATGACAGCATGCATTAGTAAACATTAAAGGGCCATTGGTCACTAATGACTGACACTGCTGCACAAAGGAGCCAGCGTTGGTAACTAAGAAGAGCTTTCACAATGCCTACGTGGGAGGCGAGCATATTCTGAAACAAGCACCTCAAGGTTGTGGAGCCATGTAAAGAACTGTTCTAGGAGGATTTGCTCAATGAGTTTCATTAGGAGAAGCTCTCTGAGATGAACTCATCTACATAAATACATTATAAAGCTATTTTTTTTCACCTACACTTTAAGTCAGGGACCAATCAGTTTTCTCATTACATTAAACAAAGAGCTCATTTTTAAGCAGACTACAGATGCTGGGGGAAGGGGGTAAAATAAAATGTAGGTAAAACTTTAATATTTCTAGCAGACTACAAGACAAGACAGATTTGGGTAATTTACCAGGGAAATATTAATCCAGACACATCAACTTTGGTTAAGTAGTGATCAATTTGTTTAGTTAAAAATAGTACATTAAATAGTGAGAAGATGTTTATGGAAAATAATAATCTTACTTTTTATTGTTTGCTTCATATTTTAAAGCAACACTAAAGACATTTCAGTTTTGGTTGATTTTGGAATCCAGTGAACAAAAGCGGTTGTGTTTTAGCCTGAAGGAAGACTACATTTCCCATGAGCACCAGCGTGTAGCTTCATAAAATCCTGATCTCCTGCAGTTGGATTTAAGTACATTTCTGTTTCCAGTGTCTGTTCCTGCCACCCTCCTCAAAGTCACTCAGTGCCAGTTAAAGCGATACGGACCCCTCTGGCCATGACAGAGGCGTAATTCAACGAGCTGTAAGTCGACATATGATCACAAAAGTTACAAAGATATTTTACGAAGGTTGAAAAGCTACTTATTGTTGCTTTATTTACATCCCATCATCAAATGTGTATGCTAATAGTATTTGCACTGATTTGCCTTAAACAAAATTCAGAATGATGCTTATAGTAGAGAGATTTGCCCCAGAAACTCAACATGGGTTTAAAATTAAGTCCTTGTTTCCTTGTTAGATATGAATAGGCTGTTCAATCTTAAAACTGTTATCAATAAACACACTTTTACAGCAAGTAAACCAGATCAGACTCTACTGCATGTTATAAGAACAGCTTTCAAAGACCTTTTAAGCTATGGTGACATTTTTAAATGAACTCATACAATAAGAATATTTCAGGGAGAGGGGTATGAAGTGGAGTTTCAGGCTCTCTGAAGAAAATAACTTGCAAAATCAATCCCAGGGAGTCGAGCAGCGGACACGAGCAGAATCCTCTGAATGCAGAGATGGGAGTTAAGTTGTGTGTGGAGTCGATGAGAAATGAGAGGAGAGAGAAACATGCGGGCATAAACTGAATGGGAAAAGGTGATGAGTGCTGCACTTGGTCCTGATGCTGACGCAGAGATGAAGAGAGAAACAAAGTGGGAGCTAAGGAGGGAAGTCCAAGGAAATGAGTAAAAGGATGGGAAAAAATTCCATTTGACAAGTTTAAAGAGAAGCTTGAAAGTGATTTATTTTTTCTCAATATATCACGTTCTGGATAAGTAGTTTACACCAAGCACCGATTTTAATTGGAAGTTGTGAAACAGTCACCTCATCTCCAGGATGAGATTTTAAGCAGAGTCTTGTCAACATAATTAGTTAGAAGTACCGCTGTTGCACTTTTGACTCTTAAGAATTAAATTCTTTTCTGAACGCTTCCAACCTGAAGTTTCATTTAAACAAACAAAAAAACGTGGTGAAGTGCAGTCAGGCTCACTTTTTTAGGGAAGATTTTTTTTCAGTTCAGCAATGACAGCAAATTACTTTGTTAGACTAGAGGAGACCTTCAACGTAGGAGAAAGGTTGAAATTTTTTTTCCCAATTTGATTAGAGTTCTCCATCTCCTAATTAGTTTTGCTTTGAAGCTGCCTGCAGTCAGAACAGAAAGTTATGAAATACTTTTGTTAAATAAAGACAAATTACAAACCCTGAAGGTGCTCAGCTTATCTGACAATTAGCAATGTAGTGTCAGACGTGGATTTCTTCTGCAAAAAGGTTGAAATGATATATTACTTATTATTAGTATTTATTGTTAAAAAAATAGTAATAATGTTAACACCTAATACTGACATCAGAGGCTGGTTTGTTGATCTGGTGCAGCTAAAAGAGAAGACAGGTGAGTGGCTGAGGGAGAGAGAGAGAGTGACGACAGGGAAAAAGAGTAGAGACTATATAATACACGAACAACTAAGCCTATGGAGAAACACACTACAATCACAACGTAATCACATAACTAAGAAAAAACACAGAGAACATAGAACAGACCATGACAATCTGGAAATAGAAACACAGGTAAGTAGAGTCCAGGCAGAAAAGGTAGGAAGTGACTGGAGGCAATATTACTTGAGGAGAAACGTTGTGTGCCAAGAAGGGGTGAGTGGATCGATATAGGAAGATAATCCACAGAAGTGGCTTGAGGGTGTTGTGAGAATTAAAATTGGGTTCGTGACCGGAGGTTTGCAAGAAATGCAAACGGTTTATGATTAGGTCCACCTACCTATTTAGCAACGAGTCGGGGAAGAGAAATTCAGACAGGATCTGGGGAAGATGCTGGTTGTTTTGGGGTGATTTCTGGTCCTGTCTCCATTTGGCCAAATGTCATCAATGATTTGTATTAAATTCACTCCTCTGTCTCAGTCTCTTATTTATTAACCATTAATAATTCACACATCAAAGATCCGTGAGGAGTACAGGTGAAGAGTTGGGTAGTCTCTCAGAATAAGAAAACCTGTATCCTAGACAATGTTGAGAGCTCAGACAGCAGCAGGAATGACGTGGCGGACAAGTAGTGCAGATAATTGGTTCAGATCAGGTGTGTGAGGAACGGTCACCAGTCTTGGTCATTATTCACATCCAGAAAGGTTTTTACAGGTTATGGCAGATGATTACTTACAAGGAAACCTGGATTTAGCACACAACAAAGAAATACAAGAAACAAAATATAACTGAGAACACGAATGAGGGGGAAACCGTGACGCTGCAGGTTTGATTGTGCAGATGAGCTGCACCTGTAAGGAACCACAGGTGCAGGTAATTCACCCAGCACAACAGTCAGAACGCCCTCTGGAGGAAGAACTGGGAAACACGGTGACAGTCCTATGTCCTGACAGATACAGCTATGATGTAAAATCAGATATCTTTTAATTGTTTTTTCATATAAACTGCATTTACTATAAACTGATAGTAACAAAATTACTTGATGGTACAATAAAATTGCCACTATGAGCCAGAAAAATACTTAACAACCCCTATTTATGTTTTTTTAATTCATTAAATTCATCAAATTACCTGGACCCTTTTTTAGTTCTCCATCCTACTCTTGACATTTTAGTAATATTTTTGGTTAAACCTTCATCTTCGTGTGACTGTCTCAAGAACTTAACACAAATCCCCCCAGAAATGAGTAAAATCTGTTTAATGTATTTTAATGCATTCATTTATTTATTGTAAGTGAATGCATCCATGATTGCTTGTGTTTAAAAATGTATTATTGCATGATTGAAAAGCGGGGGTGGGGGGGCATCGCTCGGCTATGGTTAGCTCAGCTGGTATTGTACCAGTCAAAACACACTTTACATTAGGACAAAGCCAAAGATAATTGTCTTAATCGAAGGAGCTGCAATTTTTTTTTTGTTTGGGGCTTTCTTCATTATACAAAATAATTTCTCTCTTAAAAAACTGTTCCATGCGTTCCATCAATAGTTGATTTATCTGTTTTTGGTTTCATTATGGTCTTTGAATAAAACAGCTGTGGAGGGAAAAAATTAAAATAACATAGGACAGCACTTAAGTGTTTTGTTCATGAACAAATAACAAAATATGCATCGCTAATGTAATATAATCCATAAATAATAATTAATTTGATTGGATGCCTTGGAAGTTAATCTCTCTTTTCATTTATTTACTTTGAAATCTTAACTCATTCATCTTTATTTTGTCACCTGCCGCATGTGAAGCCCTGGGAGAGGTTGTGCGTCCTGACTCAACACCTGCAGATGGAGTTTTTAAATGAAGCAAACAGGCTCCGCAGCACAAATTAATTAAATCAAAGCCAATGAAAGCTTTGAAAATTACATCCAGAACATCCTGCATACATCTATTTTGTATGTGGAGTTTCAAACAGTAGCTGAAAGAGCAATGGATGGATGTGACAAAAACAAGAACTGAATGAAATAGGACCAGAAATTACCCCACAAACGTCTGCCTGTTTTAGAGTCTGCCTTTAAAAATTGCTTCGGAGCCTTTATATCAGTGAACGGTGTCAGAAATGTATCCTGACTGTTGGCTTTTCTTTTTTAGGGGTATGGGAAAGGAAATAGTAAGAGACAAATGTAAAACTCAATGACACTTGTAAAGTACCTACTGTGCTGTGGGTGACAGTTCCAAAAAGCACAGAGTAAACTAACTTGAAATAACATTTTCTATTCGCGATACTGTCACGTACAGAGACTAGGCAGTCCAAACAATAAGAAGAAATTTCAACATGACACAAATAATTAATTCATTTATAATTACTTGGGACTGTTTGGCATTGGGTTTGATTACTAAACTTGTCACTATTTTAATCCTTTTAGGAATTACATGATGTCCACACATGGTGTACCACTGTTCTTCAGGCCCTTCCTGTGTATCTACGCGAGGAAGTCACCAGCTTAAAAGACAGATTTCATCTTGATTAATCCCCCAAATTAAAGAGTCTGTAGGTGCAATATGCTCTGATCCAACAGCTATAAATTATGTTTTTAAAGAATTTTACTCCATACTCTACCTATCTGAATCCCCCCCGGATAAAAAACAGATGTTCTCCTTTTTCAATAGTCTTGATTTCCCCTCAGTAAAAAACACCGCATATATACTCAACTCGGCCTTGGAGTTAGAGGAGATCAATGTCGCCATTATCTCTATGCAAACCAATAAAGGACCGGGTCCAGACGGCTTTCCCGTGGAGTTTTTCAAGAAATTCAAGGATAAGTTGTCTCCTCTGCTCTTGGATGTTTTTTTTTTAATGAATCTTTACTCTCTACTTTCATTGAAGCATCTATATCTCTCCTTCTGAAGAAGGATAAGGATCCTACCTCGTGTGCGTCCTATTGACCTCTATCTCTTCTAAATGTTGGTGTGAAAATTCTAGCAAAGCTTCTGGCGTTGCACTTAGAGAAGGTCCTTCCCGAAATAATTTCCCATGACCAGAATAGCTACATCAAAGATCATCACCTTTTGCAGGTGATCATCTTGTTGGATGCAGAGAAAGCATTCGATCGCGTAGAGCGGGGGTACCTATTTGAAGTGCTGCGCAGATTCAGCTTTGGTGCGACATTCATATCTTGGGTCAAGTTGTTGTATTCGTCTCCCTCAGCTAGTGTTCATACCAACCATGTCCGTTCTAAATATTTGCCCACTATTCCCCTTGCTAATTGCCCTCGCCATTGAACCCTTATCGATTGCTTTAAAATCTCTGTCTTCTTTTCGAGGTATTGTTCGTTCCGCTATCCAATTGAGATCATCTTTGTATGCCGATGATTTATTGCTATATGTGACTGATCCAAAGACTTCTCTTCCCCCAATCATGTCACTCCTGAAAAAAATTGGTTCATTTTCAGGCTATAAAGTTAATTTGCAGAAAGGTGAGTGTTTAATCAATCCGTTATCCCATTTAAGTCCGTTATCCCATTTAAATGTACCCCTGCTGGTTCTACGTACTTGGGAGTCCACATTTCTCGCACTTTGTCTTTTCCAAAATAATTTCCCTCCATTGATTGATAATTTGAAACAGGACTTACAAAGATGGAAGTCTCTTCCTTTATCTTTTATTGGGAGAATTAACATAATTAAAATGAATGTCATGCCAAAGTTTCTCTTTTTGTTTCAAACTATTCCATTGTTTCTACATACAAATTTTTTCAAAACTTTGGATCAGCTCATCACTTCCTTTATATGGGATGGCAAGCTTCCCAGAGTGAAGATAAGTTTGCTGCAGAGATTTAAATTTGATGGGGGGCTTGCTCTACCCAATTTTCTTTTTATTATTGGGCAGCCGATATTGAGAATGTCTTGTGTCTGCTTCACCGCCCAGACTTGTTGTGGGTTAAACTTGAACTTGAGTCCCTTTCTCGGTCCTCTGTTTCTGCACTTCTAGCATCCTCCCTACCTCTCGGGCTTACAGATTTCACTAGTAATCCCACAGTTCTCTCAACCCTTCGCGTCTGGACTCAATTTAGGTCTCATTTTAAACTTATCTCTCCGTCAATCTTACCACCTATAGTAGATAACCATTTATTCCCACCCGCTTAGAATGACAGTGCCTTTCTTACTTGGCATATCACTTACTTACTTACTTGGATATCCTGCCCCCTTCACATCTGTTTAGATATTTTCAAATTAGACACTGTCTCTCTTTTCTTTTTTCAGATTATACTCACATTACTGTTGGATACGGGTACATTTTACTCGAAGTGGAATCATTTCCTTTGTTATTTGGATTCTCTTCAGGTTTTATCAGCTGACTGACTCTTTCCCCCCATCCCCTTGTTTTTTTATTTAGTTATTTTTTATAATTTTTATTTTATATATTTATTTATTAATCTAGTTAAATGTACAATTTGAGTTCCTCTGGTTATTCAATTATTTTATTTTATTTTTCATTTTATGTAACTGAATATTGTACTCTGTTTTGACCTTGTTTTGCTTTGTCCTCCATCTGTACTTCACTGTATTCTCGTTATCTCACACAGTCCCTCAATAAAATATTATAAAAGAAAAAAAAGGATGGATTAGGTTAAAGTTATGCTGTTTAATTCTAGAAAGCATTTTGCATGCAATGTGCTACTTTGGGCATTTCAGACATATACAATGGTAAAATCTTGCAAAACGTTGGTTGAAAATAAAAAATAAAATAAAAGCTTTCTCAATAGATGAACACAACACAATGCACAGATTGAAGAGTCCATCTCCAAACTACATTAAAACGTTTGTTGACCTATTTCAACAAAATCCCACTAAAATGTTAAATATAAAAACACACCCACTGTGGCTTCATATCATTGGTGTCCAAGCTATTTATACAAGTGCACTATTTATTTAAGTGGTTGTGGGCCAAAAAAATTATATATATATTTATTTAAAAGGATAAAAACTCTTTGCATTTTTATAGGCTAAACTAGTATTCAAATATTCAGTTTTACAACAAAACAAGTATTTGTGCCCTGTTTTCACATAGAAAATATTTTTCAGGGCATAAAAAGGCCTCTAGGAGATACTCTGCCCGAAAACCGCAGAAAATTTTAAGAAACCACAGTCAAAACATTTATCAACAGAAAGTTTTTCCAGAAGGAAAAGAGAGAAGTTGGCCAAAATTAACTGACTGCAGAAATCTTGCTACCTTGTTTGTTTGGCCATCAGCTCCTCCACTTTTGGATGTTGATGTCGTTTGGTCTATTTGAATCACAGGGAGAGAGTCCAACAGAGGTAATGCTTTGTATGGGACAGTGGGGGATTCCCATCAGTCCGTGCAACAAAGGGTCCATGATTACAGTCCATTGGAATGACCCTTCTCTAGGAGGCCATCCACTTTATTTTTTCAACAAATGTGCACTGAAGAGTAGGACACCAGTCCTCTCTGGATGCCACTACATTTCCCTCTGTGTTTCTTTGTTCAGGAAATCAGACAAGCATGGCATCTATTATCCTAACCAGGTGTGCAGAGTAATTCTCCCAGCCACAAAAGAGCAGGTGTACATAAACTAAATAACGCACACACAAAAATGCTGTTTTGAAGCTACTGAGAGCAGAAAATGCCCTCGCTCAATCACAAAAACACAAAACTGCCACTAATTACAGAAAAAAACACACAAAAAAAAACAAATATGAAAGTACATTTTTACATAACTTTGTTCAGGAACTTTAACTAAATATGCTAGTTTGTCTTTTTAAATTTTACTTTCAGTCGAACATGAGTTAGTTCGGCTTAAATTTTTGGACAAGCTTTAGAGAAAAAGTAAATAATGCAAGCGTTATCCTGCAACTTTTGAATGCATCTCCTCTTCAATACAACACAATCAAATAAATAATTGCTACCAAGTTAGTACAAGCACACACACACCAGGAGATGACATAGAATGACTAAACAGCAGCACAGGAATCAGAAAAAACTACTACTAAATTTAACCTCAAGTCTTTTTTACACAATTATACAGACATAATGAACAAAGAAGACCACTGCAATGTCTTTTTTCAGTAAAGCTGATGATAATGGTCTTCAGTACACATATTGCACTTTGCGTTAAACATAAAATGAGTAGTACAGCCAATCGACAAAGTACAGTGAATGTTCTCGTCTGCGTTTTGTTTCTCTGGAGAGACTGGCTCAATTTGTTGAGGTAAAGCCCTTCTGACGATCTAATCAGCCACCAGATCTGTCTGATCATTCAGTCAGAGGCTTAAGATCTTCTTAAGCTGAAAGCAGATGAGACTTTTTAATTGGGTCAGTTCAGCTTTATCTCTAGTGTTTATTGCAAATTAATCAAAGATACAAGAGTGGATAAGAGGGCTTTTAAAATGGGTTTGATGTCTGGATCTGAGTAACAGGGACATAAAAATCCAGTGCAATGGTCTAAAATCTAATTTTGATCAATATTATTTTCCTGGTTTAAAAGAAAAAGTTAAAAAATGCGACTTGTTGTCAGGGGTTTGAGTTGCTGTTTCCAGGTTGTCCTCAGAGGGCGTTCGAGTTCCTGTTTGCTGGAGCGCTGGCTTCACCTGTGCAGCCTGTGCAGGTGATCCACATCACCGAACAGCTGAGCAGCATTTAAGGAGCGGTGGATCTACTTCTCATCGCCTGAGTGTTAAGTTGCTACCGGTAACAGTGTTTTCCTCAGTGCCACTTTCTCGACTATCTAGTTTCTAATTTTTCCTAGTTATTCTCTCGTGTCTCAGCTTTCGTGTTTCTATTAATGTTTTCCCCTCGTGTTTTTCCATTCTAACCAAAGTCTACTTCTCCACCATTGTCTGCAGGATTGCAGAAACCAAACTCACCCACCTGAGCTGCCGCTTACCGATCGTCCTCTTCAGCTCTGGTCACCGCTCCGCTCACTCAGCTCGATCTGCCCGCTCCAGCAAGAACCACCTGGACAACCTAGACCATCAGGATTACAGTAACTCAGACCCTCTCAGTCCTCCTGGCATCTCCCTTAGATCTTCCACAAGTAAGTCCGCTTCAAATCACCAAGGTTCACCTCAAGCTCCAATTCATCATCTCTGTCTCCATCCAGAAGCCGCCCGTTTTCCCCCCCGACGTCTTCGGCCGGTTCCCCTGTTGCCGCCTTTCCTTGTCCCAGCTGGGTTCCCTCCAGACCATCCATCTACAATCCCTCAATAAACTTTAAATTACTTCTACTCCTGAGAGTCCTCTGTTTATGTGGGTCAGAAGGTTACGTAATATGACAATTGTATTTTGTTCTCTGATAATTTATCTTAAGACATCCTGTCATCCACGATTGACGTTATGAGTATTTCCTGGAATAGGCAGGTATTGGGGACAGAGGTTGGTCAACAGCACAAATTAATTACATCACTATCGCCTTTTTGTGCATATCTCATTAATAACTAGATGGTTATTTAGAGCAGCAAGAGAAACCCCCAGCATGTAGCGCTATATTTAATCAATGCTGTTTATTTTGTTCTTTACTTGCTCTTTTAAAACTCTAATCTAGCTGAAAGTGTTGGCAGTGGTGTATATATAATATATAATAATAATATAATAGTGAAATAATTGCTCTGCTGGCTGAGAGTCTTGGAAGAAGTTAAGAAAAAAATGCCAAAACCCTCAATATATTCCTCAATTTCCCTGAGGGAAACAAACAAAGCTACCAGTAAAGTTTTATCTATCTATCTTTCATCTATCTAATGAATAATCTTTCCTTGTCAAACAATCTAGATGTCATGTTAAATGAATTTCCAACAAAATATCTCGTCTCCTGTACCAGACTTAAGGATGTTTTGAAGATCAATGAAATAAAAAACTGCTTTTTAATATAACCCATTGTTGTTCAAACAAATAGTAATTAGGGATTTATTTTTGCTACTTATGTTGAACTAGTCTTCATTTCAAGGTTGTCAGTGTTTATGTTGCAGCGCTGAAATCTCACCTACAGCTGCATGAGTCACAGTCATGACAAACATACAACTCAGAACAGCCAGGAGTACGATCTGTGTGAGCACAGCCTTTGCAGACATCCAGTCTATATTTCCTCTGGCCAGCTGATGTATGGTTCAATAACAACAAGAACAACAAAACAGAAAGAAATTGAATCTTATTAGATGTACTTTTCTTTTCTTTTTTTGGTTTTGGTTTGCCTCACTGTGATTAGAACTACAACTGTGGATTCTCAATATACTGACCTACCCAGGGGCTAGAGCGCATTTGAGCTATATGGGTCCATTAAGAGGAGCAAGTTTCTGTAATTCATCAAGAGAACAAAACAAAGTCGAGAGGCGCGGCTTGTAATTGCTAAAAGAGTGCAAGCAATGGTCACAAGAGATCATCTTTCAGCTGAGGTTTGGCTGGACACATTATTGTTGCATTTCCTATCCAGAACTTTATTTGGGTTTGTGTGCTTTGGTAGTCTCATCCATGCTCCACTAGTCATTAGGCCCAAATCTGTGTTTCAGAAGGACTTTCTCGAGGGTGTTGAAAAACATGCCAACATCTCTCCCTGCAGTAGCTTGTGGCCGGTGTTGATTGAATAGATAGAGAAGGGTGATTTTTGAGGGAGCCACTAAATCAGTGTCACTCGAGGGAAATGAATCATATCTCTGTGCCGCTGTAAAATGGTGAGCAAGCTTATAGACATGTACGAGTGGAAGGCCTTCACATTATAGCTTTACGGATGTTCAGGGATGAAAATATGAAGTCAATGGGCCTAGATGGAACAGAGCAATCCCTTTCAATACCGTGAGCTGACATTTTTGGCAATAACAAGTCATTTCTTTGTAGTAAATTCAAACATTTGCTTGATATGCTGATCCCTGAAACCTTCATCTGTGTGTCAGACTGTTTCTCTTAGTTCAGCATTCAACTAACAAACTAGAACAAAGAATAAAATATCAGTTTAGATCAGGGGCCCCCAATACGTCGATCGATTGCGATCGACCAATTGGCTTAAAGGAAGTAGATGACCGCATCCATCCTTCCGTTTGTGTTTAATTCACAAACCGGGCAGCAAACTGATGCGTATTTAAGCACATGCTAGCTTTACGTTAGCCGGCTTAGCAAACTACGGGTACGTGTAGCAAGTATCCCAGTCTGTCTTAGCAGAGAGAGTGTGTGTGTGTATTTGTTAACTTATACGTGTCTGCTTGTAGAAACACACACATTCCACAGTGGGTCAATGCAGTAATACAAGACAAAGTCATATGTGTTATAGATTAAATTTGAATTATACTTCATCCTAAAATGATAAAATATACAATAAAAATGATATAAGTAATATTAAATAGTTGTGCTTTTTGTTTTGGGGTGGTGGGGTTGGGGGTTTACATCCCTTAGGATGTTACGCAAGCTCGAAAAGTGTTGGCATTCCCTGCTTTAGATTGTTGGCTATAAAACATTGGTGTTCTTGACTATTAACAACCACATGGACTGATTTGCTAGCAAAAGCATACAATAAAAAAATCCATCGCATTTAACTTTAATGGGAATTTGTTTTTATTTTTAAGTGTTACATCCCCAATGTCGATGTTTTTGGCTGTTTATTTTGCATTGATATAATGCCTTGTTCTGTTTTAGGCTCTGCGTCCTCCAAGATTGCTTCCTGGGTCTCAATCCAATCAGTAATTACCTGCACACTATTTGATGGCTGTGAAGCTGCACTTTAGTGCTTCTTGGGCACTTGAATGCTAAACACGCCTGTTTGTTGTGTAGGCTTGAATGGCACTGTTCATTTCGTCTAACATGAACATGGTCACGCTTTTTTAGTAGCTCCCTTGTTGTTTAACCCCAATTTATTCCTGTTTATTTGCTCGATAGGTAGGTTTGTGCATTTTGCTTTTGTTGGAGCCTGGGGAGTTTTTCTCTTTGTTTTTTTTTTGTTATCTTGTCCTGAACTCTCTCTGAAGCTTTTATCAGGCTCAAAACAAACATTTTAAATGTAATCTTGACCCCTCATTTTACTGTCTAAAATTATGTTATTGCCATTATATCAACCAGTCCAAGCCAGGGGATGTAACAAAAGTCGTAAAGCCACACTAAAGAAGTTTAAGTTTAGGTCCATTTTGGTGGCCACTATGGATAAAAGCGGTAGTGTTTTGCCTGAAGGAAGACTGCATTTCCCATGAGGACCAGCGCATAGCGTCATAAAATCCTTCAGTTGGATTGAAGTACATTTCTGTTTTCCGTGGCTGTGTGAAGGATGAAGAGCGATGAGGTGATGAATCTAATTTTAGTGAAACAATGTCAGATGATTGGGTTGAAAGTAAGAAACAGGGAAAGTGACGTATGTTGTAAAGCAGTCAGCACATTTGTAGTTGTTTTGTGTGGCAAGGTTCCTGCCATCCTCCTCAAAGTTGCTTAGTGCCGGTTAAAGCGATACGGAACCCCTCAGGCCATGACAGAGGTGTCATACAACAAGCTATAAGTTGATGTATAATCACAAAAGTTATGAAGATATTTTAAGAAGGTTGAAATGTTACTTAGGGTTGCTACATAAATACTAAAATAATAACTAACCCATAAAGTTGCTTGTGATCCCTCCTGGACAATGTCCCTCTTCAACACCCCTTGAGTAAACCACCAACACGCACCCCTAAGCCCCTTGGGCTTCAAGCATGGGTGTCTATCCTACAAAGCCTTGTTGTTTTGATCCAGGTACCTAGACTGTTTTGTTTTCACTCATATCTGCTCCAAGCCAGTTCCAACCCCGGCCACCTATCAGCCCTTATAATTTCCACTTGTTTCCCTCTCTATATCACCAGATTGCGGGTTGCTTGTGCCTAAAACCACTACTCTACTATGCAGTAGCGCAAAGGGTCTTGCCCAAGGACCCACAATGGATGGTGTTGGTGCATATAGCAGACCTGGATTTAAACCCAGGCCCCCAGAGCGAATTTCGGGTGACGTTCCAATTGAACTTCAGCTGCTAGCGGCTACATTCATCGTGGCTACATTGTCGGCATTGTGGAACTCAGAACCATTGTCTGAGACTAGAAGGAAATGTAAGGTAAGAACTCACAGATTGAAATCCTTTTATTTTTTTCTTCTATGGAATTTTTCCCCTCTGCTGTAGCTACATGCACTGCTCAGTATGAGGGATTGTTGTACAGTCAACGACAACACAAGCTATTGTTTCTGTGAGCTGATTCTCGAGGAGCGAAGTCAGTGGCTTAGTTCAATCTGCTGGGTTTCCCTAGATTGAACTGATTTGTTCATGATGTATCTATGATTTGAATGAAATGATTTTCATACAAAGTGCCTTGAGATGACATCTGTTGTAAATTGGCGCTATAAAATAAACAGATTCTTTATTCATGAAGTGAATGCACAGAGCTTTGGAGGACACCTTGTACAATTAGATTGAGCTTCAATAGACAAACAAATGTAAACTACCTGAATAACTATGTTGTAAGTGTGAAAACCTTTCTGTCGGCTAACTATGGACTTTATGTTATGTATCGTTCAAAACATGGAGAGTAGACTTTCTTGGACAACAAAAATGAAACTGTGACCATTTCAACACTACTTCAGAGTACTTATGTGTGCGGGTATTTGTTTGTGCTCCCCACATGGCCAGCAGCAAAAATAATCAGTACAGCAAGAAGCTCTGCTGAGAAGCTTTTGAGGCGCCTGTGCTGATATGGATTTAATCACAGTTTGAAGGCTGCATATAAACCTATGTCTACTCATTTATAGCTTTTACCTACAACAACACTGAACTGCTTCAACTGGCCTCCAACACAGCTGTGTTCAGCAAACTGCTTTTGTTTTTTGTCTTGCAGATAATAATTTCAGTCTTCTAGTTTAATTTCTAGTCCACCTCATTTGCTTTTGCCTCTCCTCTTATATCTCTGTCTGGCAGAATGGTTACATAGATATGGGACTCAGTGATAAGATTCTAACCAATTACGATGGAGGAAAGACAAGATTTGAAATAAACATCCCTTTTAAGTCAGCAAACATGATTTGGACATTTTAGATGCTAATCACCAGTTACCATTTTGAAATAAAAACCTTGTTTCCATGGTTGTGCATTGTAACTATCCAGGAAATTAAAAAATAAGAGAAAAAAAAATCCTCCTAACTGCAAAACGTCTCGGAGGAATATTTCTCCAACCAAAAAAACGCCTCAACCCTACAAATTATGATAAAAGTCTTGAAAAAGGTCAAATTTATACTAAAGTAACAGAGCTGCTCTAACAAGATGCTGACATAGAGAGGTACAGTACAAGAAATAGACCTTTGTTAATAAAAAATCTGTCAAAAGATCCGAACTTTAACTTCACCACAGGAACAGATTTTGATTGGTTGGATGTTGGAATAAAAAAGGCCAAAGATTTGTAATCAATTCTTGCTTTGTTGTTTCTTGATCAATGTTAAAGACAGAGAAGTCAAAAATAATAATATCTATCTAAAAGCATTTCAAAGTGTCTTACTTTTAGCCATTACATAGCACCTTTATTCTGTTCCTCTGTTTTTGGCTCCTGAGGGAAATATCTGCAGCTTATATCCGACTGGATATTACATTCCTTTAATCAAGTCTGCATTTCTGTCAGCCTTCCATTTGCTGCTGAGAGATTTTATTTCAATTTCTTTGCTTCCTGAGAGTCTTTGTGACAAGAACAGCTACATCAAATTACAGCTTTTAAAAAGTAGACATCCTGTCACAAAACAAAAATTGTTAGGCTCTTTCCAAAATTTTGCATTTTAGCCATATTTCATGCGCAAAAAATCCTAATTTATTTATGTGAAGCTATGTTCTTTAATTATCCACGGAAATCAGTTTCTTGTCATAACTATGTATAACATGTATTGTAAATATCATGACTGTATTTATTTTATTTTATCTGTGATTCTGCATGTTGTATATACATGTTGGTAGAGTTGGTTTGCTAAAAGAGCAACAAACTTGTAAATCTTGCTTCGCAATAAATACGGTAAAACCTCAAAAGGATACTATTTTTGTGCAATTTTTAGTAAATTCAATGTTGTACACTTGAATTATAACAATAGCCTCATTTGATTTCTTGGACTACAGTATATCTTACCATTCCTTGTATATACCAACAGTTACGAGTTCAGCAATAACAAAATATTTACAAAGAGAAATAGTTTAACTGTTCACCTTAATTGATTATTCCTTAGTCATTATGGTTGTGCGTGGGCTCTGAAGCATTAGTCTTAGAGGATGTGGCAGAAAAAGATTCATTACTTAAAATCTTTTTACGTTTCTGCCAGTACATCTATACTGTGTTGTATTACCATAACAGAAGCACCAAATGTCATGTTTTTCTGGTTTTCAGAGCCAAAGTTGCTCCCCTTCAGTATAAATCAGTTCTCCTGCTAATGGATTTTCAAACACTACATGTCCTGTTTTGTTCATGTGCTTTTGCCGCACACTTCAAATGAGGGCCTCTGTCAATCTTTTTTTTCTAAGCATTGTGTTCCACTTGCATTTCCAGAACCGCAAGCAAGTGACAGATATAAGTATCTCCGCTTCATATCTGGTATGTCTTCTTGTTTTAACTTTTTTCTTGATTTTAAGATTTAGATGATTAAGTAATGCACAATAACATCCCTTAGTGACTAATGGGTCTTCCATGAATAAATGTTTACAGTATAATTTAGAAAGCAAGACTACTGTTCATGTCTTTTTGACTGCTAAGCATATTTGGAATTTAAAATCGTGCAGCTACACAAAGCTTGAAGCATCTGGCCTGTTGTTAAGAGACTAATTAGGCAAATCCGTAGAGACTTTAAAGAACAAAACACATAACGGCACAAAAAGAACAACAGAAACATTTTTACTGATATTATAAGCTGATGTTATTATTCTGTCTTTGTCTTTACTTCACATTCATAAAAACCATCGCAGTGTTTCGGATAATGTTCTTTAACTTTAGCTGAGAATTTAAATCAGGGAAATAAAGCAGCAGACAATAACGTGGAAGCTTCAAAGATATTCACACAATTTTAAGCTTTTGTAAATTAGAGCTACAGACCTTAATGGAGTAAACTGTAAAGGAGAAAAGCAGACAAGCACATCAGTTTCAAAAATAATCACAAAAATAGGCTGTGGATATATTTGTATAAAGAACGCCAGCTTCTTAATGTAGAATGTGACTAAAAATGAAATTAATTGATAGTAGTTGCAGGAATCAACCTAAAAAAATAGATAACTTTTAAAATAACAGAACATGTAATCTGTGCTTAAGTAGCATTGAGGTATTTCTACAAAAAAACTGATTTTATTCTTTAACTTTGATGAAGAGATCAGATCTATAAAAATCTCAACGGTAAATTATCAGCTCTTTCCAAACACATCTAAACCTTTTTTTATTTTAGTCAAAGGTGACAAACATACAACAATAAACTGTTTTTTTTTTTGTCTTAGGTGGATATTTGGAACTGTAAGACGTGTTTTTATTAGTATATTCAACTCAAATGTTACAATTTTAATCCCAAAAATGTCAACTTTTATGTAAATCTATTCGATTAAATAATAGGATTACACTCACGTCAATATCTGTTGGAAGATACTAGTAGGTGGTCAAAATAATTGTTCAAGCAAGTAAGCAGTGGAGAATGTTTAAAGGTGGTTTTTGGATTTATTATTAACCCTACAACCATTATGTCAGAACTGCAAAAATTAATTCTCCATTCCCAGGCTGCGTATTTCTTTCCACTCATCACTCTTCATAATGATCAAACTGCAGCTTCTTGTTGTCTACTAACGTTTGCATCTGTCAGCTTCTGCATGTTCAGCCCCTTTTACGTAATCTTCTTCCTCCAGCCCACGTTTCTCTATGAAAACATTTATATTTTTAAATGTAGTCAGCTACCCAATGTGAACTTTTCTAACACTGCCTGACATTTCAACTGAATTTCTAACGTAAGGTGAGGGAAATGTGTGACAGAGTGCAAAATCTGAAGACGGCTGCGGCTGGGCTTCTGGTAGTCAGAGACTGATACTTTTATTTCAGCTAATTATGGCAATATTTCCATTACAGATAATAAAACATGATACAAAAATGGGGTCTTAATAAAAAGGATGCTTAATATGTACTTAAATGCTGGTACTTTCAAAGGTACTTTTAATCTTACAAACAAGGCTTATTAGAAGGCTATACTATACTATACTATACTATACTATACTATACTACATGTATGCTATACTATACTATACTATACTATAGTAGGTCATGCATATGGGGCGCCGAATGTAGCCCCATACTTGCAGCTATATAATATAATCTACTGTCCTATACTATCACAAATTAGGAAGTAATATGTACTACTCTAATTATTTCTCAACTCCGTTTATTGGACAGGAATGAAGCACCTCACTGGGATGAGGGGGAAGGACACCAAAGAGCACCCTCTCCACCACACGGTGGACAGATAGCGGAGCACCTTTTCACATAGACTGCTTCAGCTCCGCTGTCGAAGGGACAGATACAGAAAATCTTTCCTGCCACATCTCACTGTACAATAAAACATATTTCATTATTTGGTACTATTTTATCAGTTAAACTTGCACAACTGCATCTGTTGCACATTTGCTTTTGTACATCTAATTTAAAGCATTTTTACATTTTACAGCATTTTTTATCTAATTTTTATTTAGATTACTACACCTTGTCTGTATGCTGCAACTGCAAAGTAATTTCCCTGCGGGGATGAATAAAGTCCTTCTATTCTATTCTATTCTATTCTATTCTATTCTATTCTATTCTATTCTATTCATTTCATGCTTTGATCTTCATTCTCTTATTTATGAACGTTTTATTCCTGCTAATTCAATCACTCATTGTGAGTGAAACCCATTATATTTTAGCAAAAGCCACTAAGCTGCTGGGTACGTTAAAGGTGTGTTGGTAAAAGGGTGAATGCGGCCATTTGAAAATGTAGAATCTTCCTGTATTTATGTTGAGAACTTGCATATATAATGTTGGCCTCACGCCTGGTCATCTGTGAAAACAGCCATGCAGAAATTGTTTTCGTTTCATGCGACTGACTGACTGTCACTGGTTCTTCTCTCACCATCTGCCCTGGCCATCTTTCATTTCAGCTCTCCTCTTTCCTCCTCCATAAAGCCACTTCAGTTTCACTCATCTTTTCTAAGCTTGTTTCCATCTTGTTTCCCTTTCATGTCTTTGCTACTGGTTCTTACTGACCAGGGTTCTTTCCTGCAAGCTCTCTCTGACTCACCGGTGTCAACGAACAATGGCCGTATACGTAGCCCCCCCAGCAAACCAAAGCAGTTGTTTTTTTCTACCACTGACACTTTGAATCTGAGAGGCAGTGCAGGTTTTTCAAGATTTCCACAGGATGTAAGAATTGTAAGTTTGGCTTTCAGAAAATAACAGCATAGTGTAAAGTACTGTTTGTAACAAGTGCATTCAGATTACAGTTAAATTAAGGTCAGTATTTTATTGTGGACCTTCAAATTTCTCCTTCAATTCAATAAAGTTCAGTAAATTTTTCAAACTGATAAAAAAAAAGTCTAATTAAATTGACTTGCGACATTCATCCCTCATGGATCAGCCTCCAAATACAGTAGGCGAGAGGTTAGCTTGAGTTTCGTCATTGAGTTTAGATTAATCTCTCATAGAGAGCATGCATCTGGCGAAAGTGGAGGGAAAAGTAACATTTAACTGTAAGAATCCTCCACATTCGCCTGGCATGACCGACTGGTGTTTGTGATTATTTATAGATAGAGAACATTAAGTTTCCGGCAGTAGCAGTTCAGCTACCAAATGCGATTTAAGAGAGTAACGGGAAAATGTGGCAGAGTGGCTAAAGTTATAATTTTTTAAAAATAAAAGTTTTAAGCTTGATGGAAGATATTAATTATAATGAAGCAACCTTAATGTTTTTCATTTTTATCCAACGTTTCTAAATTTTAACAGGTTTAGAGCCAAATTTAAAAAAGAACATTTGGGCAGATATACCTGATTAAAGTTAACTTTGTCATTACCATTTCTGCATAGAAAAAAAAAAAAAACTTAATTTTCAAAACAATTTAAAAAAATTGAATGAGTTGAATGTGAAATGGGATATATAGGGATTCACTGAAAGGAAGTAAATTGACACGCAATATTTTTATGTCAGAACAAAGAATACTAAGTAGGAAAATTATGTAGCAAAAATGCAAAACAATCATTTACAAATATACACTGTATTAGACTGTTTAACATGTCAGTTTTGATCATAAGTGTTCAAGTAAAAGCAACTGGATTTTTCTTGTTTCACCTCTCATCCAAAAAAACTTCTTCAGTTCAATTTCAAGCATCTATAAATCCACTTTCTGTGTTTGTTTGATCCTTGCACAGGACTAGTTCTTACCTTCAGCTATAAGGAGGTTGCAGGCTTGTAGGTTTTTCTGTTTATCATTGAGTAACAAAGAGACGCAGGACTGACAATCATAATAGGTTGCCACAGTTGTCATTATCTATCTAACAATTTGTTAAATTTAAAGCTCTAATGAAATGTAGGTTATCATGCTTAGCTATAGCGTTTTATTCATTGATGCTGAAAAAGTTCATTAATATTTATTTATATAACTGGACCATAAATTTAAAATGATTAAAATATGGATTATTCCAATTTAAAGCTAGCTGGCTAAAGTGTTGAGCTTTCCATATGTTTTTTTAAGAAAAGAATTCTATATGTGTATAACAACAATAAAAACCATTAAACTCCCTTTTTCCCCCACTTTCAACATATTATTCAAAGCCTTTTTATGGATGTTTCTTCTTCATTCTCAATCAGTTTCTCTTCTAACTTCCATCCATCATCCAGCACACCAGAGTTAGGGGTTAAGCTATCATGTATGAAATGAACAAAAAAAGAAGAAGGCATGGAGTATCTTTGTAACTGGAGTAGAAAATGTACATTAAACACAAGGTTGATGTGCTGGATGGTGCTCAAAGCAACATCTCATCCCTCAAGTTAAGCCCTATTATAATGTCCATAACTAATACTTTCTGCATTCTTATACATTAACCCATTATGATATTTCAAGATGTCACCAAGTTTGACATCAAGTGATGTATTTTGAGGTGCTGCCTTAAACCACATTACATATTTAAGCCTATGTTTAACGTAAAGGTTTTAAAATCATGACAACAATAAACCCTAATAATATTTATGCAACCCTTTCACAACTAAGTCAACATGGTTAAGGAAAAAAGTTAGGGTTATGTTCCCATTCCAGTCATAAAGGTGTATTTTTCTTTCACCACAAAGTAAATTTGAATATTTTTGGTAACGAAGCACTTCCGAAAAATTTTTTAAAATCATTTTGGGTCAAATTACCCTTTGGATAAAACCTGAATTAATTAAGTGTAGGATAAATATGTCAGTCTAAAAGAAATGCAGTTGCTTGCGTTTTCCTTAACAGAAAACATCAAGAGTGAGAAAACATCAAGAGTGAGATTTGCTGAGTTACAACTCAGTGGTTTCACAGGTGCTGCAAATTTCCTGATGAGGATATAGAGGTTTAAAGGAGCAGTTCAGCAGTCATTCGGCTCCTGATTGTTACTTCCCATTGTATCTCCAAGTCTCCTCTGTAATCCTCTTAAAAAATTAATGTTTAGTTGTTGCTTACGGGTCTCTCGTGTAGAAAACATAACAGGGAGACTGGCGTGAAGCGAGGAGGGATCTAGCGGTGAATAGAAGGAAGAACCAGGTTATATATGCTGGGAGGATGAGTAGTGGAACAAAGACATGACTTGATTGCAGAATGAATGCAGGTGTGTGGTGATTAAAGGGGGAGAGAGAGAGAGAGAGAGAGAGAGAGAGAGAGAGAGAGAGAGAGAGAGAGAGAGAGAGAGAGAGAGAGAGAGGGGAACTGGAGAACACAAGAAGGGAGGATAACAAAAAACAGTAACACATAAGAAAGCTCAACAGAATGGGAAATAATATAAGAAAAACAATAACTAATCACAGCAAAGTGTAAAATGACTCATGAAAGCAAAACTAACAGTGACCAAAACAACACGGACCATTACATGGATAAGATGTGATTTATTCTGTTCATTTTATACAGATTTGTTTTGTTGTTTTACTCTCATTAGTGTTAGATTCATGTAAAAAAAAAATTATTGAATTGTTGCTTATTTTTTTCTGTTGAATCTGACAAGCAATGTCAACATAATAATCACTGCATTGTTGTACACTGTCTTTGCAAAGAGCCTCTAAAATGGGGGGGGGGGGGGATTTTAAGGGGATGGGTAATATCACGTACATTTTGCATCATCCTTGAATATGTTTAGGGTTGTCTTCATGATGTCTTCATGGGGTTGTGTTAACATGCATGTCATTTCAAGAAACAAATGTGTGCAAAGTTTACATTTCAGCTGCAATTTACAATTTAGAAAAGAGATGGCATGTTGTTTTAGTCCGTTTTTTAATCAATTACGCTCATGTCAACAACAAATTCACAAACTGAGACAGACCTCAGCTATTCAACATTACACAGCACAAGATGGACACCCACAGAGAGGAATATTTACATCCAGAGCTTGTGATACAAAAACACTCCATGCCTTGTTTATGTAAAAAATAAATAATTGTAATCCAGTTTACTCCTGATGCCCACAAGACATGCAGATACTGTATAGTATCTCTCTGAATATCAAAGCTCCTCTGGAAGTGTCAGGTTTTGATTGAGCTTTGTCTTTGGGAAGGCATGAGAAGTTTATGCGCACAAAGTCTGAACTTCTGATCTCTCACGCTGTAAATAATGACATTCCAGCAACTGTTGGCCGCCAAAATCCAGAAAGCAAAAAAGGAAAAGTTGCACCACTCGTTTCCCAAAACGTTCCCAACCACAAACACGGCGATTGGGGTGAATGATGCCGTGAAGGCCAACGTCAGAGTTCCAATGGTCTTTGCCGCTTTTATGTCAGAGAATGTGGGTTTACTGGTGGTTTGGATCTCCGTCTCTGCCAGGGTTTTCCTGTGTTTTGAGTGCTGCCTGATGCTGGACATGGAGATGATGTTGATGACAACAGTGCCACCCAGAAGTGTGAAGTCAAATGCAGGGAAGAGGAGTAGGATGTTCCAGGCTTGGCTGGGGAACTCACCAATGGTACCTAAGGCGTAGTTACACATCCTGCTGCAGGGGTTATACTCCAGGGCGATCTCATTGCTGAAGATCATTGGAGACACAGCCAGGAAGAAACTCCCCATCCAGGAGAGGAAGATAAGGATCGTTGTCCTTTTACGAGTAATAAAGGAGTCCTTGTGCAGTGGTCTCAGCACAGCAATGCCCCGCTCAATTGTCAGCAGAAAGATGGTGGTGATAGAGACAAAGGTGCACCCTGCGAAGATTGGGCCGATAATGCTGCAAGGGTGAAAACTCACAGACTGGGAGTTGTACGAGGTCCACTCTGGTGCAGACTCAGCCACCATCAGATAGACCTCGGCATAAACTGACAGAGGCACCACAAATATCCCCACGGCCAAATCAGCGACCGCAAGGGACGCTTTGAGGTAACCCTGCGACGTGTGGAAGTGCCTGGTTCCCACCACCACAGCCAGAGTCACCATGTTCCCGAACAAGGTGGCGAATATCAGTAGCACCATGAAGAGCACCATGAGGATTTTGTTGACCAGGGTACAGCAGCACACGGTGCAGTGCGCTGGTCCGGCTCCGTCCAACATCGTTGGCGTGCCGGTCTCAATCATTGAAAAAAATGAGGCGGAACATTCACATCA
>JAVLVB010000082.1:50423-142921 GCA_032876305.1 Orestias chungarensis | reverse complement strand
ATAATATAATATAATATAATATAATATAATATAATATAATATAATATAATATAATATAATATAATATAATATAATATAATATATTTTATTTGCCAAAATAGCTCCAAGTTTGTCACATAGACTCACATCTCAGGTCTTAATTTGGAAATGTGTCATTTAAAACTGCAGCTGAAGGATAATCACAACTGAAAATGAATATTTGGTCCTATGTGGTTCTGCTTTGTTTCCTCAGGTTGTGGTCAAATCTAGTGTGTGAACGTTTAAAACATACTGGTGTAAGGAAGTTTTATCTTCTCTGCTTCTGCACAACTACTTTAGCTTGACATCTACACCTGAAAAACTGGGTTAGATGCTTAATTTCTGTCAGTTTGGCGTAGTTGAGAAGGGAGCTATTTCAAACATGGAGGACAGAAGCAAAACCGGATAAATATTCATCCTGAGATATACAATGATTTATTTGATAGCTGTTAGTTTTGTATCATCCCAAATTATTGAAGTACTAAAAGTAAAATCAATGCAAGGTGATGGCTAACACTCTCTGATCATTGGTCTGCATGGTTTAGCAAATAGCTTCTCCATCTAATGGAAGGCTTTAGTAACACTTCCATCAATGCCTTGAGGTTTAGATCCGATGCTCAAATCCCTTTCCTTCGACTCCTTGTCTAACGACTACAGGCAACATCAAATGAATTTTATCTGGTGCATTTATAGTTAACGTGAGCAAATTGGAAATTAAAAGTGTAACATTTTAAAATATAAATATACATTTTTTAAATCGAAGAAACAAGTTAACATTCATTGATGCTTTTTTTTTTCTTACCTGTTAATCAATGTTATGATTTCTTTTTTTTTTTTGAAAATCAGATTTTAAACTACCTTTAACACGTTTGTTGAGCCTAAACAATAAGCGTGCTTAAAAAGCAGGCTTTAAATTACAGCACAGTGAGCAACTTAGTAAGGAGTGGACAGAGAATGTGTAATTTCTGATGAACAGAAAATGAAGCATTGTTTTATTTTAATAGTCTGGAAGTTTCTTTTTTAATGACTTAACGGCATGAAAATAACATATCATAGGAAATTTACTTTTTTTACTGTGCATCCCATCTGGTGGGGAATCCTTTTAACCCTCCATAACAAACCAGCAATCTTGCTATCTTGACCAAGATTCACACAAAGACTCTGATAGCATTTTAGTGAAGGTTTATTTACACTGACTGTTAATGACAACAACAAAAAAACAAAAGTGGAGACACTGAGGAGGCTGAGATGCCTCAGATTCTGGGAAGAATTACTGGAAACCAGGTCCATAAATGAGAAGTCAGAGGCTTGAATTCAGACTCGGGCTTACGGGGTCCGTGGCAGAGATTGGTTGCTGATAGAGCGGTTTGGATCAAGGTTGTTACTCAGGAGGCTCTGCTATCGGCTTGCAAAATTGGACAGAGTTCTGTGCTGTGGTTTTTTGATCAACAGTATTTTTACTTGTCCTGGCCAAAAAAAACCAAACAAAAACCTCAGCACTTAAATGAAGATCATGAACCCAACATGAAGCTTGATGGATTTCTGAAGAGACAAGTGCTCCATTTTACCCCTGAACATTGGAGGAGCAGCTGTTGAAGTGGTTTCCAGCTACAGGTATCTGGCTGTATACCTATCTTGTAAACATACCGGGAATGCAAACGCATCCTGTCTGGTCAGGAAGGCCCACCAAGTTTTCCTCAGGAAGCAGTAGAAGGCTGAACTTGAGAACTCCATCGTGAGAGTAGATTTAAATGAAATACACTTCCATTTCCATGCATTAGGCAATATAACCTATTGGAAAAGAACTGACTTCAGTTGCATTTTAAAATTCTAGAGAGGCCAAATATTTTAAATCTGTAAATATGTTTGCATCTCCAAAAGAACGGTAACGGTAAAGGGTTTAACACAGCAGGCATCATTAAAAACTTTAACAAGATTCTGGTTATCATAAAACTATATTAGTGTAGATTCATATTTGTCTTTTTTTTACCCTTCAAATCTGCTACGCCAAAGAAAGCTTCTTCTATTGGGAAGTCACAATTTTCCTCATATATTGACTAAAAACATGTCGAAGTCCCTTTCTAACTGTTTCTTTGATGCTGCTGCGTTAGCTGCACATGCTGTAGTAACACCTGTCCTAAAGTCATTCAGTCTAGTCACACACCTTCCTCCCGCTTCCGTTTGGTCTCCGGAGGCTTTTTTCTTCCGACTCTCATATTGCTGGAATCAAGCTTTAATCTTCCACTTCTGAAACTCCTTTGACTCATCTGTTGCAGTAGAAACCACCTGTGTTTTATATTGCACCGTCGACCCCAGTATTGCACTGGACACGATCTAACAAAACCATAACCCCACAATTCTTCTTTAATCCAGGAGTGACAGCGAGCGGCTAAAGTCCGAAGCATTACATCAGAGCCAAGTGAGTTTGTAATAGGAGCTTTACTGAGATGAGCATCAGCAGGAAACCTTTTTGTCTTCATATCTTTTCTCTAGTGTCAGTTTTCGCCCGAGTTTCTTTCCAGCGATACACACGAGATATAGATCTTGTTAATTAACTAAGTAGCTGAAAACAACTGATGTTGTCTTTATTTTACCTTGTCAGTTTACCTCTCTGGCATCCCTGTTCAATACTACTGAATTTCTGATGGCTTGTTTCCACTCTACCCTGCCTCCTTAATTGAACACTGGCGAAAGTCAAAGTGATAAAACATGAAGGCTTAACAAGTTCCTTAATTGCACTGTAACACCAGTGGGCATAACATTGACAACTTAAGTGTGCTAACATACAGTGAAGTGCTGCAACTAATTAAACAAACATGCATGATATTGCTGAGCAGGATACAGGACATCCTACATGGTCTGGGCTTTTGTCTTTATAAATCCTCTGCAGATGCTTCGTCATCATCAGTGGATTTCGAAGCATTGTTATTTGAAGATGTCACTGTTTCCGTTTGTGTATATTTTAGTTACATTTCTAATGTAACTATTATGCGGGTTTCAGCTTATTGTTTTACACCGTTTACAAATTTTCTGTTCATTTCAGGATTTTACAGTTTTGGCATCAACTAGGCCTCTCATTTCATTTGATGTTATCGAACATATTAATTTGGATTAATGTGTGCTGTAAATTTCCTTCTTATGCAGTGTTTTGATGATGATGATGATGATGATGATGATGATGATGATGAGAGTCTTAATGATCTCAGACCTGAGCGGTTGAGTATTTTGCAGAAAGTTAAGAGTTGCGTGAACTTTAGTGTCCTCAGAATATTTATTTGCGGCTAAATTTACACATAAGCACTCGTTACTGAATTGAATAATAGAACAGATAAGGATCAAGGAGGAAGTGGCTAAATGCATATGAATCCCAGTGGGAGTACAGCGTGCCTATCAGGTTTCTATCCTGGATCTACATTGATTTCCCTTGGTGCTGATTGGCTGTACCCGAAAAAGTGAAAAACATTTTAAGTGTAGATTTTAAAGCATAGGCTTTAATTAATTCTGTCTTGGGTAGTTCCTGAAGATCCTGAATAAGTTCATTACATCTCCGTTGGTCCGTAGGTTGAAACTTAGAAATACTTTGGTGTTTAAATAGGACAAGGATTCCAGGAGACACATCATAATTGTTTTTGGAATTACCAGGATCTTACACACATTGAATATTTTGTCCATTCATCCATTATCTTTGGCTTGATGCTTATAAAATTTCTCCCAAAATTAAGAATAGTTTTTACATAGTTTATTAATAGCTACCTATCTTTAATGCTTCGTCAGTGGGAGGACTCTGTTCTGAGTACCTTTTTGTAGCTCTCATCTGGCAGGAACAATCTCAAGGGCCTGTGGGTGACATTCAGGCTGCCTGTAATGCTGTGCTGCTGTGAAACACATTTACCCACTTACACCTTAACCAATGTGTACTGAAGTGCTCAAAAGTCAGCGTTTGGGGGCTGAAAGAAAGGAGCAACACATGGATCCAAAGCCACAGCTTTTTACACCGGGGGTCTTTTATAGTATTTTATACGTAAGCGTGTTTATCTAAGAACTGAAGAAATGGTACTAAAGGCAATTAAGGCCTCACTCTGCAATGTGTAAAGATTAGCATTAGCAGCACTTTAAACTACAGCATTCATTTTTAAACCATAACAAAATAAGCCTCGGTTGCATCACCACTAATAAAAAAGAAACACTTAACTTTTTTGTCCTAAACGGTGGTTCAAGTTTCTTCTTCTCTTCGGTGCATCTGTTTTATATTGCCGGGTTGTAAGCAGGCTTCAGATGAACCTGATGACAAGCTGAAGAGGCCATTACTGTCAAATATATTAACATAATTCTGTCCTGGCTGGTAGCTTTCTATGAAACCCAGCTAGGTGCCCAGAACACACAGTCAATAAGACCACTAGGGTCACACCAACTACCGCGCTGACGTAAGTTAAAGTTTCGGTAGATGAAGAATTTGAAATTTAATGTTCTCTTGGGGAAATTTTAAGCACATGTGCAATGTCATGCTGACATGTGCCGTCCACCGAAACATTACAGACCAAGTATTCTCCCCATGGCAACAGCTCTGCCTTCACTGCAACATGAGGTACCCTGCATCCATATGTGATTGAAGAAGACTGGACTTGGTTCAAAGATTGATTTTTAACCAGCTTTATATTTCCGCACATCGCTGTTTGAGCTCTTGGAGCAGCTATTAAACCAGAGGTTTCATCTAAAGGTACCACATCCTGCAGCCTCCAGGGCCCATCAGCTGCCATTGTACTGGTTTCATCAACCGATGAGTCATAACCATCGTGGAAGGATAATCAGCAACCACAAAACACCAAGCAATTCTTATTTCTCCTTCCATATTCAATCTATTTTAGGAGGTTTTGGGTGATGCATAATTGTGAAGTAAAAAAAATGTATGATGGTTTTCAAACATAATACAATTGTAGTATGCATTTAATGACATGAAATAGTATTTATCTCCCTAAAAATACTGTCTTATTTTGATTCATTGTCAATATTAAAGGTTTGATTTGCCAAACAAATTTGTATATCAGTCAAAAATAACCTGAGTAAAATACAAAATGATTTCAGCTAATTATATAATTTATTGAGATGTTAAAAAAAGTTTGCTCCTGAAACAAGAAATTTCAGTTTTGGTTGATTCTTAATGTTACCGATATTGATTACAGGTTGGGTTTTTATTCATTTTAATGAAGTTTTAGTTGATTTTAGCAGCCACTGTGAACAAAAGCGGTAGTGTTTTGCCTGAAGGAAGACTGCATTTCCCATGAGCACCAGCGCATACCGTGGTAAATCCTGATCTCCCGGTCACCTCAGTTAAATTGAAGTACATTTCTGTTTCCAGTGTCTGTGTGAAGGTTGAACAACGATGAGGTGATGGAGAAACAATGTCATATGAGATTGTTGAAAATAAGTAACTGGGGAAATGACGTCTGTCGTAAAGCAGTCAGCATTTTTGTAGTTGTTTTGTGTGGCAGGGTTCCTGCCACCCTCCTCAGAGATGCTTAGTGCCGGATAAAGCAATAAATCGACGTATAATCACAAACGTGAATTAAAGACTTCACGAAGGTTGAAAAATTACTTAGTGTTGCTTTAAAACTAAAAACTGTCTGTGGCAGTATCTGGCAGTGAGGGTGTTTACATCAAGGTTGATTAACTGTGACCCAAACTTGTTTGAAGCATTGTTTTATTCGCAACACATTGGGGAAATTTTAAGTATAAACAAATCAGTTTTTATTTAATAAAACATAAGCCATCAAAACCAGCAGTGCCATCTTTGAAAAGTAATTTCCGTTTGAATGAACTATTATTGACCACAATTTCTGGTTTAATATTCCTATCTAGACATAGATCTGCTTTCAATAACACCTGTATAACATTAATAATCACACAATTAAATATGCTAAAGCATTTAAAAAGGTTCTTACGTATTGTATTAGTTATAAACACAATTACTTTCCATACCAAGCTCTTTGTAATGACTTTGGGACTGCCCGCCCATTTTTAGCTTCCTAATTAGCAGGTAATGAGAGGTCAGTGACTACATCAGACATTTTACTTGCGTTATTTGTGCCACAGATACGTGTCTTGGTCATTTACTAACCCAGTTCAAAGATGCAGCTATAAATAAAGAATAAATGCTGAATCAAAGTCCTTTGGGCACTAATTGGTGAAGTGGAAACTGTCCATGTAACTGTATACCTTTAGACCTTTAACCCCCAGAATTGGGGGTATTTTCACAAAGTACCCTGAGGCTAAATAATGCCTGTTAGCAAAAGAAAACAAAAGAAAGATTCAACAGTACTTGCAATAAATCCACGCGGTGCTAAATGTAGCAACGTAACATGTATATATACGTGTTACGTTGTATATACATATATATATATATATATATATGGTTGCAGAACCCGTTTAAAAATGTGAAGAACATGCGGCTTTCATGCTCCATGTTGTTTTGCCATTGTTAGGTTTTACTTAGTTTTACTTTAGTTATTATTTACTCCTTCTTGTGATTAGTTATTGTTTTCCTTATGTTATATTTGTTAGTTTTTTATCTTACGTATTGCTTTCTTTGTTTAGTTGTTCTGTTTCCCCCCCTGTGTTCCACAGTTCCTCCTGTGCTCTCTGTCTCTCTCTAGCTCTGGCTACTGGCCTAACTGGCTGTGGAAAGAGGAGTCTGTGTATTTGTCTCTTTACAATTAAAAGCTTAATACATGGGTGGATACTTTCCTGGCCGAGAATCCCAATGCCAGGTAAAAAGTGATTTAATAATGATTTTAAACATCCATTCAGCTCATTCATTGGGCTAATATGAATTTGTGGGGAAACTAATAGTATCTGACCCATTCTTCCGTTAAAGAAGTGAAACAGTAAGACCACCGTCTAACATCAGGAATTTCTCCTTGTTTGTTTATCATTTTCCTTTCATTTTTAAAGAATGGCTTCACCACTGTGTCAGAAGAAGTGAGAGAAGTTTAAAGCAAGGTTAGACTGCTGCACATAAACATTTACCATTTATTAATTTGAGGTACTTCCCAAGAGTCACATGCTATCTCCATCCAGAAGGTTCTTTTAATGTTACTGCTTCTTATTTTAACCGTCTCCTCATCTTCGGCAGCAGAGGCTTCCTAACCCTGCCTCATTGACCAAAATTATTCTTACCTTCAATATTTATGGATGGTGGGCCATACGCATACAGATTATTTTTTTATCAGCTAAAATAAGTACAAGAATAAAATTTGTGAGCAGGCCCTTTGAAAGTCATTCGTACACTTTCGTGAACAGTCCAGATTTTATCCAGTCTGCAAAACAATCTTAATTTTGATTTTGACCTTTTGCCAGGTTCTGTTTTGGTTTGTCTTGTTTTTTCTGTATTAATATGGAGAACTTGTGAAACAAATAAGAGTAACTGTAATTTATCAGATCAACATGTTGGAATATTGACTTGCAGCTGTTCATTCCTAAATTTAATGTGTTCATTTAAGCAAATATCGGGCAAGTCCTTGAAAGGTATGGTAATGTTATTCAAGCTACTTATGCATTCAGTCGATATGCCATTGTTTTCCAAGCCTTTGTCGCTCCTATAAAACAGTTGATGTGTCTCCTTTCCTGTGTAAATGATGCTCTTCAGTTCGTGATAAGTTGGATAGTTGCTCATCCTCAGCCTGGTTTGGTGTTTGTGAGACAGACAAAGCCAGGATGCACTGATCTAACTAGGTCAACTCTAGCTTGATCTCTGGATTTCTGTCGACCAGTTTGGCTCATCCTGGACTTCTATGTATTTCAATAGGCAATGCTTCAGCTAAATATGTTAAGATAAATTCAGCAACTTTGACCAGAAAAATGTTTAAAATCATACAAAAAATGTAAAGAGCAGTGACATATTACCATTCCCCATTCTGGTTGTCATGATTACAGGTGAGGTCCGCTAAATTCACGCCACTGTTGAAGTCTCAATAAAACTTTGACATGGCTTGTGGTGAACTGTGAACTGTGGTGAATCTCTACAGTTTATTCATGATGATAGCTCTGTTGGTTTTTAGCAGCAGATTCTAAATTTTGAACGCAGGCGAGTATAATCTACATTTCGAAAAGAATTTTTGTGCTGGTCTCTTTCTTTTCAGTATTGTATCACTTCTACAGATAAATTTAGACATTGAGTCCTAGACATAAAATTTCAGTGATTTCTATGATGTAAGATCGTTATCAAATGGGTGTATACACATCTCTGACATTCGTATTCGTATTTATATGTCAATAAAGTTCTTGTACCTAAAAATGTGCTGAAACATTTGTGAGTCTGAGAGTGTGAATCTAAAAGCTGTGAGTGCAAAGTCTTATAAATACAACTCAAATTTTTATGACTACAAACTCTTCCTTTCTCTGTGGACACGATTTCAACTTTGTTGATACGAGTAAAAAATTGTTACGATGACGTCACAGGGCGGAGTAATCGATCCGCGATCTCATCAAACACAGCCCGCTCAAAATTTAAAGATTGGCAGAAGACAGTGTACGGATTAGAGCAACTGCCTCAGGTGAAGCATCACAGGTAAGATAAATATAAGTCTCTATATATGAACAATGGGTTGCTCCACCTTACTCCATAGATTTCTATATATTTCACATTTTGCGTGTTAGTTCTAAGATCTGTTATGAATGCTTACCCCCAATGTTTTCTGCACACCTTTTTTCCCTTACCATGTTTTAGTTTTGATTACATCCTTGCTCATACCTACCCGCTCTCCAATGGTCTGCTTTTGAATATCCTATATTTTCAGCAGAAAATGGAGCCATTCATTTACCTCTGTAGACTGTAAAGTCTACATCTTGATTCTGTTGCAAGAGTGGGCACATATTTAAATTAAATATTTTGTCCTCTTTGCTAATGGTGTTTGATGTAATGAGTTAGAGTTGAAAGCGAACCTTGTTAGTTAATATTACAAAAGCAAAAGCACATTTGTTATCTCCAAAATAGCAGACAACTTACACTCTAGTAGGAACATATTTTAGAAGGAAACATACCAACTTGTAATCCCCAGTGAGCAATGAAATCTCACCTTTACAAACATGATTTATTCAGGGGTTTTTTACCCGTTCTGTTTGCCTTAAGGGCTGAAGCTGATATCTGCTGTGATCTGTTTCTCATCACAACAAGTTAAGTGTAAAAGAACAACACAAAAACATCATATATCCTCAGAAAAACGCAAAAACATCATATATCCTCAGAAAAACGCTCCTTAATTTAAAAGTCAAGCGAGCACGCTGAAATAATGAGTCAGCGAGCACGCTGAAATAATGTCGGCCTTATGAATACTTGGGTCGGGCTGAAATGTCAGTTTGAATGTCACAGTGGTCGTAACAAGACAAGGTTTTTTAGGTGAGGAAGAGGGATTAAGTTTTCATCCTGCCGGAGTTCAGGAGAACACAGACAAGGAGGGGAAAAAGACTGGACTCAGAAGAGAGACAGTTTGAACCATTCACTCACATGGCCATGCTACACAGACAGGTATATGTCTTTCTGACAGTTTAATCACCTCATTTTCCACACAGACGCTTGATGCGATGCTTTGAATCCAGTGCCTTGTTGAGCTGAGTACCATAGTGTTGTCATGCTAAAATGATCCAGCTTCGGTTCGTGGTAAATTGTGAAATAGGTCTGATTAAAAATGACTGGCTTGAAATTGTTTGAAAATACACTACTGGGCATTTCTGTGCTGGCGGGGAGCAAAATTGCTTCCGTAAAATAACATTTGTGTTCACAAACACCTGAAGGTGGCAGGAAACTGTCAATCATTTATGGTAGAAGGAGAAAGGCTAAGAAAGGAAAGCAACCTCTTACAGTAAATTAAGTGTTTATGACAGTTAATTGGAATAAATATGAATTACAGCTGGTAAAAATCCCCAGTACACAAAAGAACACCAGAGCAATTGTTCTGGATTACTTTCTGCTGGAAAGAACAGCAGATTACAGAATTAATGAAGACGTTCATGTTACCAACATATAAAAGTGGTCATTATTTTCACAGTCAGTCTACGGCAGCATAACAGTAGAGACAGTTTAGGATATCCTAAGCTATTCTAGCTATAAGCTTTAATATAACAACTGTTGGAATATGATACGGATTCCAGGTTAATGAGTTTATTAATTTTCAATGGCTGAGATTACAGAAGGCAACAAGTAAATAAGATAACTGTCTGTAAATCTGGAAAACCGATGTTTGCTTAGAAACCACCAGCCTACAACCTAACAGGAAACAACTTTTTTTTTCAGTTTTGAAAAGTAAATGTTAGATACCAAATACAAAACTGTCAGAGACTTTTGACAGTTTCCATTCAAACCTTTGTACAGTGCAACAGAAAGCCTTGATCTATACAGAAACAAAATGTTTACATCACATTAAATTAAATCATCCAAAAGAGGGTAGTTTTATTTAAACATGTAAATGTAAATAACATAAATATGATTTTTAAAGAGAGATTAAAGTCAAGAAGACACGTAAAAAGATCAAATTCTTTTTAAACATTTTGAACAAAGTGGATTAAGATGTTGTTTTGTGTAATCCTACAGCCTCTCAAGCTGAGGTCATGTCTGTCTTATTTGATTTAAACAGTGGACCCCCAGTTTAGTTTGAGTTAACTACCTGCGAATAACTAAAACCTGAAAATATATGAGACCCCTGAATATAAATGGCTATTTCAAAATTCCAACCATCAAATATATCATAATATGCATTTGGTTTTAGTTCAAATTTAGCCCAGCCTATAAGTATCAAGAAAAATTAATAATAAACCTCAGCCAATACCATGGCCGGTATCATTGCACCTAAGTTTTCAGTCTCAAATGCTGTTTTCTTTTAAATACTCTCTACTAAGATATCCTTAAAACACCAAGTGACTTTTCAACCTCCATAAAATATTTTGATAACTTTTGTGATTATTCGTCGACTTACAGCTCGTTGAATGACGCCTCTGTCATGACCCGTGGGGGTCCGTATCGCTTTCACCGGCACTAAGCGACTTTGAGGAGGGTGGCAGGAACCCTGCCAAACAAAACAACTATCCATGTGCTGACTGCTTTACGGCATACGTCACTTCTCCCGTTGTTTATCTCCAACATCATCATCTGACATTGTTTCACTACAATTAGATTAATCACCTCATCGCTATTCATCCTTCACACAGACACTGGATACAGAAACGTACTTCAATCCAATTGCAAGCGACCGGGGAGATCAGAATTTTACAACACTATGCGCTGCTTCTCATGGGAAATGCAGTCTTCTTCAGGCTAAAACACAACCGCTTTTGTCCACTGGCCACCAAAATCGATCTGTATATAGGTTCTGTTTCTGTATATAGGTTCATTTTACATTTACATTTGAAAGTACCGTTTAAAACAGTATTAAAAAGAAGGGAAAAAAGTTCAACCAAACTAATAAGATATAAATAATAATAATTTGAAAAATATATGTAGATATTATAAAAAAATGTAATCCCTATATGAATAAAATCATGAAACAGCTGAGTAACAATATCTTGTGCCAACTTTGAAAGCCATATCCAAGCATTGTTATTTAAAAACCATCTAAAGTAGGCTGAATAATTGTTTAAACTCTAAAAATTGAAGGGCGCTCGAGGAATAAAAAAGTCTTTGACATTTTTCGGTCTAAAAAGCATCATAATTACTTTTCGAAAGGTTAAGACTTGACTGAACCCCAGTGAAAGCTGTCATCCACAACAACAGAAAATGTGGAATAGGGGTGAGCATTCGCTGGAGTGGTGAGGAAGGATTAAAGGTTCATCAGCCTCTCATCCCGATGGAGACAGACAATCCCTAAAACAATATTTAAAGCATCTGCAACAGTTAAGGTTGGAGAAACATTTCCAGGATAATGATTCTGTGAAAAGTGGACCTTACACAAAATAGTGCTTATTTTCCCCACTGTATTTGCTGTTAAAACGTCACAAATATTAATACACATTACTCATGATTGGACACATGCTTAAATTCCATTCTCAACAACCGTTTTCCCAGCTTTACCTGAAAACCAAATGGCTCCCCTCCTTTGTACCTTTAGGCAACAAACACGGTTTTTAAAACATGCAGAGAAAACGTCCAGTTTGTCACTCCCTCCCACCTGAAGCTACGACTGGTCAGCTGTGTGTGGGATGGAAACAGGGAGTCTAACTCTGTATCCACCTGTCTTTTCCCACATTACTGTGGATATCTCTTCATGGCTTAAAATAAACAACTGAGAGGGACTCTGAACATGTGATTGGAATGACTTAAAGATGCTCAAAATTAGATTTTGCTTAAATATTCAACAGTGCTTTTGCAAGCTATTCATGTGGCTGAAACTTTTTCTACATTTTGACATAGAACCACATGTTTTGGTGAGCTATAACACTAAAGAGATCCATAGTGTCCAAGTTCCCTCAGACGAATAAAAAAAACAACCCAATCCTTTGTCAAACATGAACACTGTAAAATAATTGTATTGTGATGGGAAAATATCAATAGTTTAAAACAAAAATCTAAAAAGGGTCCATCTATTTGTGCTCAAGCCTTAAATTTACATAAACATTGATCAGAGAAGAGGCCAAGAGGTTCCTATGAAGCATAGCTTTTTAGTATGGTCGTTCAGATTCATTTAAAACTGAATTGCTCTACATGAATCAAGAATCTGTTTTGTTTATTTAGCGCCAATTTACAACAGGTGTTGTCTCAAGGCACTTCACAGAAAATCAATTAAAATGAAAGATACATCATAACAAATCAATTTGAAAAAGTTTCCAATCTAAGGAACCCCAGAAGATTGCATCGAGTCATTGACTTGCAGCATTCACTCCTCTGGAATCAGTAGACAGACACAATGGCTTGTGTTGTTGTTGACTTTACAGCAATCCCTCATACTGAGCATGCAAGACATATGAGATTAAAAACTAACACGTCACATCTTCCTGAACGCAGCATCGCGCTACAAGTCTGAGTTTCCAACAACTTTCAGATGCAAAAAAAAATTGAAATAATTTCCTCTGCAGATCCTAATGACATCTCGATGAGGCAGTTGGGCCATTTGATTCAGTGTTGGAACATGAGTGCATGTAAAGGTTGTGTAACACTAGCCCTCCAACAAAACTGTGTAAAACCCACAGGTTAGATCAAGCTTATGTGTTGAGATAGCCCAGACAAACTCCAGAGCAAATTACAAATGAATATCTGGGCTGAAATATGAAAATTACAGTTTACAGACGTCGACATTTTCCAAATGGAATTGGGCAACCAAATTCCTAAAAGACCTTGAGCCACAACTGCTGGATGAAATATTTGAACTTGAGTTTTAACTCATGGGAACTAAATGTAAAGTTCATATGTTTTGGATATAAAAACCTTTGTGTTTACCATTCAGCTTCTGCATTATTACCTTGTGTTGGTTTTTCACGTAAAATCCATACAAAAATAGACGGTAGATTTATTTGTGGGTTAAAAAGTGACAAATTTAAGTGGCATGAGTGTCTGCAAAAGGACTTACACATCTTCTCCTTACCTTGCACTGGTTTTGCTAAGACTTTTGACCCACATGCAGAAAAATTCTCTGAAGGAACATGAATCAGATCAATTATTTTTAATAAATACTGGTCCAAGGGGAAGCGTCGTGAACTGGGAGCTTTGGAAGAGAGACAAGCGAGTGAAGGAAACCAGGAGAATGAAGAGGAGGAAGTAAAAGGATGTTGGCGGTCATCCAAGGAGAAGTGAGTGGTCAGTGAAGTGGTGAACGGCAAAGGATCTGTTGAGTAGTGAATGTTGTGTTCAATCCAAGGGGGATCAAGAGAGTACAGAGTTTGATGCGGTACTGGGGTGAAAAGGGGGTGAAGCAGATCAAGTCAAAGATGGATGGCATTATCAGAGGAGCTAAAGCAAATTATGGAGATGTGATCCAGGTGTCAGTGGAAGTTCTTGAGACAGCGGAGATAAGTTTACTGCAGAACGTGAACTCAGGACACTTGAACTCAGGTGGTTAGTTTCATTGAAGGAGAGACAGAGAGAGTTTCTGGAGGTGAGAACACAGAAAATGATGTTTCTAAGGTGTTGGATGTGTTGAGTTGCTCAGAGCAATGCCCTTGGATATTAGTGATGGCTAACATTCAGGCCAAGAGTGACTGGCGCCCGGCTCCTCACATACTGATCTGCTGAATGAGGCTGATTAACTTCACCTGTGAGAAGGTGGAGCAGGAGGTGGAACACCAAGCCCAGCAGCCAGCTTCAGAGAAGCCCTCTGGTGGAGAACCTGCTGAACTAAAACCAAACTGAACAGAACACAGTCCTATTTCCTGACATTTTAATTTTCTGTCTTATTAAGGCGAAACAACACATTAAAACTTATTTTCATTCCAAACAATGGAGAAGCCAAGATGAATGAAAACTACATCGATTTTTGGTGCCGCTCAGAGGATTCTAAAAGAATGAAGACATTATATATATTTTTATCTTTAATTATGTATCCAAAATGAAAACCTTCTGTCATCACGTAATCTACTTCTACAGCTTCATGTGGCTGTTGGGATGTTACCTTCTTTAGATTTACGCACACTTACTGTGGTAATAATACCAAACTACAATTATATTTTGATGAGGCAAAAAGGCTCAGCTTCTAAATATAAATAATTTAACACCAATTTCATTGCGAATGAATTGCCCCTTAAACTCAGAAATAAAAAGAGTGAGAAGATTTATACAAACATTATTTTAGAAAAGCAGCCAGAAAATAACTGATTCATTGAGTGTAATGGTTTGCTTAAAAGTTTGTAAATCACTTATAAGCCTTACTTAAAGAGGCAGAACATCACAACAAGTCTAGAGCTATTCACCTCTGAATGAAGCTTATTGGATAAGAATCTGACTGCATCAGTTGAAAGCAGGCCCGAGCCAGTCAGAAACCGCAACAGACCTATAGCAGACCTGGAGCATCTTGCTGGAAACCTTGCAGGATTTTAGCTTCCTCAAGAAGAACAGTCTGCTCTGTGCTGTCTTGTAGATGTAGCTTCACTGTTGTGTCCGTCTCCAGTCCAGTCCGTTATCCAGATGAACACCGAGGTATTTATATTCCTCAACCATCTATACTTCTTCCATAATTAACATATGGTTTCTCTTGAAATCTAGAATCATCTCTTTTGCTTTGTTCACATTCTAGATGAGATGATTGCTCCCACAAAATGTCACGAAGCTTATTTAGTGCCAAAAACAAAACAGTAAAAGGAATTCAATATAGTTATAGTATCACCGCTGATTGTTGCCTGCATTTACTACACAGTATGGCATACTTTTTATTATTTTTTTAATGAAATCCTCAGTATCCACGTTTCTTGAATTCATTCTGGCAGGAGCCCACAGCTCCCATTCCAGACAGGATGTATGGTATCGTATCTCTAGAGACACACAGGGTTACAAAAACTCATTAATACTGGTTATCGTGCCCTGCGTGACCAGGAGCAGGGAAATCTGACCAGGGCATGCCCAGAAGAAATACAAGACGATGCAGGGAATCTAGGTCAGCTGGCTCGTTTTGGTGCTTTTGTCCAAACTGCTGCTGGTTGATAAAGCCAGAGCAACTCTTTGACTATGTTTTTCAGATAATGAACTAAATAATCTAAAAATATAGAAGTATTAAAGCTACTTTAGTGTTGTTCTTTTTAGATTTAAACTTTGTGTAATAAAACCTTCTGTCTCCTCTCTCTATTATAAAAAGTAATTAATTATTGTAAATGTCAGCGGTGAAACTTTGTTTCTTTTATTAAAAATTGAGAAGGAGCAAACACCGTCGAAGTTATATTTTCCCACCTTTTGAACATGAGTTCCCTTCAAAGCTGTTTCTGAAGCTGCTCAGCGTGGGACAAATAGGTCTGTGGAAATTATGTGAAGTTGAAGCTTGCCTCTTCTTGTTTTTGATTTCTTCATTGTTGAAAAGAATGACTTTTCTTTTGCGTTACTTCTGTCTCTCTCTCTTTTTTCTTAACACAAAAGGTGTGAAAGGGAAAATGAGGCTGCCTGCTGGTTCAGTTCCTGTTTAATGCAGCTGTAATGGGAATTCTGCACGGACCTGGAGAAGAGAGAGACATCTAAGATGATCTGTTATCCTGGATAAAGTTCATTTCTGACATCTTTTCTCATTCAGGTGATTTAACATACAGTTAATGTGATGTTCATGTTCTTACATCATGATTACATGTTTCTACTTGATACTATTGAATGAAGGGTCTAAAAATCAAGCTTGATTTTTGAAAGCAGCAGTGAGCGAGACCGAGTAGGAGAAGGTTAGCAAATCAGAAAATCTGGTTGCTGGTTGCCTTTTTAGAGATTTAGAGCACTCATTTATATTAAAATGGTCACTAAGCATGCTGTAGAGTCTGGGTTACACCTGATGTCTCCCTCCAAATAACAAGAATTGTACCAAAACCAGGCATTGTACCTTTTAATAAATGCATAAGAGTTTAATTTGATCTCCGTACCTCCCCCTGGTACAATAAAAAAGGGTTGGAATGAATAAACTCTCAGTTTTGTCACACAGATGATACAAGTTTTATGCACTAAATTTTGTCATTTTCAATTATTTCTGCTATTAGGTTTTTTAATTCTCTTTGTTTTTCTCTAATGTTTCCAGTAGTAAAAATAGGTACGTTAAAGTTCTTGTTTTGTAAATTTGGATTCTTGATGTCCACATCAGATTTTCTCAATCTCAATCATGGCCAGCAACCTCTTTAGTTCACAGAGAGAGACCAGAAAGAGACAAAATCTCTAGAGGGCTGCAGTGGTGTAAAAATTGCTTCTCAATATCAGAGGAAAATATACAGATAGGTTAGAGATGAGAGAAAAGCTGTAGTAGCTCAAATAAGTATGTGTTGCAGCCAAAACATGCAGATATTATCACTGAGCACACAAACATCACATGTTCTACAGTAACAGAGGGCCACACTGGGGGCCTCTCCTGAAAGCTAAAGACAAGAAACTAAGGCCTTATTTATGGTTTTTATCTATGTGTTAAATGTATTAATTTATATTTAATTGTAGATGTGCCAGGTTACAGCTGAACTGCTAATTTGCATCCGTCCTGAGGAAGGTAAAATAGTTTTACAAAGAAATGCACAATAGAATATATGAAAAAATCTATACATACATAAAGATTACATGAGGGTTTACTCGTGTAGGTGGTGGGTTGAGTTTATTTATCTGTCGTGCTCTATCTCCAATATAATATAAAGTCACCAGAGCAGGACCACCATGCATTATAAACTTCTACAGGGATGGATTTTTCTGCAAAGATCAATAAGACTGTTTTTTCTTTTAATTTCGTATGTATGGAGTGAAGGAAATAAATATTTTTTTATCCATCAATATTGTTTGGAATAGGGTTCGGCCTTGTTTGTGCAATCAAACCTGCGGACATGTATGTAGGGAAACATGACCAATAAGTACATCTGGGAGTTTTTTGGAAAAGAAAAAAATACTTTAAACATGAAAATGTGTTTTAATGAAGACGTTGTGTAGAAGACATAAATATTTTATTGCCATGCAGACGCACGTAGCAAATTAGTTTTACACTGACATGGCTTTGTTTTTATTTCATTTCACCTCCCAGGCATGGATGAATGCTTTTTTCATCACCTGAAAGAAACTTATTAATTTTACGCTCTCATATTTTGCTTCTTTTGCATTATTGTTGTGTTCGTCGATGCAATCATGCATATCTGTGCAGATGTTCCTCAAAGACTGTGGTAGGGAGATGTGAAAGTTTTTAAATGGTTGACATTGAAGTTGGCGACAAAACCAAATCAAAGTTATGTTTGTTTTTTTTGTAGTTTGAACAGTAAATCTTTCTTCTCATTGGCTTCCTGTTATGTAGAGTTGTGATGCGTTGCCTCATTTGCATACATGAGGTGAGCATAAGGGAGCAGTTAGTGATTGGGGCGCGTCGTCTCTCCGCAGCAGGGAGCCGAGGCCCTGGAGAGAAAAAGGAGGATGAAGAAAGCTTATATATGGAGGAGGTGAAGCGCTGGCTGGAGTTGAATCTGAAGGCTAAAGTAATGCCTGATTTGAAGTTCTTAGCCCTGGAGAGGCGGCTCATTGTGCTGGAGAGTTGGAGAGCCAGCTGAAGCTGAAGCCTGAGGCTAGCAAAATGCTGGCGTTGATGGCAACAGACCTGCCAAGACAACTCACTGTGTTTTAAAGTTTGAGAGAAAATCACCACGGAGAATTTGGTGGGTCGTGACTTTATTGTGGGTGAAATTCAGTCTGAGACTACTGAGGATATAGTGGAAGATTAAATAGCAGTATGCTCTAAAAGCTGCACCACATGTTTTTTAATATTTGTTTGTTTGATGTAATACTGAGGTTACATTAACAAGACACATTGCACTTCTCTTTTTGTAGGTATAATATTTAAAGCAACACTAAAGAAATTTTAGTTTCAGTGGACAAACGTGGTAGTGTTTTACGTGAAGGAAGACTGCATTTCCAATGAGGACCTTCGCATAGCTTAAAATCCTGATCCCTCGGTCGCCTGCAGTTGGATTGAAGTACATTTCTGTTTCCAGTGTCTGTGTGAACGATGAAGTAATGAATCTAATTGCGTTGAAACAATAACATTTGTAGTTGTTCTGTTGGAAGGGTTCCTGCCACCCTCCTTAAAGTTTCTTAGTTTCGGTTAAAGCAACACGGTCCCACTCGGGTCATGACAGAGGTGTCATTCAACGAGCTATATGTCGACGTATGATCAGACAAGTTATGAAAATAGTTGATGAAGGTTGAAAAGTTGGTTAGTTTTGCTTTAATGTAACAAAATCTACAAATCCCGTTCAGACAGATGACTTTCCTTTCATCTTTGTTGAAGAGATTGACCTCAAAAACGTGTTGACACAAACATTAGCAAATTTTTCAGATTTTAATCCAAATGTCAGCAAGTCTTCTGTTTAGTAAAAACTAAAATATTTGGTTTATTTTATGTAAAAGAAAATCTACATAATATGTCAGTTCAGGCATTGTCTATACCCAATTATCCATGGAGGGTTGCAGAAGGGCTTTTTTCTATCGTTTGGTAATATTCTGGGTACAGTCTTGATATGTGTGAGAACTCCAGAGTACCCAGAATGAATCAATATGTGGAAGGAGACCACCATGCAGAAAGAAAACCCTGGACCACAGAACCTCGTCGCTGCAAGGCAATAACGGTTATGTTGTTGACGTCAGGGTTTGATCATTTAACACCTAAGGCTTCCTGGTCACACTTGGTTTCAGATGTGCACAGACACAGGTTTGAATACATCTAGAGTGTCAGTAAAGTTAAATCAGTAGATAAACCCAACCATGTCAACAGATTTCTGGTCAACTAGATGTTGCTTCATGGTCATGACATTCACAACATCTGGTCATCACAGCTTCATCACAGATGTCCAGTTTCAGCAATAAAAGTGTGAACCTAAAGTTAACAGATTGATTTCTTTGCAGACGCTTTTAAAAGGTTTCCTAATTCAAAGCCACTAAGACAAAATTGAGAGAAATCACATTGTTGTAAATTCTGATAAGGGTTTACTTAGCACTCTACCACAAAGCTAAACATAAAAGGGTTATCTGTGAAAACTGTACAGCTAGCTTGTTCAGTGGTTAGTTGTTTTTGGAATCAATCAGAAAGCCACCGTCTTATTTCTGTGCAGACTCAGGTGGTCGCCATGCAGTCTGGTAGACTGATAGACTTGCTTCCAGCCACTCGTTTGGATTGGCTAAAAACAGGCCTTTTGTGCTTATAAAAGCATCTTGTGTCAGTAATTTTAAGTCAAAGTCATGGATGTTTTATAAATATTTTTTTTTAAGCTTTGCGGTTTCAGGCACAAAAATATTTGCATTCTGGTTGAGGTGTCCTGCTGTGCATCATCAGGCTTCAAGGGACTGTGTGGTGTTTGTTAAGTGGTGCTGCAACTGTTACCTCTAGGCTATTTTGTGGTACGTTTTATCTGATCAGGATGCCCGTTGGGTTGTGAGCTACATTATGAAAATTTATTTAAATAAGGAGAAGTAGGGCAGATTAGTTCTTCATGGCTGTCACGTATTTGGATTCAATTACTGCAGCCAACTCATGCTTTGTCGGTTTTCCTTTCTAGAAATTCATTTAGAATAACACATCTGTAAAATAGATCTGTATGAAAAAAATAATAAATACTGAACTAGCCAAGCGACTGGGATTAAAGGAAACTGGTGGGGGAACTGTAACCATTATGAAGGGATTTCAGAGAAACCTATCAATCATTTTTGGTTGGTTAGAAAAAATCTGTGCACTAAAGTATTCATATAACTGAAATAGAAATGTTTCAACCCTGATGAAATTTGCTTCTTTGACCATAATGTGGACATATCATTTGCATAACCAGAACTTTGAGAAAATTTGCAGGCTCAGCTCAACTTACAGTCATTAAACACATTTTAGAAATTCAAATCAAAACCTAGAGTGAGTACTTTGACCATATCGTCATTGTTAGGCATATTTTCTTACCCTATGGATTTAAGCAAAGCAGATAATCGGCATCTGTGTACTGGGGTGTGTGTGACATGAGGAGCTCTATCACTGTGTGCATAAGTATTAGGAATATTCTTTTCTTCAGGCGAAATGGGCCAAAAAGAGATTTAAATGATTGTGAAAACTCAAAAACTTCATAAAGTCTCTTGCTTAGATATTGTTGCAAAAATATCTAAATCTTTTCTGTTGCAGGAAATGTGAATTGTGCATATGTTTTTTTTAAACAAGCTCTGAAAATCTCGAGATTTTAGTTACTACTTGTAATGAGGGAATATGACTAACTTAGGAAAGGTTGAATGGAACCAAGCTGAAGTGTCTTGACTGGGTAAAAAATATCTGAAGATACATTTTTTTAAAGGTTAAATGGATGAAATGAGAGTGACTCTCGACCAGATGGATAGACCATTAGCTGAATCGTTACTGGGCTCAGATGCCAGCAGGGTGGAGGTGGGATACTGGTATGGGCTGATGTTAAAGATAATTATTTATCTTCAATCTTCTCCCTGACTCTAACTCTTTCATGCCTCATCCTAAAGTGTTAGATTTTCCTGAGCTACTTCTATAGTTGTGCTGAAGGTCTGCTCTCCTTTCTATACTGCCGCTGCCTTCTTTTACTGTCCAATTGAAGTAGTGGCTATTATTTAAACTTTAACCTACGTTTTTTGTTGCCTATAGAAGCTACACTTGATCTGATGTCCTATTAGCTGACCCCTTCTTGGACAGGTATGTTGACAAAATAAGTTGTAATCTGTTTTTCTATGCATTAAAGTCCGCTTGATATGTGCTTTAAATCAGGAGATGTGTTCATTCTGAAGAAGGAAAGAGTCGGAGTCTGAAACTATCTTGCAAGGGAATGTTCTTTAGTTCAACCTTGATTGTTTTCGGCAGTGGTTCCTAGATATTATCAGACAAGGGGAAGATGGGGCAAAGCAAACTCTGCCTTCTAGGTATGGGAGCTAGATTCATGTAGGGTGAGAACAACATGAAAATATTCATTTTATTACATCATTTTTAAAAGAAGTGATGTGGCAAAGAACAACTTGAACCTGTTCATCTGTACTACCAAGGTATTCCTCTGATATATAAACTGAGAATGGAGGCTGAAAAGCCAGACTCTCAAAGGTAGTAGACATGTTCTGGCTGTATTTAATTCTGTGATCACTTTACTAATTTGTTTATTTCTTATATTATTTATTATTTTGTTTAAAGCAACACTAACTAACTTTTCAACCTTCATAAAATATTTTCAGAACTTTTGTGATTATCCGTCGACTTACAGCTCGTAGAATGACGCCTCTGTCATGGCCTGAGGGGGTCCGTATCGCTTTAACGTGGACTAAGCAACTTTGAGGAGGGTGGCAGGCACCCTGCCATACAAAATAAGTACAAATGTGTTGACTGCTTTATATATCACACAGACACTGGAAACAGAAATGTACTTCAATCCAACTGTAGGCGACCGCAAGCTCAGAATTTTTCCAGCTGGTGCTCATGGGAAATGCAATCTTCCTTCAGAAAAAACACTTCAGCTTTTGTCCACCAAAACTGAAACTTCTTTACTGTTGATCTAAATCTTGCTTGATGGTTTAAATAAAATCATTTAAAGACACATCAAACCTTCCTTCCAGTCCAGAGAGGATCCAGGTGGAATCATGGGAGCTTGACATTAGTTCCTCTGCTTCTTTTTGTATTTTCTGTTTTCTTTTCTTTATGGTTAAATACTTTTTCTTTTAAGACATAAAGTTCTGACCTTAAACTTCCCAGATTCACAAAACCAAAGATCCTCAAATTAGAGGAAAGAGTGTTTTCAAAGTCAAGTCAGGCGACTGAAAGCTGGACAAACATGACATGACTTGACTTTAAGATTTCAGGTAGGAGACACAATCTCGGATACCAGCTGTAGGAACACATGAAAATCTCTTCTCTTTTTTTTGTTTTCCTGAAGGTCAAAGTTCTACCCTCAGATCAGATCAATCCGCTTCAAACAGGAGATAAGGCTCTGTGTTTGTAGACTACAAATAGCTGCATAGAGGCAGAGCAGAAGATCAACACCAGAAGACAGGAAGCTAGGGGTAAAATTATACAGTGTAGAGAGATGAAGATCATCTTTGTGGTGTTGAGGGAGGAAAAGACAAGGGCACCCAATCCGTCTGCTGCAGCGGGCACGCCAAAGCTGAACGTTGGATTAGTTTATTGTCATTGTGACTTACTCGATTGGGAAAGATAATCACAAAAACCCGCTTCCTCTTCAGTCCCTCACCCACCACCCTCATCTGCAGCCCCCCTGCTGGGTAAAGCTACGCTCGGGGGGGACGCTGTGGATTTCAGGCGACAGATGGGGAAGTTTGCAGGCAGCTGAGCTCAGCTGGCCCATCCGAGTCGCGTTTGAGTGTGCAGTGATGTTATTGTTGTTTAGAGTTGCGTGTCCAAGTCAGCGGGTGGAGAAGAGGAGTAGGCTGAGGCAGAGGTCGCCTGAACTGTTGCTGGAAGATCATTACAGAAGGCACAGCTGGGCTTCAACAGCTTACAGTGGGCACGGTCCGCTGTAAAGTTATGTAACGACTGTTTTACGTCAGATAAATGCTTGTACATGAGGAGATCTGGTGATGGACAATACTGTACATGATTTAAAACCTTTTTGATCTCATTACCTTAAAAAGGTTTTTATATACAATTTTGAGGCAGCAGAGCTTGAGAAGAAGCAGAAATTATTCAATAGGTCTTGATACAGCATTGTTTTTCAAGCAAAGTTGTTAAATGCGTCAGCTCACTGATAACCTCATCACAGGTAAACTGTCTTTGTTGTGAAAGAGTCTGGAAGCGTAAATGAAATGTAAAAAGAACAAATGTAAATGAAAAGATTATTTGGGAGGAAACAAAACATCTAAGACCATAAAGGGAAATACATCTACAGGAGTGCATCTATGAGTAAAGGCAAGAACATAAAAAAAAAAAAGTTTTCATAAACATTACAATTTATAGTATGGAACTACAGTGAAAAATAAACATAAAGGTCAATTCAGTTCTAAAACATACATTTCTCCTTTTTTTTAAATTAACTGCTGCATTTTAAGTGTATTGATTTATTGGTAATTTAATATTAATTTAAGTTATTTTCTAGTTATGCTGCTTTACACTGTGGCTGCTGGAGTACAATCTGCTTTCATTATCTAGATCCAAGCCACAAATAGTAATTGCGGAGTAACTTCTCCGTCCCACCACTCAAGCCTCAGCAACGGATCATCTCAATCTGAGCAAACCCATAACCCTGGATCAAGTCACCTCTCTCTGGTGGATCACTCCATAATCATCAAGCAAGATCAACTCCAGTTGTTGTCTGAAATCTGCTTTTCAGTGCTTCACCTCGTTTACTCCGCTCCAGATTGTTCAGCCTTTCCACATAATTTGTTGTAAATATCCTTTTTTTCATTCTGTTTCTCCTGATAGTCCATCCTGCATGTTGGTCAAACAGCTAAATAGAACAATGACAACTTTTTCTTTTACTTTGTGGAAGTAGTAACTGTGAAGGTAAAGGTAGAATTGGAAAAGGTTTTCTTAATTAAGTAACATGTAAACAAACAAAAAACAGATCACAGACAAAGTCTTTAACATCAGAATGGACATTTGAACCACTGCCCATTTGAATTTTACCTTAACTACCTGTTGTAGCAGAGGTTTGGTAGAGATTGCATAACAGTTTCATCTACAGAGAATCCATCCTGAGCATGTTAGCTGATCTTTTATATGCGCGGATTCGGATGAGCTAGCCTACAGAAAACAAAAGAAGCAAAGGGAAAAACTCAGTGCTCTTCAAAGACAAACTTCACTGAAACACCTTTACAGTCCTCAGTATGAACTTGCATCTAAAGACACCTAACCAACTTGTGGGCCTAAACACCTTTTGTTGTTCCGACCGTATAAAAAACATGCAAACGTTCGCAGTTCTTACAGGCCACCGTCCTGCAACTTCCAGATGTGTCCCAAGTCTAAAACAACATAATCAAATACACACATTTAATCCTCTATGTACATTCAGGTCAGATCTAATGAGTCTGCTAATTACCTATTTTTAAGTATTTATGAAGCATCCAAAAGTTTTAGGACACCGAACCTCAAAGACTTGTTTTCACACCCACTCATATCCGCTACTTCTGAGAAGTCTGTCCAGTTCAGCATTCCTAAATCCAATAATTAGGCCTTTGAATCCTTTAAAAATTAATTGAAAACACCTAATTCCTCCCCTAGTTATAAGATGCTGCTATTATCCTTATAAATCCTTATGAATGCAATCAAAATATGAACCTCCTACCGAAAGGCTTGAGCACATTTGCATCTGTCAGCACAAGTGCAGTATTTTTCATTTCATGTCTCTAAGGCATTTTGTCATGGAATCGGATTATTCGGTTTATGAAAGGATAAAGGCGGATCCAGATCTGTTTTCAGATATGACTGAGACATGGGAGAGAAAGAGAGACGAGACAACAGCGGGTTGTCACAGTGCAGCAAAGGAAACACTTGCACTTCTCACTTTTTTTTTTTAACCATCATAATCCCCACCTGCATATTTAAGCTCTGTATGGAGCTGAGCAACCAATGTCCAGTTAAAACAATGTGCTTTCATGATCTTAAGTAGAACGAGTATTTGTCTGCATCACATCAAATTATTTGCTTTCTGCAATAAAATGCTGACAGGGACCATTTTTAAAATTGATCAACAAAATTTCCTAGAAAGCTCTGAGGGGAATTAATGCTGCATTTAACAATAGAGACCTAAGCAACGTGATTATGAAGAATATTGATTTTTATCTGCACCCCACTGGGCCACAGTGGTGATTCCATTTGTTTAAATAAAAGGACAATTCAGTTTAACTCCCACTTCACTGGGGCTTAATTGGCATTTAGCTAATTGACATTTGGAGGAGGGCCAGCAGAACTGGAGTTTGGACTTTGCATGCAAGCTCATCGCTGCTGCTGAGACTGAACCTCTGACCATTCTGTTGTAGCAAAGGCCTTTTAGATCACCGTATCATCGAGCCCCCAATTAAATCTGCCTCAGATGCTTAACATCCAAGTAGACCTTGGGCAGTGGTGTAACTGTTTTTTCTGAGAAAAGTTTTTTTTTTGCATTTTACGTCTGGAAATGGAGATAATTAATCTACCATGCAAGATTCAATGCATTACCATTAACTTTGGGAATAGCTGGTCTGTTTTTTTGTTTCTTTTTATAAGTGCTGCATAATTTAAAGGCCTGCACTGTGGCAACATAAAGGGTAAAAAGAGTGTTAAAGTTACAGTGCTGTATAGGAAGGGCCTTTTGAGGCACTTTTAAGTTCAGAAAATGTCACAAATATTCATCCATCCTTTTCCTTTCCTGTTAATCATATATTTTTTCCCGTCAGCATCTTCTCATTTATTTCCCCAGTGACCTTTCTCACCCTCTGTATGTTTTAAGGCCCCTCGCTGGTGTTGAAACACAGTAAAACCAATTAAACTGATTTGGATTTTTTCAGATTGGATGAGGGTAACGCAGGAATTCCTGTGGCGTTGTAAATTGTACCCTGTCTCATTAATACTGACATTCACGCCTTCTGACGTTTTGAAGCTGCACCTGTTCGTACTTTAGCCTGCATAGCTAAATCTGCTAATCCAGAAAGCATTGACATTTATCCCGTTTAGTGGAATTAAGTCTAAATTTTTGACATATGTGACTATCAGTGACGTTATGCCTGGATTAGTGTGCAGATCCAGGGTTAAGGGGGATAAAAGTCTGAAAGGTTAATAAGCTAAAAACACATAATACCAGGTTAATTCTGCAGAACACATACGCACAGTTAAAAAATAACCAAGGTATGGCAAAAGCATCTTTTTCCCTTCTGACACACTATATCTAAAGCAACTTTAAATTGTTCCATGTGAATTTTATGTGATGAAACTGCATGATGGATCAGCTGTTAGCACTGACACCTTGCAGCAAGATGCATGCTGGTTGAAATCCCAGCCTTTAGCCTTTGTCACGGAGTCGTACGTAAACCCTGAACTGCCGCACCAGTGATCCAACCTCAGATAACCGGAAGATACATTTAAATTAAAGCCGCTGTATGTTAAGCAGCTGCAAAACGAGCTTGTAAAAAGAACCTGAATTTAAACACAAAGGTTACAATCTGAATAAAGCGACTTGTTGTAACTTTTCAAATGCACACTACACTTTATAGGTCTTTTTATTGTTAATATTGTATAAATGGTATACATTTCACTGCTTTATATGTTGTTTTCTATTGGTGTATTAAATAAAATCCCCCAAAAATGTATGTGACATGAAAAACATCATGTCACATATTTAATCCTAAGGAACCTGAATGAACTTTGCACACTGAGGTTTTCAGGGGTATTTTAATGGGTGCAAAGGAGTTTGGTGTCTGTCCTGTAATTGTTGAGTTGCTGGTTAAAATCCTAGTTGTTGACAAAAAATTTTTAAATCTCAGCATTAGTCAATGTTACTATTACAGCAAAAAAAAAGGTTTGGGTGTCTTTTAAAGTATTCTTTCTTTGTTCTGTGTTAACCCTTGCAGACTTTAATTGTTCCCGTACTTCCAGCTGGCATCTATTTTCGCCATATTGGTATCCACTAAGGTCTTACAGCTCTGTATAAAAGATGTTGTATCTAATGTGACCTGTGTTGTGAGGTTCCAGTGTTTTTCTGGAAGGGGATTAGAGGTGCTCCTACCCCAGCGGCCTAATCGGGTCTCTTCCGGTGTCTCAATAGTGTCTAAATAGTCTCTAAATAGTGTGAGGATCTAATTAAATAATCCCATTACCTCATTTTAAATCCACACACGGAATTACAATGCCAGTATGATCAGCAGACATCCAGTAGCCTCTTTTTGCAAAGATGTTATTTTAGGAAATATGACTTTATTTGATGGCTATGATGGAAAGGGTTAGGGTTAGATGTACACATGCAGCTTTCACCTTAGGCTTCTTCTTTTATTTGCTTACATGAAAACAAGTTCCTCTCGGAGTCTCCAAGAGTGTGAAAACATCCCTGGGGAATGCATAAATTACACGATGTAAGACAGGATGCCCTAGCAAGCTCCTGAAATATTTAATAGTGCTACAACATTTTTGCCTTTAACATATAAAACATGCTCATCTATTTGATTTTTGCTTCTTCTCCAACCTGAAAATACATTTAAATTTAAAGCAAAACAAACACAACTTGCAGGAAGCGACGAGAAAAACCCATTTTGGGATCGGATTCATTATGGACTCCTACATACTGATGCACGGCTCATTTAGGACAAAAGATGGATAACATGCACAGTAAAAAGTGTTTATTTCATACAAACTGATGCAAAGTCTCTAATCCGTTACCGATTGTCCGACAGAGCGGTAATACCTGGAAAGCTGCAACATGCTAGGTGTTGTTGAATGAAAGATGTGTTTTTTTTCTCAAGGAAGCTAGGTTTTTGGTGGTTGTAACTCTTTTCTTCGCAGCGTGTTGGGGTAAACACTTTAACTTCTTCATTTTAAGACAAGAAGGGGAAACAAAAATGTGTGCAACTCACTGAAACGTGTTTTTAAGTAGCTTGACAGCACAGAGAGAAGTTAATTTAAACACATGTTTTGAGGTGAAAGTGCGTGACTTTTTTAAACCTTTTTAAACACGAACTGCACTGGTAGTTGAGCTGCCCACCTCTTCATAGATCCACATATTTAATGTTCCAACAGCATAATAAAACTCCTTTGCTCCTCGTCTGCCTGATAATTTACTTTCTCGATGCAACCTTGTTCAAGAGACATGTACAGCAATATCAAAGGTATTAATAATATTTTTCAATTGCCTGTTTTAAATATAATTTTATCAAATAAAAACTGCATCCTATATTGGAAGCAAACGTATCACCATATAAATGAATCATTTCAGTAAATATGCAAAAACTGAGATGGGAAAGAAGAAAATATTAAACAATTTCAAACAAATATTCTGAATGTTTTGCTTAAAAACAAAAGAGTTGGTTTATATTACATTTACCTATTTTTTGTATTATTTTATTTATTATTCCTCTTGATATTCTATTTTTAACGATTTGATTCAGATTTATAAAACGACACGTCATCTCAAGGCACTCAACAAGAAATCGTACATCCAATCTAGCTAATCCTACTTATCAAAGAGTTTAGTTTAGTTAAATTAAAATTGTTTCAAAACATGCAAATTAATTAGAATTTAAATTAGTTTTGAAAGTTTTCAAGGGTAAACTGCATGAGGTCATTTATTTGTAGTATTAATTCCTCCTGGACCAGCTTAGGTGACAGTAGGTAATACTTTGTAAGGTTACTTACTCTACAGCAACCTCTCATACAGATCATGCATGTAACGACAGTGGAGAGGAAAAACTACAATTTCACAGGTAGAAAACTGGAGCATGACAGGGATCAGAAAACACACAAGTAAAACAGTTAACAGCAGACAAAGAAGAACATTGAGGTGTCGCCGCTAACTGAACGCATATCCAACAATGTAAAACAAAAATAAAGCCCCCTAACCCCAACTACTCTCTGGGACGTGCACTTTGTGTTAGTTCATTGTCGTCAGAGGCCGAGCTCCAATTTCCCAACTCTCCGGCGGGCCGCGAACGCAGCGCGGCGCCTGCCATGTTGTTGTCTTCTCTTCGGCTCAGAGTTTCCAGCCGCTGTCGGTGTTCGCGGACGCGGGCGGACACTTTCCCCCGGGAGTCGCGCTGCGTTACAGATACTTCCTGGAGTGGAGCTAAACCCCCCGAGGAGCCGCAGAAGTCACCGCACAGCAGCAGCTTCCGTCGGGTACGTGCCCGTTTTCGGCTCTAAACTTGTCCCGGTTGACGCTTTGCTGGTTCTGTGGGTTTCGGGGCTTCTTTCACCCACATGCGGTCTAAAAACCTCTAAAAACCGGTTTGTGTGTTGTTTTTCCAGAGAGATCTAATGTTTTCTGGTCAGAACAAACAGGAAAAACAAAGTTATGCTCGTTTTAACCAGCTAGCTGCTCAACTGGCTCCACTTTCTGGGAAACTACTTCCACCCAGGAGTTTGTAGTTTGATCTGAGCTGATGTTTCTATAACTCCCTCATTCGAGTTGGGGAATGATTGGAAACGGTCCACTGATGAAACATGTTAACCTCAGCCAGCAAAAGATGTCTTTACATTTGGTGAGTGAATGTTTTAATTAGCAGGAAAAACGTGGGAATGTCTCCGGCCTACTCCAATCATCTGTGCCGCCTTCGCGGTTATCCCGTAAATCACAAATCCAGTCACTTTTACACACTTTCAGAAGTTAACATTTCCCACCACAAAACAAACAAAAAAACAGGAAGTTTCTCATGTCTTCACTTCTTCTGAGTCAGTTTGGGAGTGGAGGGGTTAGTAAAGGTCAAAGTTTATTTAACTGTAATTGGTCCCAGTTAATTGGCTCATTATCTATTTACAGAAATTCCTCTTTTGTATTTTCTTACATTACAGTAAAAACATTCATTAAAATGCTGTAAGTGTTTTTAAATTTATTGGCTTCACTTTTGAAGGATATTCATCGTCTAAGGAAACCACTACAAAGTTACAGTTTAACATTAAAAATGATGCTATTGTTTGTGGTTAAAACATTTTCCCATTGTTCCATTATTCTGCTGTCCTCCTGCTTCTGTATCAGGTTTTGAGAAGACAGCGGAAATCTATTCAAATCACTAAAACATCATCATTACACACAGTTTTTCCCATTTAGGGACTTTTCAGTACACGTTTACTCTACTCTAGGTATTTTGTCTACCTGAAAACTATAATAATAAAATACTATGATTACAACTTTTCATGTTTCCTAGAAATGATTCTTGGTTCATAAATAAATAATGAAAGTTTAGGTAAAAACTAACTAGCTTTGTGTTTCTCCCTTAACATTGAGAATTTTTACATACGTATATAAGTATTTGGAACAAACTGCTCATTTAACAAAGATCTGTGATGTAAAACAAAAAAAATCACCACAAGATCCAGTTTGATTTAAGATCTTTTATGCTAAATAAAACCTGGTGCATTGAATTTAACGTCAGGGTCGGACTCATTAATTTAGTGCCAGCGTAATTGATACATTTGGAGGATTTATTCTGAAAGCATTTCAACCCGATGAAGGGAGTTTTGCACGTTGAAACTAGCTTTTGTTTCCCTTGATTTTCCATTGACTAAATGCAGATTATTCCACACAGTCATTTATGCTGATTAGCGATTATTCAGTGACTTACAGGAAAGCCGCCAAGCTACAAACGGATCATTCATTTAAACCCCTAGAGAATCCTGATTTCCATATGTGGTGCTAAATCGGTTTTTTATCTGATTGTCAAACCGTCTGCAGGCGTGTCACATTTTTATCCCACTTTGACGTCTTTTGACGGTAAAACATGCATCATACTTCTGCGTGCCAGGTTTTGCTTTCTGCTCTTGTATTCCTTCATTTTGTTAGTGACTTGTGACAAAACTGTTTGCTCAACAACTCCGCGCTGCTTCGTCACATCCATGTTTTGTTTTTATCCGCCGATCTTTCTGGGTTTGTAAAGCCTTCACGCACAAGTGGTCGCGTTTGATTTTTAGCATCAGCGACGGTGAATAAAAAAACAATAAAATCGAGCATAGAAAAGCTGTTTAACTGTAATATCGCGCAAATTTCTATCTGCATTGGGGTAAATATTTATCTGGGATGTTTTGTATCTGAATCTGTAGCTGTGAGAAAAACATTATGCAAATTAAACATTGCAGAGAGGGAAAAAATGCTTGTTATTTTAAATCAGTGTTTTATTGTTCAGCTTGGTTAAGTAAATACAATTTTGAATTTATTCCCTCTTAGTATTTCATGAGTTTTAAACAAAGAGCAAAAAAAAAAACACTATCTGGTGTAAAGTTTTATTCCTGTTTTCTGCAGAGCATGGTGAGCTCTGAAGTGTTGACTGACTGCCCTATAAGGAGTGAAGGAAGGAAGGAAGGAGCAGGGGGGGGAGATTCAGCGATAACAGAGCCTTATGATCTACTTTGTCTATTAGGAGCTTAATGTGTTGCATATTTCTGGATGGATCCGACTGGCAGGCTGTCAGGGTCAATGTTGCGTTCAAATTAGATAGAGAGGTGTAGTCGAAGATTTATAATATGCTGCTTTTTCGTTTCGTCATTTAGCTAAAAAAAAAACCTCAGGTTGGGGAAATTTGCTCAGGAAATAGCTTGTGAGATAATATCATCTTTATAAAATGTGAGATGTTTTTTTTTATCTACAGTTATTAGAAATCAGTGGGGGGGGGGGGGTTGGCAGGCATTCTCAAACAACGCAAAGTCACACTCTTTACTTGTTATGGAGGATTTCTGCTGAGCTCGTCACATCTAAGCCGGTGCGCCACAATCAGAAGCACTGATATAAAGATAAATGGAGCACAGTTGGTCTTTGAACTGTATTGGTAATAATACGAGAGCTGCTTTCAGTTTGTCTTGGATAGTCAGAGTTTGAACGTGGAAACTGCCCTACACCTGAGTTTAATGCATTCCAGCTGCGTGTTGGAGAGAGCTTTCTAGTGTCTGTGCAACAACTCAGTAAGCTATAACCTGTTTCTCTCCATTTAGTGCAATGTTTGCTGTTCCACTGGTTTAGGGAGATGCAAACCTTCCCATTTGCTCATCATTAGTTTATACCCGCAACTTTAACCATGTTTTTGATGCTGAGCTGCCATTGCCTTTGCAGAAACCAACTTTGCATTATATTTCCGTTGTACTTCAATCTTAAAAATCTGGCTTCTGGCTACACCTATGACACAGTATGAACGCAGCTCCTCATGTGAGTCACAAATGAAAACATGTAGATGTTTTAAATATAGAATCAGCAGCTTATTTCAGCAATCACTGCCGCCTATTAGTGTTTCAGAAACATTTAAAATATATAAAAAAACAAAAAAAAGACAACTTATAGCGTGGTCAAATCCTGATCTCCCGGTCGCCTGCAGTTAGTGTGAAGTCCATTCCTGTTTCCAGTCGCTGTGAGAAGAATGAAAAACGATGAGGTGATGAATCTGATTATGGTAAAACGATGTCATATGATGATGTTGAAAATAAGAAACGGAGGGAGTGAGCAGTCAGTACATTTGTAGTTGTTCTGTGTGGCAGGGTTCCTGCCACCCTCCTCAAAGCTGCTCGGTGCCGGTTAAAGCGATGTGGACCCCCTAGGTTGATTGTAAGTCGACGTACAATCACAAAAGTTATAAAAATATTTTATGAAGGTTGAAAAGTTACTTAGTGTGGCTTTAATTTGAAAGCTTGTTCCACTGGTGCTAAAAATGAACATTCTGAGACCTGGTTGGTAACTTTTAGTTTAATGTTTATCTTTAACATTAAGACACGTGTGGCCAGAGATGCTTAGCATACTCTCAGATCTTAGATCAGCACTGAGCGATGATTGCATCCGTACGACTACTTTAGTACCCCGGTAAAAGAGGAAGGTGCAAAAATGGCATCGCTTTGCATAAAGCCTCAACTTCTTTGCAGTGAATCTCTTCAAGCTTAAGCTGAAATACGTCGGAGTTGGTCAAAGATCTCAGAAATCCCAACAGATGTTAAACCATACTGGGTCTGTATAATTTACAGACGCAAGTTTAAAGCCTTTTGCACGCTGATGAGAGGAACAAAACCTTAATAAGCACATATGAAAACTGTATTTTTAGAAATAATGTGTTTAACCTTGTTATTCTTCTTCAGCTGACACCTCCTTGAGTTTTACACGCTGAGCAGTAAGATAAATAAAGTCATAAAGAACTGCAAGGCTGCAGTGCTACCGAGCCTCCCTGCTGTCAAAACCGTTGTGTAAAGCACCCAACTAAATGTAATATGACCCGTTTGTCGTGACAGATGCTTAATGTTTGTGCGTAGAGATTTTTTTGTTATTCATCTGAATGAAGAAAGACATCTGAAAATGTAAGACGTTTTCAACTTAAGATGAAGAATGAAAGCATCATTCAGTCTGGGACCAATTCTGCTTTTACCCAGTGCCTCGGAAATGTGAAGTTTCTGAAGGGTCATGTGTCTGTGGTGTTATTTTCACTATCTACTTCCCTAATCAACCTAAAGTAAGCGCCTCGGTGGGAAATTCCTCCCGGGTTCTACAGACGTGATTGCTGGGAGACTTTCTCTCCAAGGGCAAAAGAAGCAGTCCAACAAACTGCTCCTAGTTTATTGATAACCCACTTTAGGTTTTGAATCGTCTTTTCTTTTTTCTTTTTTATTAAATGAGCATGTTTTATGTAAACTTTGAGTTTACTGCCGACTAGTTGTTCAGATAAGTGGATCCTCTTCTGGCAAAACTAGTTCTACCAGAGGCGATGCTGGTGAAGGAAACTAAACTACCGTCAACAATCCCTTTTATCTGTTCACCCTACGAGCACAGGGAGTCTCGTCTTCTGTCCTGATTAATCCGAACCCTTTGGCAGATAATCCAAAGTGTCTTTGCTCATAAATAGATGCTGATTATGACCCTGAAGAGACCGTGTCACTTCCTGCTTGGCTGGTAAACAAACCGTTGGATTGAACTAGTGTCACTAAGACTCCGCTGACCCTAACAGGGTTTCTGTATGTGTGGAGCTCGGGTCTATTTGTTTAATGATTAGAGGAATAAAATTTGCAGAAATAAAGAAAAGTTATTCGCACATAATTTGTGTATTGGCGGTAGGCCTGGGCGATTATATGATCGGGAGGAATGCCAGGTGGATTACGGTGATCAGCTGTGAGCGAATTTACGCAATCAATACTGTATTCCAGTAGTTGGCGGCTATGCAACACTACGGATGAAAACCGCCATAACACTCCATGAAGAAGAGCACAGCCATATGGTTGATTACAGCTAATCAGAGTCGACCTTTTCCTGCTCCACCTCTCTTTGGGAGTTTCTACAGATGTGGCGAGCGTGGAGTTAAAACGCGAAGCTGAGGGCAACAGAAAAACAGACGTCATTCATCTCCAGAGCATAACTCCCGAGACGACGCAGAGAAGAAACATTCTGCGATGTTTTTTGTGTAGAGCTTTGGAAATCTACCAAATTAAGCCAACCTGAAAGTTATACCGGCCTCAAAAACTGGCAACGCAACAAATCCGTTAACCATTTAAAGGAGTTGCACTCGAGTATGATAATACAATCCCTTTAATCGGTCTTTAACCTCTGCCTGCAGGGCTAGCATCAGTAGTTCAGCCACCATTGTGGTGCCTTATACATTATATTTAAACCTCACTCCTCTGTATTTTTTATTAAAGATGATGAAAAATGGGGCTGACCTCATCTTCAGAATCGTAACTTGACTTCAGTTGAAAGTGACGATATTCACTTTTCAGTATACCAGAGGGCAGTTTGGTTATTTTTGGATGTGCATAACCGGAAGAAGCAGTCGGGACTGAAAACAAGTTCTGTGTTGTTGTAGTTTTTTCTACCAACCAAAATGAACTTTGTGTATTCATCCTATTTAATTTGCTTTATTTCCTTTGTTTGTTAAAAAAATATGGAAGTAATCCTTAGTTTTTAGTACAAATGTTTTAAAGCAACACTAAGTAACTTTTCAACCTTTTGTGAATATACTTTGACTTACAGCTCGTTAAATGACGCCTCTGTCATGGGCCTATGGGGTCCGTAACGCTTTAACCAGGGCTAAGCAACTTTGGGGAGGGTGGTAGGAACCCTGCCAAAGAAAAACAACTACAAACGTGCTGACTGCATTACCGCATACGTCCCTTTCCCCTGTCTCTTATCTTCAACATCATCGTCTGTCATTGTTTCACCACAATTAAATTCATCACCTCATTGCTATTCATCCTTCACACAGACACTCTAAACATAAATGTACTTCAATCCAACTGCAGGCGACCGGTAGATCTGGATTTTACCACGCTATGCGCTGGTGCTCATGGGAAATGCAGTCTTCGACCAAAAGAACACTACAGCTTTTGTCCACACTGGCCGCCAAAATCCTCCAAAACTGAAACTTCTTTACTGTTGCTTTAAATCTTGCTTGATGATTTAAATAAAATCATTTAAAGACACATCAAACTTTCCTTTCAGTCCAGAGAGGATCCAAGTGGAGTTTGACATTGGTTCCTATGTTTATTTTTCTGTTTTCTTCTCTGTATGGTTGAATAATTTTCGTCTGTACTTATTTACTCATTTCATGTTTCTTCTGTGGAAAAAAAACAAACAAGCAACGATAAACGAATACATGTGGAACAAGACGGTCAGCCCCCACTGACAAACTCTGTTCTAAACATGCTGGTAGAGACAGCGGTTCATAATATTTATATCAATAATGCTCGACTAAGTCAGCCTCCTGCTGAACATTCAAAATGATTAGCTTTGTCTAATGGAAATGCACCAGAAACATTAGTTGTGTTGTTTTTTTTCTAACAACCACTGTTTTTTTATTTTTTATTTTCTGAAATGAAAACTTTTACTTAAGTGCAATCTGTGAGCTAAGTAAACCACTAACTAAGGAACTGCAGGCTATGCAGTTGGCATAAATAAATAAGAGCTGAAATCAAATATGAAGACAAAACCATACTTTGTAATAGATTAACTATTGAATAACTCTCATAGCATTTAATTTAGCCTTTAAATCTAAACCTGCAATCATAATTATTACTTTGAGCATTTGTGATGGACCTAATTTGGAAGTGAAGTTAAAACCGTGTCTGCAGAGTCATGTCTAGCAGCTCCACCTTATTTCAGGTTATGGCGTGCTTGCACTCGTTCCAGACTAATCAGCTTTCTGAACAGCCCACTTTGTGTCGAAGCTGTTCAAACCTGCAGGAGTTTTAACTTTAAAAACCATAAATCGACGTCAGTTACTTTCAGATCGCCTGTCTGTTTGTCAGGAACTGATGCAACAAATCAGTTTAGACTGTTCAAAGTATTACTGACCTGAGATTGATCTGAGCTGCAATCTTCTCGCTTAATGTTAAAGAAAAAAGATCTGGTTTTAAGGCAATACTAAGAACGGTGAAACGACCGGCTGGAAAAATACATAACTAATAGTTTGTAGCTTAAAGATAAAACGTGAATCCGAGAAGTCGTGGCTCAATGGGGGAAAACGTTTATTGACATAAATCTTTATTTTCCATTCAGTAAATCATCTCTTTGTTTAATGGCTGTTGCTAGAATTTGCAACTTTGACTGCATGTTTTGTCACGGCCACTTAGAGCTGTACGTTTGCTGATCCTAAAGGGAAATGGTTAGATTTTTTATAATTTTTTTTATTTAAATACACCTTTTGGTTTGTGGGTCATCTCCCGGAAATGACTGAAGATTAAGTTTTGTATTTATTTAAAGATGAAGCAAGATTTCCTGATCTTATAATTAAAAGGCTTCATCGGTTCTTTTACCAAACTCCCAATTATGTGCTGTTTGATCTGTGTGATTCACATGTGCTCGAGGCATTTGATTTTTTTTCCTTTAAGCCATTTGAAGCAACAGAAAGTTCGCGATTGGACAACGTTGTGATGATTTGATTTACACATTTCCTTTATGGCTTTAGTGTAAAGGGGAAAAAAAGATGCCAATAGTTCTTAGGTTTGAGTAACAAAGATCTGTTATTTTTTACTTCCTGCGTAAGATTTAGTTTGCTCTTCTTTTTTCTTTATAGCTTGGCAGGACTCGTTTGAAGTTTTAATAAGATTAAATGCTTCCTAAATACTTAAAATCTCTCCTTTCAAGATTACATCACCTGTTATACGCCTCCGAAAGTTTTAGTTCTCGTTAATAGATATTGTTCCTTCTAACAGTGGTCCAAATTTAACAAGCCATCTGCAGAGCCCCGAAAGTATATCGGTACTTAATTATTTTGAGATGACGAGAGCCGATATCGTTCTAAGATCAATCAAATTAATCTTAATCCCAGTATTATTGAAATTAATCATGAATATACTACTGGCATAAAGTAATTGATGATGTTGGATTTTGAAGTACGACGTTTGCTTGATCAAAATCAGTCCCTGAAACAAAAACATGCCCAGTGCAGAAACGTGGAGTTTAACTATTTAATTGTAAATCTCCTAATTTGCAATTTAATACTTAATGTGACTTGTTGTGCCGAACTGCAGATTCACTTCGGCATGAGCCGTCGACTGCTTTCTCGGGGTAGTTTACTGGCAGCCACAGCGACTCAGTTTTCACAGTTTCAACTGTTGCAGTAGTTCAGTTTCAAATCATCTTTCTCTTGCCCTTGTTGTCTCTCTGTGCTGCTGGGCTGTAATCCTCTGTTTATACAGGACTGACGGTTGTTGTCACAAAGCGGTGTTCAGGTCAGACTCCAGCTGATGACGGTCCTCATACATCCACAGAAGCGGGAACTCCACCATAAAATAGTAAAAAAAAAAAAAAATATATATATATATATATATATATATATATATTTGAAATTTAAAGCATTTACAAACTGTCATGTCAGATTTTAGACCTCCAAATGAACAGAATCTCCTTTTTTCTTGTTATTTTAAATAGTGCATGTACATTAGGATAAAGAGCGTGGAGTTAGGTTTACTGGGAACAACAGTTCCTTCCTTGGCAATAGAAACCCATCATATATCCACATTATTATTGCTATCAGTCGATGTTAGCCTTACCGGTCTCATCTGATAACTAGCACTGCGTTGTCAACGGATATTTAGTCATCAGAGTCGGTCAGTTCACACTGGTGGTAAAAATGTAATATTGTTATCCGATTATTATAAAGTATGTTAGGCCCCCAGTTTCGGTTCCTCGCGTCCGGCGCGGTGACTCGTGTGAATCTTAATAAGGTCGCTGAAACAGATGGCATATATTTGCAGGTCTTTCTGGGTCATCGCACCAATTTTAAGGTTAAGGTTGCATCATCTGTGTAGCACCAGTACCTAAAACGTGAGAGTGTAAATAATGGCACAGTGTTTTCCATATATTGTGTGGCACCTTGGTTCTTCTGGGGATCAACCTGTGGAAGCCACAATAAGAAACATGGTTAGACGTCATTGTGAGAGGGTTATTACTGTTAAAGGTGCTAAAGTTAGTTATTATTATTAGATACATAACTAAATAAGCTTAAATAAGTTGTCATTCTGGACCCCAAGTTGTTCTACGTCATCTTTTTAAAAATATTAATCTGTTGTGTGATTTGTAATCTCAGCAGCAGGCCTAGTTTGTCATTGGACTAAGAAACTAAACAGCTTCTCTTGTTTCTCTGGTTCCTGCATGCAGCCGACAGAAACCCTCCGTCCTCCCTTTACCTCTGGTCTTCAACATGATCGCTCTCTCTCTCTCTGACTCACGGTCTCCATTTCCTCCCAGGCTACCTAGCTGGGTAGCTCTGGAGGTTTAAGTGCAGATAATTAAAGAGTTTGTGACCTGAAATGAGGGATTTTCATTTTCTAGAGACGGATGGCCTTTACATTAGCAAACGCCTCGGCTGTATTATTTTTAAAACCGCTTTGCATGATTGAAGTTCCTCCTCTAATAGTTTTTCATGTGTTAAAATGGATCAGTAACAGTACAATATGGTACAATCAATAGCTGTAGATGAAGCTGAAGCCTTTTCTGTCAGTGGCAATCTTAGAAGAGGGATTTCCTTGTAGCTTCCTGTCTTCATCCCTCAGCATGTTTTTCTACACCGTTGTGTTGTTTAGTTCATCAATATGAATTCCTGAAGATTGCCTGCACAAAATTACCTTGAACCAAATTGTGTTGTTATTTATAGCAGGTGGTGCTGCTGTAAAAACTGAAACTAATCTTCACAGCTTATATCTCGGCACTGTTTCATGTCTACAGACGCTCTAATAGACAATTTCTGGGTTCTGATTTAGTTTAGTTTAGTTTTCTTCTTACTCCTCCCCCAAACAAGAACAACCCATCAAACAGGCTCTGCTATGCCTTCCATTTTATGTGTCTTTACAAAAATAATCGCATCATAAGAGCTAGAATGATTCATTCATACAATATTCACATTCTTGTAAGGTGTGGAGCTGCCGGTTCTGAGCTGTAGCCTGTTAGGAGGAAGCAGGGTGGAGACTTGACATTGTATTTTACTTAGATTTAATGCTAGAACTAGCTTTTAAAAGCTTATGTTTGTTTTCTCCTTCGGGTCAATAACGTCAGAAGTGTATGATTATGATATTTTAGCCGCCTCTGTGGCGTTTTCTGAACTGCTCCCTTACGCAGTAAAATAAAGCGGGTTCTTTTGAGCAGAAGCTGCTTTGTCTCGCCTCCCTACGACTCTGGAAGTTGTTCTCTTGAGTTTTTACTAGGTGCTTGACGGTATATGGAATGGGCGCTCCTTTAAAGGGTTATATCCCGGTTTCAATTGAGGTAGGGCTGCATTTGAAACTCTGTAGTGCAAAGCCAATAAAGGCTAGGCACCTGATTACGGCCAAATATGGTAATCAGAAAGGTTCGGCTTTGGAGCATGTGTGTGTGAATAAAACACCCAAGAGTTTTTTTTCCTCTTATTTAAGTCCTTTCTTTTGTGTGGAGAATGATTAATGGTCCATCAAACAATAATCAGACTGGTTTTAATCCATTATTCAGGGAAATAGGTCCAGAAAAAATAAAGTAGTTTGGTGTAATTAAATTCTACCGCATAGCTGCGGTGATCCGGTAGCTCGCCATCCTGGGTTGAAACAAGGGGTGCGCAAAAAAAAAAAAACCTGAACCAAACAAGGTCATAAATAAAAACAAAAATTAGCATTTAGCAGGGTTAAACTGCTTTACAAAACAAGTAAACATTCCTAAAAAAATAACTATATTCCATAAAGTATTTGTCGGGAATCATTTAAATGAATTTTAAATTAAAGTTTACAGATCCAAGTAAAGTTACAGATCAAAATAAAGTCATATCAATATAAAGTGCACTTTCAAGTTATATCCAAGTTTAATTGACATTAAAGTCAATTAAACTTAATTGACTTAAATACTGTTTTTAATAAATTAATTGTTTTTTTGTTTTGTTGCGCAACTCCAAAGAAATGAACCAATTCAAGAGTTCTCTAGGCCATTCACAAAATCAATGAAAAGTATGTAAAAGTATCCTTAAAGGACCAATTTACAAAAATCAAAGGGCTTATTTAATACTTTAAGGACACATCGTCTATTCGGCCACAAAAACAAACGAAAGAGAATGATCCTTTAGCCTATAAGACCATTTTAAGACGCCAATACATACATTTTAAGTGGACGTGTCGCCACCGACATAAAACAGAAATCGGATTTTATAGTCCAACATCTAAATGATGTAATATCAGCCCTCCGGCAAAAGCGGTCCGTTCCAGCGTTTGATCCGCGCCACCCTTGCTTAACTTTCTATTTGTTTCATTCAATTGTAAAACCTTATGTCTTTTTTTAAAAAAGTTTAATACTTATGAAACTCATTGATAAATAATATATATTTACCATTTTTTCTTGTAACTAATGTTATACAATGTTCTTAACTGGGTCTGAACAATTTTAAGAGAAAATTGAAGTTGCTATTTTTCTGGCAGACATTGCGGTTTGGATTTCAATCCCGATTTAATTTCTTTAAATTAAATTTAAATGAATTCCATGAAGATAATGCAAGAATGACAGGGCTGTACGCTAACTTTTTTAGCTTATAGCACTGCTATAACCTCCGGCACGGGAATCAAAAGACAAATTCAAGGATGGATGTGACCATCTACTTCCTTTAATGCCGTGCGATCTACCTGCACTCCTCTTTCGATTGACCGGTCAACCGCGATCGGCGTATAGAGCACCGCTGTACTACAACCACTATGTAGCATAGTGGCGTCACATGGCTTTGCTGCTAATAGTAGAAAAATAACGGCTTACAAAGCTGTGGCACAATTGCTACTTGGAAAAAATAATTTAACACACAGTGTACAGTGCACATATATGAGCCTTTCTAAACAGTCATTGGGCATAAATGGGAAATTATTTATGAAACTACTATTATTATTGTTATAATTATCGAACAAATTATTGGAGCAAAGAGAAAAAAGGCAGCGTTGACTATTCAAAGACCGTGTTGTCTGAAATAGCGCTTTTCGGTTAATGGCGATAGATCGTTCAGCCCCATTCTTGCCTGGTAATTTTCACCTAATCAAGCCTTTTTCTAACATTCCAAACTACAAAAGTAAGAAATAAGTCTGTCTGCTTCATGGTGATATCGTGTCAGAACAATATGGATATTGTCAATACTGAAGACAGAAACATCGGTATCGTATCGGAAGTGAAATGGTTGTATCGGGACGTCTGTAGTTGTTACCATTCTCTCTTCATGTCTGGTACAGTGCAAAATAGTTTCTACACTTGTTTCAACTTGTTCACACAAGCTTTCATGTCCAAAAGGAGGCGGCAGCGGTGTGGGGGAATGTTTGAAAGTCTAAACCGCAGATTCCCCTCAGCTTCTTATAATGTTTTTGCTTCACATCATCCATTCTATAAAACAGGTGCTGCCAACAGAGGACGTCCTCTTAAAATCCTTTTAGAAAGAGAAAAGCAAAAGGAACGCAGAGTTCTGTCAACTCTACATCGTGTTGCTGAAAGGCAACTGTTTACTGCAGAGTGTAAAGACCGTGTTGGGTTTGCTATAATAAGTCGCCATCATAGCAAGTCAAATGTCTGCAGAGACGCTAATTATAGACAAGTAAGTGGGAAGACGAGAGCATAACGGAGTCTCCCTCCGTCTAATGAGAATTCACAGTACAGTAAAGAAAAAAAAACCCACAGGAAAAGCAGCAACTGTGAATAAATATGTCGTTGTTGTTTTTTATTTATTGGATGTCGACTTCACGAGTAAATCTAAAGTGTTGTTCATTTTAGTGTTTCAGTTGAGCATCTCATCATGCACTACTGTGCATCGCCGCTTATTCAGGGGTTGTTTTGTGATAATAATCAATCATATTTACTAGAGATGCACAGATGCAACGGCCAATGTTTGGCTCGGCAAAAAATGATTACATTCAAAGATGGCAGCACAAACGCTTTTCTCAGGCAGAACGGAAAGGTTGTTTTTGCTGTATAAATTAGTCTAATTGAATTTGTACTAACTGAATAATAGAATAAAAATTGTTTAGTTAAGTTTCTGTGGCATCAAAGACAGTAAGTAACTAAAAAAAAAAGCATTGGTATCGGACTAGAATATCTCTGTACTTCTGCAACCATTTCCAGGAATTAAAAGTATTTTCTTATTTTCAGTTTCTGCTGCTTTGACCGTGTCCAGCTGATTCTGAGCTGCACGTCTCTCTCCTATCTGCCCCAGATGGCTAACCGATGCATTTATGCTCTCGAACGATGCAGCAGCTGCTCCGTCGGGGCTCCACCGACGGTGCCGCTGGTACATTTAAGTAAACCTAGCTCCTCTCCAGCCGGCTCAGGCTTCCAGTCTGAAAGGCAGAGAAACACACACCGAGTCCCGACCCAAAGCAAATCAATAATTGCTGAAGGTTATCTCCCCTACCCGCCCATTTACATTCATTCAGTGGATTTTTATCAGTATGTGTGTTAAATGATTAAAACTGTGCACGCTCAGAAAATCAGCCGGACAGTTTGGGAAGCATTTGGAGCTACAGTGTTGACATTGTACGTGCTTGAGAAACATTATTGAAATTAATAACTTAAAATAAGATAATCTCTGTAGTCTTTAAACTGTTAATGCATTAAAAAAAATTTTTTAGGTTTTAAAATAGTGTTTAGCAAGCGTTTAAAAACTTCCAAAAATGTGAATAAGCACTTGTTTGGTACATCGTTGGATTTAGCCTTGATTTATTTAACCAAATAAATCAGTCTTGGGTGCAGTGATTAAACTTTTCAGTAAATTCAAATGAATAGATGTGATCCTGTTTACTACGTAATTTGAGAAATATTAGCTCACATTTTATATCTGTAATATTTAAAAATAAAAAGTGTCCACCTGCAGCGTTCGGACCAATGTTCTCCTTCATTGATATTTAAATTAAGTGAGCATTTAACACTCACTCTTGAAAATACGATTCCAATATGGCGTCGTCCTTACTACAGGGAGCTTTAAGTTACAACTGGCTTTGTTCTTAGACAGATTCTGGATTTCAGAACTAAGCAATGTTCATATTTTGCTCGTTTTACGTTATAGATGACCTTAAATGGTCCAAGACTCTAAAGTTAGCATAACGGGACAAAATAACTGGCTCTGCTATGCTGCTATGTCATGTCATGTTTGCTGTTTAGTGTATATGGGAGAAACTTTATTCTCCCTACGTTAGTAAACAACAATTACCATATTTTTCACACATTTCCGCATTTTCATCACACAAAACAGGACGAAATGTCGCAAAGGTCACCACAAAATCGAGAGTTTTTGTCTGCGTTTTTCTGGAAGGATACATGTTGGTTTCCTTTATCCAGATCTTTAGTTTTTAATTCATATTTTGAAAGCTCTATTTTACCTAATATGAACTGTGGTAAATTTACCGTGACCATTCTTTATCATGATTAAGGTTTATTTTTTATAATGAATGTGGTGCCACTGTCACCATTGGTCGCAGAAGCGTTATCTTTGCCTGTTTTCAATCAGCCTGTCTTGTATTTCTGGTCCCTGTGGCCTCTCGCTCTTAGCGCCCGGCGCTCTATGGAGAAGCGACGGGTGGGCCAGCGCTGGGCACCCGGCCCTCGCCATCAGCATGTATGTGTCAGCAGCGCCGCTGTCCTCTCTAAGGCCTTTTTCTGGCTCACTTTGGGTTATTAGTATGCAGATCACTGTGGAGTCGGCCGGAGCTGTTCTGGCGTTTGCCTGCTAATTAGCATAGTTTACTTGTGCTGGTTTCTAAAGGGCAGGAAAAGAAAGATTACTGTCACAACAGTTCTTTATATGGCGCGCTGTGGTTTGTTGTGCACATAAAGTCAGAACATGCTGTATAAATGTTTTTTTTATTCTCTATTCTGGTAAAGATGATGTTTTATAAAGTATAACTGTAAATATAACTGTAGCTGGGATTTCAATATCAACTACCGGTTTAGGCCGTAGTTTTTGGAGCTCTGGTGTTTATTGCCTTTCGGCTTCAGGACACTAAGCCGGCTAGCCTTGCTAATGGTGTCTGACAGTCCTGCTAAGAATAGGCAGAGCTTGCAGAGCTTCAGGGTGACGTCTTACAGTAGCTCTGTCCACACGGCGTTTCCGCCGACTGGGCACAAAACTGAGATTGTTGAGCCGATCCTGTTTCGGCGCCGTTAATGTTGGAAGTCAAACAGAATCATCTTCATGGTCAAAGAAATAACAAAGTTTGTAAGATTATTGTGCTACTGCCTTACAAATAAGATATCTGAGGTTATTTTTGATTAAATTTGTTTACCATCTGCTGCCATGAGACTCTGGAACAAATGGAGAGATATCATATGAGCATGCCAACTGCACATTCATACACATTAAATATATAAATCCAGTGTTTTTTACAATATTAATATTACACACCCTGATGTGGCAAAGATGATAGATTTGTGACATAATGTGTGGACACTGAGATTGGATACAAGCTGCCAAAATGTGCTGATTCATTAAGACTGCTAGACTTTAGCAGCTACAGAAGCAGCATAAAGTCTGAAGGTAAAATGAAGCTAAAATGTCATATTATCACCAGCAGATTAAAAGTTACATCAGGTGTTGTTTCAACAGTGTAGTAGCCCTTTACTCCAGATTTGGCCCTTTTATTTTCTCCTTTTATTCGCTGTTAAGCTAGTTTAGCGTGTCCACTATAATTTTATTGGTTCTTGTTTAAACATAATTAAACTATACCATCATAAAGTTATGGACTTGTTTTATTTTAGGGCTTCTGCAAACTAAATTAAACACACAGGGTTGTTTTGTGGAGATTTTAAGCCCAACTCCAAGCTGATCCTAAAATCATTCCCAAATTTCTTTTTCTCTTATTTTTGTAATGCACGTTTTTACGCTATTACCTTTTAACATGGGATGAATAGATCGCCTGATAATCTTTAGGAAATATGACGGATGCTTCAGTTAAATGGTGGCAGACTACCTTGACGATCTCTAACGGTGATGGAGAGATAATTGAACGTTTAAGGATGTAATTAGTTTTCGAGAACGATTACTTTTGAAAATTAACTCATCTTTGATCGTTTAATTTAATTAAGTAAAGCCAATTGACCATTAAACCTTGTCTGGAAGGATTTTCTTCTTTTGAATATGACTCAGACTGTTTGTTTGTATTAATCTCCACTATTTCCAAGCCTTCTACTTCTCCCTTTTTCTCAAATTTTTACTTCTGGCCTGCCGAAGGAACCTTGTTTCCCTTCACAGTATTAAAAAAAATAATAATCTATAACTACATGAAAACCTTTGAACCCCAGAAGTGAATTTTCTAGACCTTTCAATGCAGCACCACCTCTACATGTCTGCATTTAGCTGGCATCATTCTGTATATGCATTTACTAAGATCATCCGTCTGCACTCAACCCTGCAGACTCCCCAGAGAGAAAGAGAGAGGAATCATCCTTTCATTGCTATTGCCACTGACCGTTGACCTCCACTATGCTCCATTGTGCTTTCTTTGGAATAATGCAGCTGTTGTGTGTTTCCAGTTCGGTCATAGCAGGAAACGCAATCATTTTTGCTGGTCGTTGTTACTCCATGCAGTTTTCCTCTAAAAGCTTTTTAAACTGTCCCTTTTTAACATAGATGGTAAAAACAAGTTAATAATGTAACAAAAGCAAAAGTTTTGTATTCAGCCTAATTCAGTTAATTTTAAACATGTTTCAAGTTGACTAAATTCACAACATGCCACCTTTATATTCATTTATTCATTCATTTGTTCATTTTTTATTCGTTTTATTTATTTATGTTGCTTAAAAGAATGACCTGAGTTCAAATTTCGTACGACAATTCTGCAGAATCCTTGAAATTACAATAAAAAATACACAACCAAGTATAAATAAAAAGTTTAAATTCTGATAATTCATCATTTTGCGTCCTTTTTTCCCACCGTACAACTGATGCTCTGAATTGCAAGCTTTGCACTCCCTCCCGATAATGTTCAAACCCCAAGAAAAATAAATGCTGATCTGGCTTAACAGCGATGAAATGAGCGACTGATAAGTGCCGCCGCCCTTCTTAACTTTTTAGCAGAGCCTAAATGTTGGGAAACTGCAGTTGGCACGATTCTGATTGTGAAACCAGATGCAGAGACGGATAATCAGCCATGACGATGCCGTTTGAGTCATGCAGAGAAAATTACCGTTTGTGGAAAGCTGATGTAAATTTTTCTGCAGCGGAGGAAGATGGAAATTAGCCAGCACCCCCACAACACCAATCCCCACCTTACTAATGGAAGAGCTCTTTAAGTCTGTGGGGAAAAAGCAAGATGTCAACACACAACTGCTTTATTTCTTCTAGAACAAGTTATTATATACTACCTTTGTAAAGGTGCATAATTATATTCCCAGTTTTCCCGTAAGCGTCTATTTTTAACACAATCTGTTATATCTGCGGTCAATATGTGGCAGTAATGAGCTACCTAACGCTGCCATCTATCAATGGAGCAGTAGAAGAAGAAATCAGCCAATCATTAGCCTTGTTTTGCGAATGCTCAGGTTGCCCTCAGCAAGATGGCGGAGCATGAAAGGTCCAAAAGTGAACCTCTGAGACAAAAACATGCTAGAGTTGAAGCGGCACGAAGAGACGGCGCGGCAAAATAACACATATCTATATTAATAAATCCACGCGCTAAATACTGTTAATAAATTAAGTTATTATTCATTTAGAGCTGCAGGTGTGTGCGCAGCTTCGTGGCTTGTCGTCTGTACTTATTTTATCATTTTGTGTTTCCTCTGCAGAAAAGAAAAACACTGCAACCTGCAACTTTAAATTATTAATTGCTGAATTTATTATTAATGAATGAATTTATTTATTTTCCTATTAGCCATCTGTTATTTTACCGCGCTGGCTCTTCCTCTCCTGCTTCAACTTTGACATGCTTTCGTCTCAGATGCTCACGTAAAGAAGTCTTCCGTACTTTTTCGTGCTCCGCCATCTTGCTGAGGGCAAATGTGTTTGTGCCGCCTGAGCTTTCGCATGAGCCGTGTGCTAGCAAAACAAGGCTAACGATTGGCTGATTTCTTCTTCTATTGCTCCACTGGTAATTCATTGCGTTAGCTAGCTCATTACTGCCACATATTGACTGCAGATATATCAGATTGTGTTAAAAATAGACGCTTACCTTAAAACGTGATCATAAAGCAATTAATCGTTGACTAAATAAGTTGTCAACTATTTTAATAATCGATTTTAATTGATATGTTGTTTCAGCTCTAGTTTAAAGCTCTGAATAAGGGAATCTGTTGGATGTTGCGCTTGTTCTTATGAGTTTCTTTGTTTCTGTTTCACCAGCAGGTGAGGTGAAGATGGTGGACCGGCTTGCTAACAGCGAGGCCAACTCCAAGCGCATCGGATTGGTGGAGAGCTGCTTCGGCGCGGCGGGCCAGCCGCTGGTCGTTCCCGGTCGAGTGCTGATCGGCGAGGGCGTGCTCACCAAGCTCTGCCGCAAGAAGCCCAAACCCAGACAGTTCTTCCTGTTCAACGACATCCTGGTCTACGGCAACATCGTCATCCAGAAGAAGAAGTACAACAAGCAGCACATCATCCCCCTGGAGGGCGTCACCATCGGCACGGTGCCCGACGAGGGTGAGCTGCGGAACGGCTGGCTGATCAAGACTCCCACCAAGTCCTTCGCCGTCTACGCCGCCACCGCCACGGAGAAGTCCGAATGGATGAACCACATAGAGAAGTGCGTGAGGGAGTTGCTGCAGAAGAGCGGCAAGTCCCCGACGGGCGAGCACGCCGCCGTCTGGGTTCCTGACTCCGAGGCCACCGTGTGCATGCGCTGCAAGAAGGTGAAGTTCACGCCGGTCAGCCGGCGCCACCACTGCAGGAAGTGCGGCTACGTGGTGTGCGGGCCGTGCTCGGAGAAGAAGTTCATCCTGCCCAGCCAGTCCTCCAAGCCGGTGCGTGTGTGCGAGCACTGCTACACAATGCTGTCGGGTTGCCTCAGTCCGCGCTCGGAGTCCATGAGCCGGCCGGGCCCAAACTTCAACAACAACACGCTGTCGGACGACGACGACGAAGACGACAGCAGCGACTGAGAATCAACCCGGAGCCGCCCGCGGGCTCGCCGAGGAGAACACGCTCTCCTCTCCATGATAAACATTTTCTTATCTCGCCTCGTTTCTCTGAATCTTGATCCAAAAAGAGGATATATTTTTTTTGTTGTTTGTTTTTTTTGGGGGGGTGATTTCTTCAAACCTAAGTGATGAATTTCTTCCAGGAATTCCCGCTGCGATAAATGCAGTAAAACCTGGAGTTACCTGGTTGAACATCAGAACTCTGAGGCTCGGTCCTCGTTGTCATGCCTCCTAATGAGGCTGCATGTATTCACTACAAAACCAAGGTGCTAACCGGCCCTCCCGCCGGCACCGTCACCTCCGCTTCGCTTCTCTTTATTGTTTCTGTTCACTGCTGTTACTTTTCTTTCAACTGAAACGAGGTGAAGATTTAACAGGAAACAGAAAGTCGGATCCCTTCTACCTTCCACCACGACTGACTTTCTCCTAACAGATTCTCTCTTTTTCTACTCTATTTTTGTAGATTTGTCTCCTGTAAAATGTAGAGTTCCATTATTTTTTTCAAATACTTTAAATTAACAAAATGTAGGTGTCACGCTAAACCGTTTGTAGTTGAACTAATGCTTCTGACAAATCAACTAAAGCTCATCCCAAAAACTAACTGTAGCCTCCTCCTACTCCATCACCTGGTGCCTTCTAGGAACCCCAGCTCATGTGTGCATAAAACAAAGCTGCAGAAAGGGATTTCCTGTTGGGTTGACTTCGACACAAATGGATGTGGGTCATAGCGCCTGCAGGAAAGGAAGCTAATCGTGAAAATGCGTTGGGATTAGTCGGGAAGGCTGATGTTCTTTATGGTTCTGTCCTGTGCATGAATAGCGGGAACACAGAGGAGCTGGTGAGGTTGGGATTAACCCGGCAGCACATGGAGAACACATTTTAGCGCCTCGCAGAGATAATTCAGTCAAAAATCTTGACTCGAACTTGAACGTTTCACGGCTTTTTACTGCTGTGCTGCTCGGATCGTAAACCCGCGGCAGGTTTTCTTGTGTCGCAATCAGCCTCCTAAAACTGGCGCTCCTGGGAACTCCTGGAATTTGGACCCAGCATTACCTCATGGGTGGAGTTCTGCAGAAACAGAAGCAAAACACGGCGACTGAATGGGCAGACCAACGCTTAAAGCTTCCTTTGCACCTGCAGGGATTTTTCTTCGTCTTTCTCCGTGTTAAGGTTAGAGAGGCGTGTGACAGGTTTAGTTTTTTTAGTCTGATTTCTGCTTAACATGACGAGAGAAACCCGATTTGAAAATGGATTCCCTGCTCCTTGTGAGGTCTATCTACCTAGTCAGGATAACTTCAGTGAATGAAATCAAGTAGTTTGCAACAATCAGGACGTCTTATTTCCTGCTTAGTATGTTTGTAGTGGAGACTGAGGAGGTTTTGTGGAACGACAGTCAGGAAATCAGTGTGGCGTCTCTTCGTGCCCGTCTCTCCTCCCTCTGGGCCGAACTGAGTCATCACACACACAGACATCCTCTGAACTCTGCTCCGCCTGTGGCTGACATCCTTCCTTTCTCTTGGTTTTGTGCCACCGCGGGGTTTCCTTGGAATAACTGGTCACATGGCACCATCATGTGATCAGTCAGCGAATCTGGAAGTGAAAGAGGTGGGGCCAGGCCTACCTGTCCCGGCTCGCAGAGAAGGTTACGCCTCCAGTCTTATCTCAGTCAGTCCTCTGAAGAGTTTCATTCCTCTAACAGAAATGAGAACCGAGGCTCAACAGGGGCAAATTCTTGGAACAAATCAATAAAAATGAACAAAAACAGCCAAATAAGCCACTACAACTGTTGAAATACTAACAGTTGTGCTGCTTCCTACGTATCTTCTCCTGATGAGGATTCAGTGATCAGTTCAGGAAGTTAGTTTTGAGCTTAAAAATTACATTTGTCGGCAGGACACATCCTCAGTTTCACGTCCAGGACGGGAATATGACGATGGTCTGCTAAGGCCCAGAAGCACAGGTGGATTTAAAATGTGATCCAAGCATTTCCAGCGAGCTGTGATGTGATGCTGCACACATGCAGCCTCTCAGGCCTGATCAGAGGAAGGAGGGTTCTCACAACCCGCGTGGATAAACAAAGTGATTCCAGTCACATTTCTGATGAAATGTGACAAATTTATCCCCTAAAGTCAGCAAAGATGAACAGTAATGCTGTAATTCGACTGTAACGATCAGCGTCTTCATTCATGAACAACTCAGGAGGGATTTCCTCACTGTTTTGTATCCTTGAGCAAAAATTCCTGCCTGGTGTTGGAATGAAACTCCAGAGGTTCCTCCCTGTGCAAGAGTTCACCCCAAACGACTTCTTTCTTGACCCACTTAGGGGGAATTTTAAGTTTTATTTGCTTTAAACTCAGATGATCTGAGCATTATTGGCTATTTTAGTTTTTGCATTAAGCATCTGTAAGGCGTGGCTTTCGACAACAGAGGGAGTAAAGGGATTTGTTTTGCTTTTTCATATTATAAAGGTTATGTTTGTGAGTATAAAGCCCCCCCTGTGATTGGAGAAATGAATGGTTATCGATCACTAACTGGCTGGGCTCTATAGTTACTGTGGGTCTCAGCTTTTGCTGTGGATTGCACTTAAAACGTCGACACGGACGCTTATTCGGGTTGTCTCTGCGTTCTGTCTCAACCACAGCGACTCCAGACGCTCAACCGTGACTCTTTGTTTTCATTCCTGAGGATTTTTGTATGCAGATTGTTTTTTTTTGACTGTGGGTAAACGTAAATGTTCTCCAGGGACGTCGCAGTGCAAAAAATGATGACACTCAGAGGTTTTAAAGGGCTTTTATCTCACCTGGTGTACTTTCTAAGCCGTGTGACCAAAAATGAACCAACAGTCAATTGAAGCTGAACCGTCAGAGCTTCTAAAACGGTCAAAACGCTATTTTCTGAGTTACCAGGTTTACCTGAGAGCAAATAAACTTGATTATTCTCCAGTTTCCAGTTGAGCGGTTTCATCCTCGCTGGTCAGAGACGGCCTGTTTTCACGTGTTCACACTCAGGTTTGCTGATTATGTATTAAACATGTCTGATTACATTTAGGTTTCTTTTCTTTTATGTTTTCTCCCTTTTCTTTTTTTTGTTTGTCTTAAGCGGCGCAGCTTTGATTATGTCGATGACGCATCTACACAAATCCTACACGTAACTTGATTTTCATTGTCCTGTGGAGGGTTTTATTTTAAAAGAGGTTTTGGGGGCCGAGCAAGTACGGAGAAGGTTGTATTGATAAACATTAAACAATGTTTTTCCTCTGCTCATATTCTACGTATGTTTTATTTTATTTTTTTATTGCTAAGATCTTGAAGAAAACTGCTTGAAATTTATTTAAATGTTGAAATCTGGACATGATGAAGTCCAGAGATGTCAGGGTTTCATAATGAAGAGTTTGCCTTAATTTGGACTTCTGAATTTACTGAACTAAATTAATTTTACGGTAAATACTTCTTTATATATTATTAATTGCAGATAAAATAAACTCCTTGCTTCTGTGGCTCCTCTCAGGGGGCCTGCAGCCTTCTGCAGAAATATGCCATAACAAGCAATCAAGGCTTAGAGGCCTTTGCATCGTCAGTCACTGCTCTCTACTCTCTGGTCAAGATTCATAGTTTGCTGTGCAAAGACAAAAGTTACTACTACAGGAAAATGATCTTTCCGCCATCAGCGGTGGGTGGCCTTACTGGTTTATCATTGATGCAGCTTAGAACACGGTGGAGGGTGTTTCATGGTGCCAAGATTGTTTTCCTCTCGTCTCTGATTTTGGTTGTTTCCGGTCAGCACTAGCGTCTTTTTCTGCAAGTTGCAATCGGACCACTGAGAGGAGCTAGAGGAGCTCAATTTTGATTATTTTTGTTTTTCACACACAAACTGCTGTCAGGACAAAGTTACAGTTTTAAATAAGATCAAAAAAAGGATTTGTTAAAAAGTTACCTACTGGAGCCTAAATCAAAACTTTTCCTAGTCTAGCTGCTAGTTTATATATATATAAACTGCTCTTTTTAGTATTTCCTTTATATGCCGTTGAAAATTCTTCATGGTTTCCCACAAAGGCTCAACATCCTGATAAAGAAGGCTGGTTCTGTTCCAGTGTCTTCAGTCAGAGGCTCAAATAGCTTAGTTGTAAAACGGACTGCTACAGAAGATCTTTTCTCGCCACGGCCATCGCCATCTATAACAACTCCTTAGTTAAACGAGTTTCTCCAGTTAATTTCCCTTTGGGATAAATAAAGTATTTTTGATTGAAGTATTGACTTGTAATATGTTTCTAACCTTTTTAGCTGCAGTTCCAGCTGCAGATCTTTAGACTTGTCCCTTTCTCAGCTTTTCACATCCAGAGTCTTAGATGTTAGCATTTTAGTGAGAAATGTGAAGCTCAGTGTCTTAAAAGCTTTTCTTTAACCTTGAGTTGTGAGTTGTTGTTTTTTTGCCGTAGATAACAAATTGCTTGAGCTCCAAACATCACAAAGTGCTCCCATCTCCGCAGCGCACCGTCTCCCATGTATTCACTGCGTCAGCTAAACTTATCGCTCAGGTTTAAGAAGTTAAAGCAACATAAAAAAAAGCAAACCCGAACCAAATCAAACTTCCCGTTTCTTTCAACAACTCCAGTATCTGCCTCTAGTTGCCATTATTTCATAATAGTTTTGTAGGATAAAGGGCAGAAAGAAGAGGATATGGAGTAAATGACCAAACCTAGGACAGCCGTGTCAAGGATTGTAGCCTCTTGGTGCTCTCGCCCAATCATGAGTAACATGATAAAGGTTTTACCTCAAACCTTTTAGCACATAATACACATTAATAAAGTCACATATATTAAAGTTGTTCTTTCCCTCCCATAAGGACAAAAGTTGTGCTTTTAGGTGATTGAATTTCCTTTTCTGAATCCATTGCCTTTAATTTGTTTCACAGGAGCCAGTCAAGTCTGGAAAGTCGAAATTCAACGTTTTTTTCTGTCAACGTTTCCCGGAGGCGCTCCTTTGCTCCTTGGGGATCATAATAGAAATGAAAAGCCTTCGTGGGTCACCTGCGGAAACGAACTGTCCCTTCTGCTGTACTGAAACAGAGAAAGCCAAACACAAAGTTCAGGTGTCACAGTATGGGCAGCTGTGTCCAGTCTGTATGGAACTGCACTACACTTTGTGAATGGTACAGTGACAAGCCCATGCTACCTGAATAACAAAATGAATCCAGTGATTGTGCCCCTACATGAACAACACAGGCCTAATTTCATCTTCATGGATGACAATGCTCCAGCTCATCAGGGTCGCATCATCAGGGAACAGCTGTTGGAGACTGGTGTACCTCAAATTGAGTGGCCTGCACTTTCTCCAGACCTGAATCCCATTGAAAACCTGTGGGATCAACTGAGTGGCCGTGTAGAGGCTCGAAGCTCTGCACCCCAAAACCTCAATGACCTGAGGGCTGCCCTTCAAGAAGAGTGGGATGCCCTGCCTCAGCAGACAATAAGTGGACTTGTGAACAGCATGAGACGTCGTTGTCAAGCTGTAATTGATGCTCAAGGACACATGACGAGTTATTGAGACGTGGACATTTTTTGTTGTGGTGTACACACCATTGTTGTTAACTTTTGTCTCAACTAATTGTTTGAGATGAGGAAATCACCAGTGCATCCTTCTACTTAAATGTCCTACTTTCGTGATATGAAATCACTGTTGCGGAAACTTTTTACATTTTCCACAAATTTCACACCAAAGCCAAATAACCCGAAATTTTTGTGAATAGAGTATATTAATGAATTTCCTCAGAATATAAAGTGGGCAAAAACAATTAAAAAAGGGAAAAAAATAATGGAGAGGAACACGAAAGGAACGTTGCAGATTTCCTCTCATCTAAACAAAGATGTGAAGGCCATCCCTGATTTGACTGCTTTCTTAAGACGACCACGCCTGAGGTGAACGGGCTATTCTGGGACGAGGAACAGATAATTACTTTTCTCTGTGTAGGCCGTTAGTGCGGCCTTTAAGTTCAAACTGTCTGCGGCGTCACTGTGAGTGGCAGCTAATCGAAGCAAGCGGTCGCCATTAGCAAGCTGATAATGGAGGATAATTGCAGTAATCATGTTGGTTTACGAAAGGAGATCAATGGCTAATGATAAAAACTGCAGGTCAGACGAGGGGCCAGATGCTCTATTACTCGGTGGAATATTTTACGTAACTGAAAGCAGGTTTTTTTGTTTTTTTTTGTTCAACACCAGAGGCTGAATTTAAAACATCGTCCATGTTTAGGATCCACCTCAAAGTCTTTAAAGTTTCTTTTACTGCTTTAAATGAGGCCCAAAAGCTTTCATGAGACTAAACTGCTTATCGGTGTAAAGACAAAGCTTTAGAACCAGAACTCTCTGGACATTTTCAGGAATTAGTTGGACCCGCCGTATGGAAACTCAATGCAGTTTTGGTTTTCATGCAGAAAGATGCTGTTTTTCTGCCTTTCTCAGCCGTTCTTCTTTGTTTCTAGGAACTCGCTGCGGAATCACTAAAAACTGAGAGAGAAAGATCAAACCTTTAACCTTTTTTAAAGCCTTCAGAAAAACCATTATAGAAAACGATGAAAAGTGTGACTAGTCAGTTTGATTCATCAGAAACATAAATTACTCTCGATATTTAAAAAGTTTTCTTTTGTTGTTAGGAAAGTGTAGTTTTTATTAAGTGTTCAGCCAATTCAGGCTTTTACATTAGTGGAGGAAATAAAGAAACTTTTTTAATTTCTGGGCAAGGTAATCACTGAGATGCGTGACCACAGACGTGGTTTAAATGTCTTCACTTTCTGGATTATTGTTTAAAAAGAAAAGCAACAATGTAGACGGCATTGAACGTCTCAGAGACGACGGTAAAAATAGAAACTCTCTGGCATCGGTCTCCGTTAAATGTAATTCTCCAAACCATTTCAGCCATCATGTTGTGGAGCCATTTTAAGTTCCATCTATTTCCCCCTTAACTTGGACAATCTTTCCTCCAAGGCTTGAGAAAAGCGTCCCTCAAATCATGATGCTGCCACCACCAGGTGGAGATCCTGTGTTTGTTCTTCGTACTCCACAAAGAGATTTTTGTTTTTCTGAGTTGTAGATCTCTGAAACTCCTCCAGACGACTGCTGTAATTTAACTCAAAATGTCATGCTTGTTTCTGTCTTGCTTGTATATCACTCTTCTTAGTTTGTTCCAGCAGTTCATCTTACAAAAATGTGTCTTATCTGCAGCACAAAAAATGAATATTAACATAAAAAGAGCAGCACAGTTAAATCCTGACATACTCATTTTCTGAGTATGTCAGGACACTATAAAACACGTTTAATTTAGTTTACTTATCTGTATTTATTCTCAGTTTATCTCCTCTCTCTACCTGATGCAACATAATCTGATAGTAAAGCTGTAGCTGCTGAATATTAATGCACCAAGCTGACAGATAAAAAGTGTCTATTCGTCCCAGCCCAGTCATTTCAGTCCTACATTTCTTATTAAATGGGATTAAAAATAAATGTTTGTTATCTAAAGCTCTTCTTTGTATTTCTAATCATTCTACAGCAGCAATTACCAGTTTGTGAAAAAAATATTCAAAGAGGATCTGAAAGGAAATTTTGATCAATGGGTTATCAAACTGTGGACTTTGTTGCACTACAGATAAAATATTCAGATTAAATTAATATTTCCTGCTATATTATTTGTCGTGAGAATCCATCCCAGCGTCTCTTCAGTTTCCAAAAGGTCTGAATGTCTCATTGGCTGCTGTGGAGTTTATTTTGAACTCAGCTTGAAATTGAATCCTCTTCTCTGTTACCGAAGCAGTTCAGAGCAAGACTGTTGAGCATTTAAGAGATGAAACAAAATCTCCCACTTATTAATTAAAAAGATCAATTTGCAGACAGGAAAACGCCTCCCAGCGTTTCAGCATCTGCTGTCATCACATGGACCTGGCCGTGGTTGGCAGGATTTATACTGCTTCATGGACCTGAAGCTGCGCCGCTCGTCGTCTGATGCTGTTATAACGAAAGAGGATTGATGTGGACTAAACCAGTCGTGGGCTTTCATCTGTTACTGCCGAGACTTTTTTGCAACTGTGTGAAGTTCAGGCTGAAAACACAAATAAAGCTTTTAATTTGGTAGAAATGTTCCAAAACTAACAAAACTTCTCAATAGTTTCTGACTAAAAGGCCAGAGACTTTTGTGTTAATCACATCATACTAATCACTGAGTCCGCCAACCAAAGCTGTTCACAGCGACTGTGCACACAGATACGAGGGGAACCATCCAGTTTACAGATGACACCACAGTGGTAGGACTCCTCTATAGAAATGAGGAAGCCATGTACAGGGGTGAAGTTAAACGCCTGGAGAGCTGGTGCAGAGAGAACAATCTGCATTCACTCCTCTGGAATCAGCAGGCAGAAACAATGGCTTGTGTTGTCGTTGACTTTACAGCAATTCCTCATACTGAGCATGCATGTAGCGACAGTGAAGAGGAAAAACTCCCCTTTAACAGGAAGAAACCTCCAGCAGAACCTGACTCGGTAAAAGCAGCCATCTGCCACGACCGACTGGAGGTTTGAAGAGACAGAAAACAAAATTAGATGCAGAGGAAACTGAATAAAAAGAGTTTATAGGAGCAGTTTTAGAGCATCACTGGCAGCAACACCAGCTGATGTCCTTCTCCAAAAAGCCATTTCAGCTAACAAAACGTCAGACCAGGTGTAGATGGTCTGTTAATGGAACTTTACCTTTAACCAGGAGACCCAAAAGATCCACTTACTCTAAAGCTGAGCACGCCTGATCGTGAAGAATGAGACGTAACCACAGTGATCTCGGATTTGTCCTGGGAAAATTTCCATATGAGCAGCCAAATGCTACAATGACTAGTTGTCTGAAAGCTGCTTGAACAGACTCTCGCTCTGTGCTCTTCATAATGGAGCCCAACCAGAACCAGGTTGTACGTTTTCTGGCTCAAACTTTCTCTCTCTCTCTCTAACCCAGAAGGCTGGAGGGGCTAATCCATCTTTTTCTTTAAAACACAGACGACTCTCGTATACTTTCAGGAAGTTCACTTTCTCAATTTACTTTAAAAGTGACGTTTACTGAGTTATTACCATCCGATTTTTGCTTTGGACTCAACACGAGGAACAAAATATTTTGTCCTTCTAGTTTATTTAGCTCTCCTTAACGTTGTTACTTTGGTCTCTTTGGGCTTTTTCATGTACTTTTCAGTAATTGAACTCACTTGTCTCTACATTTTCTAAAAATGTTCTCTGTACAGAACAACTATATCAAATTGTAAATGAATTCCAGCGTTGTAGATTTGCATGATTAGGGGACACTCAGGAATTTTATTTATGATCTCAATCTAAGCCAAGAAATATTTAAAAAAAGGCTGATTCAAAGGAACAATTGAGAAATTCTGTTGTGTTTTAACATTGTTTAAATGCAGGTATTAAAAAATATCTTAGGATTCAAATGACTTCATCTTAAATCATGTTTCTTCAAATTACAATCACAAGCTTTGGTAAAACATTTTAATGGGAATTCATGCGAAACATTGTAGGATAATTGTGAAGACGAAGGAAAAGGTTGGATTTGTATTTTTTGTTTTATTTAACCACTTTTACTTTTGATATACTAGCATCAAAGGCGGTTATGATTTTCATTGATTTTAGTCTGATTACATCGCCTTATCTGTTCTGTATAATTACGGTTGTTACTCTTGTTTCCACGCTCTCACCTATAACTTCACAGTGGTATGTGTGGAAAGTTCACTGTAGATAAAGTTTGAAGCCGAGGGGTTATTGGTTGCTTTGGAGGAGCTGCAGTAAACGCACAGCTTAGTTTAGATCCTCATTGGACACAGCGACGTGTTGCTCTTGACTAAAGCCCTAAGTAGTCCTCATTACAGTTTAACACATGCCAAAATGTAGGCGACAAACCAACTATGTATGAAGAGATGTTAGAAACAAACACGGCAAATGATACGGAACAAGACATGCCAAGGTAAAGCATGGTAGTGGCAGGAGTGCTGTGGGAATACTGTTTACAGGAGATTTTTGAAATCATTTGACTGATTAGAAACTTTTCCAAACTGATTTGTGATAATGTAGCTATGATTGAAATCGATTTCCTTGTAAAGTGCTTTGAGACGTCATCTGTTGTAAATTGGCGCCATATAAATAAACTGATTCCGTGATTTTTGACTGTAAATCTGTACGTCTGACGTTGAATGACTGATCATCTCCAGGACATCTCCAGTTGGTAAAGTCACTTGTTTATTTTCCACTCCAGCTGTGACCAGACCGATATGGTTGCAGGAAACCTTTCCAACTAAAGACATTAATGAACACTTAAAATGTCTTTGCATTGTGTGTTTGTGATCTGTACAAGTGATCTACACCAGGGCTCTGATTGCTTCACATATCATGAACACGATACTCGATTTTGCCTCTTGGTAATGCTAGAACATCAACAAGAACATCTTTGAAACCAAAATGTAATGATAATGAATCTTCATGCTGCTGCGTATTAATATATGTGAGTGTTAAAATCTTTAGCAGAATAATGTCTCATTAAATCTGTCCTTTCTGTTATCTGAATGAAAATGTCCTCAATTTGATCTTTGGTGAAAATTTGTATAATAATTGGATCGTTAATTTTTTAGATTTGGGAGCTACTTTGTTTTGAGGTCACTCTAAGCTTCACCTATGAATGGCAACGTTGAAGTGGCACGGTGCTTCGTTGCAATAAACACTTGGAACACCAATGCTAATATATTATTTACAGGATAGGAGTTTGAAGCTCAATATTTGGTTAAAGAAAGAAGAAAACTACTTTTAATCAAATCGTTTACGTTTGTCTAACAATGCAGCAACTGCATCTACTAAGTGATCTCATCAGGAAAATGGCATTTATTGTATTACTAATATTCCCTTTGTTGTTGTGCTTTCAATAGTCTTTAAACTAAAAATGATCCTGCAGATACAGTTCGAATAAAAAGACACTGAATCTGATTTCCGATTGCAGAAATGATTTTTGAAAATGCTGGAAAGTCATGTGTGGAAAAAAAAACAGATTGTGTAAATTTGCAGTCATTTTCGTCTCCTTTAAGAAGCCTTTAGCGTCCGTCTGAATGAAGGCAAATTGACATTTAAACCCGTTCTCACAGAGCGCGTCGATCTGGCGCCTCACAGTTCAGAGAGTTACGCTGACTCATTTCAACCGTTTAGTGAAGCTCTGCTTATAATAGCCGCCTCATTGTTGGGCCACAGGAGAGTTCAGTCGTACGGCTCGCTGTTCTGTCACTTATACATATAATTATACTTTCAAAAGACGACAGCAAAGCCTCTCCCAGAACTTTCTGCCAGAATTGATGCTGTGTTTCCAGGTTTTATTGCAGTTCCCGCCAGAAGTTTGTATGCAGTTATTATGCAGAAGTTTGCCACCAATTTTAATTGTGATTCAATCTTGGGTAAGATATCTTACCCAAGATTGAATCACCCAAGAAGCTTAAGGGGGAATTTTATGTTTTCGCCCACTAAGAATACCAGATTTGAACCATCTGACCCAATCTGTCACCCTTAAATGAAAGGATAATGTTAGGATGCCTACAATAAACTAAACACATTCTCCCTTATTATCCCTGAAAGAATATTTTATGGTTAACAAGACGAAGATTGACAACAATGGCTTTTGTGGATCAGTGGGACAGGTCATCGTTACCTCTGTTCCAGTGTCTATGTTCCCTTGGCCAAGGTACTTAACCCCATGTGTCCTACCAATGGTGTGTGTCAGATGAATGTGGCTTTAGTGTGAGATGCTTTGAGTGGTCAGTACGACTAGAAGTTTATAGTTTATAAACCAATTATTGAGCATGACAGTGGTATTACGACTGGCCAGTCTGTCCATCGCGAGCCCTCAACAATCAGTTCTGGATGTAAACGTAAAGATTAAATTAAACTTGAATATTGTCATAAAAGCAGCAACATCACCCAGATGGAAGGCAGTTAGTTTCTCATTTTAAGACTTTGAAAGCTTTCAAACATCAATGGTGGACTTTACAGACTTTATCCACTAGAGACCAGAGAGGAAATCATTCTGATGGGAGTTTTCTGGTTTAGGTAAAAAAAACAGGACACTAAACAAAAACTATACTCAGTTCAACCTAAACGGGACGATTAGAGACATGTTAATATTACCATTAAACTCTCCTCGAACGGTTTCCAGTCTAAATGGCACCAAGATGCCCTTTGATGGATTTTTAGCAGTTACGAAAGACCATGGTTAAAATATTCGTCTTCATCTAGTGGTCAAAGTATAAATACAACCAATTTTTTTATTGACTTCATTTTCATTTCGAGGAATTTTATTACTGATTTGTAGAGAAACTAGTGCACTTAATCACATCTAAATTCTGTTTAGTGAATTATCCGATGTGTTTATATTTGCCTCAGAACTGAATGTACTAACATTTTATGTATTGAGCATTTTCTTATTTTATCACCCGCTGGGCGGTGAATGTTTCTTTTTTATATATTTCTGAATAAATTCAGGCATCAAGAGGTTAAAAGTAAATAAGTAGAAGTTGTTTCAGGAGGCATACACTGTACATTAAAACATTATAGTTTCTTTGTGGTATTAAGGAGCATGCCAACTTCTGAACTATGTTTGACTTAAAATGCTGCCTGTGATGAATAAAATATCAAGCTAAAAAACACCCTAGTCTGCAGAGGAACGGTACCTTTGAGCTTAGCTTTCATTTTTTACTTTTGGTTTTGCATATTGAGACATATGTTTCAAATGGAAAATTAGATGATCTATTTTAACAGTGATTGGTTACCAAGTCAGGTCCCAACATGAAGGAAATTGCTAAGCAGGCTGTAGGTTTTGCACATCAGAATCAGAATCAGAATTTTTTATTAGTCATTGCTCCACATGGGTGCAACGAAATTTCCAAAACAAAACAGAAAAACAAAGCAGTGCAGGCAAGTAGTGCAAAATTAGAAAAATAAATATAAACATTTTAAAAAGTTATAAATAAGAGACTGCTCTGGTGGAAAAGTTACAGTGACCGTGAGGCATTCAGGGCAACAACAGCTCTTGGAAAAAAGCTGTTATTCAGTCTGTTAGTTTTTGTCCTTATTGCCCTGAAACGCCTCCCAGAGGGGAGCAGTTGAAGAAGATGGTGACCGGGGTGTGAGGAGTCCCTGATGATGCTGCGGGCTCTCCCGAGGCAGCGGGTGGAGTAAATCTCCTCCAGAGAGGGTAGAGGGCAGCCGGTCAGTCTCTGGTCGGTGTTGATGACCCGTTGGAGCTGCTTCCTCTATGCTGCTCTGCAGCTGGAGAACCACAGCGAGATGCCACAGCTCAGCACAGACTCTACGGAGCAGCGGTAGAAGGACATGCACCATGCACCATGCAGACAGACGCTCCATCTCCACCCTGTATGCTGTCTCATCCCCTCCTGAGATGAGCCCGACCACCGTGGTGTCATCTGCAAACTTGATGATGGTGTTGCTCGGGTGGGTGGGGGTGCAGTCGTGGGTGTAGTGGGTGTAGAGCAGGGGGCTCAGCACACAGCCCTGTGGAGAGCCCGTGCTGGTCCTCAGTGGAGAGGACAGGTGGTGTACTACTCTCACCCTCTGGGAGCGGTCTGTCAGGAAGTCCTTAATCCAAAGGCAGGTGCTCTAGGGGAGACCCAGGTGTCCCAGTTTGCTCACCAACCGGCTCAGGATGATGGTGTTGAACGCCGAGCTGAAGTCCAGGAAGAGCAGCTTCGCGTAGCTCCCTCGCTGCTCCACGTGGGACAGCGTGGTGTGCAGGGCGGTGGCGATGGCGTCCTCCGTAGACCGGTTGGCCCTATAGGCAAACTGGTGGGGGTCGAGTGTTGTGGGCAAGTGTGACGTGATGTGTCCCCGAACCAGTTTCTCGAAGCACTTCATGACGATGGACGTGAGTGCTACTGGCCGGTAGTCATTCAGGCTGGTGATATTAGTCCGTTTAGGCAGAGGGACGATGGTGGAGGACTTCAGGCAGGGTGGGATGGAGCACTGGGAGAGGGACTGGTTAAAGATGGTGGTGAAAATCCCCGACATCTGGTCTGCGCAGTCCCTCAGCACCCTCCCAGTTACCCCGTCGGGTCCAGCAGCTTTGCGCGGGTTCACTGCCCTCAAGACTCTCCTCACATCCTGTGTCTCCACAGTGAAGGTCTGGTTGTCGAGGGGTGTAGGCTGCAGTGTGGGCCCCGCTGGTGGTTCAACCTCGAAGCGGGCAAAGAAGAGGTTAAGCTGGTCACAGTCCGGGTTATGGGGGGTGAGCGCTTCCTCAGCGGCGTGTAGGTCGGAATCAGGACCAGGGACATGTGGTTGGAGGCTCCCAGGTGGGCCAGCTGGGTGGCCCTGTAACCATGCTTAATCTTCTAGTAGGCCTTGTACAGAGTCCTGGTTTCTCTGGTGGCACATTTAATGTGCTGGTGGAATTTGGGGAGCACTACTTTCAGTGCAGCATTTTCACTCATGCACGCCTCCAGCGGTTAATCTTCATTAAAAAAAAAACACTCGTACACTTACTGGCAAATGAAATGAGAATCAAATGCGAGGTCACCCACTTGTCAGGTTTAACACAGCGCTGCTCACTTAATATGGATGCCGCTGCTCAGAGGTAGAGAGGTCGTCTTCTGGCTGGAAGGTCCCAGGTTCAATACCTGCAGCTCAATTTGTCCCACAGCAAAACACTGCAGCTACAATTAATTATAAATGGGTTGAAAATATGTAGTGAAGTGGAAAATTAGCCTGAAGGGAAGAAGGCTGTCATGTGAGACGTTGGATCAATTTAAAAATGCTGCCAGTTTATGGGAACTGAATAAAACGTGTTCCTCTCTGGTGGGTGTCAAAGGTCACACAGGTTCATTATGTGGCGACATCAGAGTTAAAGGTCAGTCTGAAGACACACCAGGTCAGAAAAGGAGACAATAAAGTATGAAATTAAGTGCCCTTAGCTGTGAAAGCAGTGGAAACATCCATTTGTCTTGCTGTAACCAGTTGGAGAGACTCTTGATGTCCAATTTGTTTTACATTTGTTCTCAATGTGGCTGGAGAATTTATCGTCCTTAACACTTTATTTTATTTTTTACCTGTTAAGTGTCGTGGTTTTAGCTCTAAGTTTCTCTAAGCAGTTAAAGGATTTGGGGAGAACTACACACATTCCACAATGGGCTAATGCAGTTATGCAAGACCAACTAATATGTGTTATAGATTCAATTTATATTATACTTCATCCTAAAAGGACAAAATACACAATAAAAATGATTTAAATAATATAAAATAAATAGGCGCTGGGGGTAGATCCCTTAGCATTGGTCATGTTCTAAGTAGCTCACAGAAAAGTGTGGGCGCCCCTGCTTTTGATCATGTTTGTCAATCGCACGTTATTTTTCTGATCTTATTTTGCAGTTGGTTGATTGAATCCTGGAAGGACAGTAGCAGACAGTCGGGTTTGTATGTGGGAGACGTTTTGTGAGACAAAGTTCCCATTTTGTGGATAAAAGTAACATAATAAAAACAATCCAATAGTTTCCTCGGTACCGGGAGGTTATGTTTTCAATTTAACATTTTATTTTCTGTATTTGAAGCCGTGTTTATTCAAAAAACAGTTTTGAACACTGATTGATGTTCATTTAGATTTTTGTTCTCTTATTTTAAAAAAACAAGCTAACAAAAAAACGTGAACTAAATATTGTATGATTCTGGCATCACAGGAAGAGATGCTGGTTATGAAACTTTAGACAGAAACTGGTTCTTTTTTTAAATATTTGTTTCCTTTATTGCATCTTTAAAAAAAACTAAAACCTAAAACTGTGATGTAGCTTCTCCACAAGATATTGTTCAGTTTAGGGATTTCAAAATAAAAAACGCCAGAATGAAAACTGGAATTAAGAGTAAACAAATAAATTCTTCAGGGATAAACCAGTCCGATTGTGTTTGATTGTTTTATTTCTCTCATGTTTGCAGGTGCTCTGCTGTTCCTCTGGACATCGGCCTCCCTGTAACCTGCACAGTCAGCAGAGGTGTATGATGTTCTACTGGCCTCCAAGGAGAGAAGACATGGCCAGGAAACGAAAAACAAAGTTACAATTCCCCTGCAAATGTCAAACGGGAATCTCCTCCAAAATCTAATACCGAGGTTCAGCTGAAAAGCAAACAGAGCTCAGACTACTGTTCATACTTTTCATTCCGTCACCAAGAACAAAACTATTAATATTTTAATATGATTTAGAGCTGAATCCAAATTTAAACATAAAACATTTCATCTGGGAAATAAAACCTTCGGCATGAACATTTCCCATAATGCTTCAATCTGGATGCAAATTGGTCGCCAGGAACAGCCGTCGTTTCAAACCGCCTTTGATTTGAAAACGCAATAACTGTCACATTTTTAATGCCGACTTCATTTCATCAGAGAAAATCCATCAAAAATGAACCCAGCAATCATTCCTCATCCTCGCTTTTAACTGGATTTCTTGTAAAGAGATGCAGCATTTGCTGTAATTTCCATGCTAGCCGAACTATAAAGCTCATCTCTTTCCTGGTTCCACCCAGTCCCAGACGTGGACGGATCCGTCCGAGGCTGCGGACAGCAGCATCCTCGGACGCTCTGGGTGCCAGACGTGGGAGGTGATGGAGACGGGGGCGGAGTCATCGGCGTGCGAGGAAGAAACCGCATGGCCGGCGTGCTGGAAGAGCGGCGCAGCATCCTGGGGCTCCGCCCTCCATCGGCTGGTGTCGTAAATCTGAACCAGTCCGCCGAAACCTGGAGAGGAAGCAGAGAACTCCAGATCACTTCCTGTTATATTTAGTCCGGGACATTTAGTTTAATTTAAGACAAATTCAAACCTTAAAATCTAAACTGTTAAAATCTAAAGACGGTTCAGCGTGAGCAGATCGAACTTAAATTAGGAATCTGATTCAAGGGGAGAATCAGAAGCCAGTAAAAAGCATTAAGAGGCATTAACACAAGTTTCTTAAAATAAGGTCATTCAAAGTACTTTTCATACAGTAAGGGTGCAGTAGATAAGTTTTAGAAAAAAAAATGTTTTTTATATCATGACATTATAAAAAATGTTTCCAAAAACATTTCCATCCTGTGACTTTAAAAACCAAAGTTCATAAAGGATAAAATAACTTAAAGCATCGTCCATTGGACGTTTTATCTCCTACATTCAATCTTTGTGACACTAAAAAGGCTACAAGACCAAACATATCACCTGCACCTCGAGTTTCTTTTCCAATTTATGAGAATAAAAGCATCAGTCTTTATGTTCTGTGTCAAACTCAAGGCGACACAATGCGCTTTTCAGGAATTAAAAATGTAAGAAAGTATTTAATGTCGGGAAGCTGGAAAACAAAACCAAATGCCGTCTGAGAGATGACATGGCAAATGCTCAGTTTTGCCTAAAATTATGGCAGATTTTCATTTTCGGCTGGTATTTAATAGTTTTGATGCTTCTACAGATCACGTGTCAACTGACCTGAAACTGAAAGGCATCTGTCCAACGCTGGAGCCCATGACACCGTGACGTCCTCCGGTCTGCAGGGCGGCGTCTGGACGTCCAGCTGAGCCTCACAAACGCTCCCTGCCGGATTCCTCAGGTCTGAAACAACCGCCCGACCCGAGGAAGACAGCCTGACGACCCCGCAGTGGGACTGCTGCAGCGCCGCGGAGACATCTGTCCACCAGAGGACAGATCCGCCGGAAGATTTCGGCGCAGGTGAAGCCTGAGGAGCAGCAGACGTCCGCGTGTCTGCGATGTAGACGGTCCCATTACGGCAGCTGGCGAGGAACCCCGTCTCCCCCACGAACTTCAGGGACCACAGAGCATCTGCTGAGACGACCTCTGTGTGGAGACAGACGGACGGACGTTAAACCCAGAAACTAAAGGTGCAGAACAACCAGCCTGGAGGGGAGATTCTGTCCACCGAGTCTGTAGAGCGTCTGTCGCGTGGTCAGATCATTCAGCTGCACGCTGCTGCTCTCGGCTCCATGAAGAATCTGAGGAGATGAGGAGAGCCGAGCCGCGATCCTGCTGCCGGACTGCGAGACGCTCGTTCCACAGACACTTCCGGTTCTACTGATCACATCTGGCAAAGGAAGGAAAAACAAAATCACCAAATTAACGCTTTACAGAAAAAGATATGTTTGTCCAGTAAAGTGATTTTTCACTCTGATTTAGGGCTGCAACTAACGATTCTTTTCATAATCGGTTAATCTGTCGATTATTTTCACAATTAATCCATTAATCGCTTTTTAGTATTTATTTTGTTGCTTGTGATTTTTCTGCAGAATAAACAAAAATGCGTTTATTTTGTTATTAGGATATTTTACCACGCTAGCTCTTTCATCTCAGATGTCCACCTAAAGAAGACTTTTGTACATTTTTGTGCTCCGCCATCTTGCTCAAGGTAAATGTTTTTATGCCGTCTGAGCCATGCGCTAGCAAAACAAGGCTAACTATTGGCTAATTTCTTTTTCTACTGCTCCACCGGTAGATTGCAGCATTAGGAAGCTCATTACTGCCGTCTATTGACCGCAGATATAACAGATTGTGTTAAAAATAGGCCGCTTACAGTAAAACTTGATTATACAGCAACTAATTGACGACTAAATTAGTTGTCAACTATTTCAATCTATCCAATCGATCAGTTGTTTCAGCTCTAGTTTGATTGTATTTAAACTCAAAGTTTCAAGTAGTTCATTTTTTGTTATTAGTCCAATTTTTACATTTAAAAATTACTGATGGTTCTTCATCCTCAAAAAATGTGTGGATTAAAATAAAGTAGCGGGGAGGTCAAGGCAAAATTAATTAACTCTTATAAGCAAGTTGTTACTTATTTTCTCTCTTCATACAAAAACAAGGACATACTAAACCAAAGGTGTTGAATGTTTTCAGCAAAAATAACTTTCATTCTCAATATTCATGTGAAATGTGTAATATTTTCTTTAAAACCTGTCACGTTTTCAGGGTGATGGATGATGTTTGTAATGTTGCCAATTAAAATTCTGTATTTATTCAAAATGTTTTTATTTTTAAAGCAGCACATTCAAAAGCATTTCTATTAAGGATCTATAGTTATTTCAGCTATTAAGCTGCTTTCTGTGGCGTTTGCTTATCTGAAGGTTGTTCTATGTTTCCATTTTCCTCCAGACACTGAAAACACGGTCGCATCTGATGAATGAGGAGTTTCAGAAACCACCACTCACCACTGTCACCTCCTCCGAGCTCCCAGATGTGCAGGTCGGAGCTGCGCCCGTCGTTGGTCACCACACACCTGACAGAGCAACAGTCAAATAGGTCACGTAAATAAACCAGATGGCAAAGATGTTCTCTTTAAAAGCTCAGCCTGGCATTCAGAACTTCTTAAGAAGAATCAAGAATCAGTTTATTTTTATAGAGCCAATTTACAACAGATGTCGTCTGAAGGCACTTTACAAGAGAATCAGTTAAAATCAAAGATACATCATAAACAAATCAGTTTGAAAAAGTTTCCAATCTAAGGAACCCCAGCAGATTGCATCGAGTCATTGACTTGCAGCATTCACTCCTCTGAAATCAGCAGACAGAAACAATGGCTTGTGTTGTCGTTGACTTTACAGCAATCGATCATACTGAGCATGCATGTAGCGACAGTGGAGAGGAAAAACTCCCCTTTGACAGGAAGAAACCTCCAGCAGAACCAGGCTCAGCACAAGCAGCCGTCTGCCACGACCGACTGGAGGTTTGAAGAAACAGAAAACTAAAATAGATGCAGAAGAAACTTGAAAAAAGAGTTTATAGCAGCAGTTATTAGCTTCTTTTTTTTTTTGCAAACACTCAAGATGGTTCAGCTAAACAGGCTTCAGCGTGAGAGAGTCAGAACCCACCTGGTTCCTGGAATGTGTCTGAGGCAGCGAACCGGACCGTCTGAGAAACCTCCATGGACTACTTTAAAATCCCTCTCTGCACAGAGACCCTAAACGCATCACACACAAGCTTCAACTTAACAGGATCCTGGTTTAAAAAACAACAAAGAGAAGTTCACGCTTATTATTCACCTTCTTTTCTTCGGCTAAAAGTCTCAGCGGCAAGCGGAATTCCAGAATTTCATTTTTAGACGAACTGTAACCGGCAACACAGACGGCTGAAAAAAAATAAAACACAGATCAGAAACTAATGTGACTTCTAGAAGTATTTAATAATTTTTACTGGATAAACCAACACAAATTGCAGATTCTTGGAAAGATTTATCTCAAATATTTAGCAAGTATCATCTTTCTTTAACTACACAGTAACTTCTCTGCCAAAGTGCAAGTGTGAAATGTTTTGTAGCATATGTAGGAACTTATTGATGCATTGTATGAAAGTAGTTTATGTTTCCTATATATTTGATATCCAGGATTTCAGGAAATGACAAAATCAGCCTACCAGGCTCTGAATATAAATAAATATAAAGATTTCCTCAAAAAAAAACATCGGAACAAGCGATTAGCAGTGAATATAATTCGCACATTATTCAAATCCACTCACTCTCTCCAGATGTCCACTCGATGACCTGCGTGGGATGTTCCAGCTGATAAACGTGAAGATCCCGATAACTGCAGGAATCAAACGCTCCATCATTTCTTACGGTTCACAGTAAAGAATGAAATCTAGCAGTAAAATAACTTCACATAATGAGACATGCTGCTAAACTGTTAAGAGGAGTCCGTAATCTTTCAAGTAAAACTACAGATTTAAGTGAAATAAATGGGTGATTCTCCCTTTCATTGTTCATTTCTAACTTACTGGTTCAGGCCATAATAACAGCAACCAAAGACTTAAATACCAGCAGCATGGTTCATGTCTGCAAGGTTGCGGCTGAATTAACTTCCCGTTGAGATCCTCTTGGAAAAATTACACCGTGATGTAAGAAAAGCATCGTGCTTGGAGAAAAGCAACAAACATCTCAGCTCAAACCCTTCATACCATCATAGCCACAAGACTCAAACACAAGACTCTATAGTAACGTATTCTGAGTCAAATATGAGGAGAAACTTTGAGCTTGATCCCAATTATAGATCTACAACAGAATGGGATGAAAAACATATTTTTAATGTGCTGTAATGGCCTAGTCAAAGTCCCAAACCGACAAAACTATGTCAGGAGCTTTCAAAGGATGTTTAAATCTTCAGTTTCTAACACAACAAGTTTCACAAAGCTGATAAGGATTTGCAGGTCATTTGATCCACTGAGCTTTACAACCTTTTATGATCGCATGACTGCATTAATGAACCCATCCTGTGTTTAGAGCTGAGAAGAAGAAGCAGCTAAACTGCAGCTCTCAGCCACATCGTTGCAGCTGGGCTTCAATTCAAAAATGGGAGTTTCAAACATACAATATTGTTGTTTTCCAGCCACCGTAGCTCGCATGTGTGTAAACAACAATTACATTTAGAGCATAAACCTTCATCGTATGTTACAATAATAAATCAGTTTTCTCACGATTTCAGGGACTCAATAAACCATTCATCTAAGACATCACCCGCCTGCTCGGTCTCCATCTCCCTCACCTCCGCTTCTCCTCCTCAGCTTCCTCAACACAGACAGCGGCTGAACGGCGACAGCGCCACCTGCTGGCGTGGAGGCCCCACTGCGTCAGGTTTACATCCAATTTTCTTTCTCTGTTTTTGAATCATACATATAATGTAAAATGAAATATGTTTAAATAAAAACGAAGGACTTTATAACTGTTTTTAGCTTTTAAAATTAAAAAATCCAACCAATGTTTACATAGGAGAAAAGAAAAGTTGATGTTTACATTTATATATAAAACATTTGTCAAACAAAGCTAATTTGCAACCATAAAACAAAAAAATAATTTAATAAAAAATATATTCATATTGATGAAAAAATAAGATTGTGCTTTTGTGTGATCGGACATATTTACTGAACAAAAACAAGGAGTCATGAACTATTGCCTCAAACTTCCAAGAGGTCGACTTCAAAACAATAAAGTATACATTTAACTTTCAATTAAAGGCGGGATTTTTCATACCATTCAGTTTGAAATTATATTTTTGTTATTTTAATGTGGAGTTTATTTTAATGTGTATTTTTTTTACACATTTTTACTCCAGTTGCCCAATTTTACATCTCTATACTGTTGCTGAAAGCAAAATGAGAATAGCTGCTTAAATTCAATACATACTGTTTTAACAGATGCAGCGTTTCCATGAGCATATATAAAAAACAAATTTCTAAAAAGATTATCAAATCGTTTGATTTTAAGGTTTCTAAATTGTATAACATGGCCACAATTAAATAAATAAAGGATTACAATAAGGGTAACATTAACCTGTGGGATTATTGGTTTGTCTTGATCTGTATTTTCTTTATTCTGGAAAGAAAAGAGAAGGCGAACATCTGGAGTTGTGTTGTTACTGAGTTTCAGTTATACAACATCTCCAGAGTAACAAGCACAATGCACACACTAACACGTCTAATGGGGGCAGAGGCCGCTGTGTGTTGCTGTCACGCCGTTGTTTGGATGTCATTTTTATAAAGCCATTTTTGTAGAATACTGTAAACATAACTGCCTTTTCAGTATGCAGCGCTGTGCAAAGCAATTTTGTCATTAGAGATTTTATCTATTTCTTTTTTTTTTAGGAATTTTGACCCTGGCATTTAATTTTCCTAAATAAATGAAATCCTATTTTTAAAATGATTTTATCTGATGATAGTAATAGTTTTCATGAGGCATTTAGGTGGGAATAAAACCCAAAAGCAAATTAAATCTCAACAAATGGACAAAGAAGACAGCAAAAACTATTTTAGGGAACTAAATTAGAATTTAGTAATTCTCCACTAGTACTTTTCTACTTGGTGAACAAGTTTCATTTTGCTGATAACTAATTTCTGGATGGAAAATCTATCTTGTACGCTTAATGAGAAAGAAAGAAAATGCATTAAACAGCATTAATTAGTCAGTGTGATCCAGTTAAGCTCAGGATGAAACTATACAATTGAATAGCTTAGGTTTATGGTCGCAGCTGCTGAACTGCAGCTGGAAAGTCTGCACCAATAAGTCAGGAAGACTCCCTTTCTAGCTCTATGTTTAATTAAATGCTGACAGACTTTATGTTAAAGCTGCTATGATTGGAATAAGAAATGATCAAATCAGCTTTGGCTTGAATTGATGTCATTACTTTCCATTTTTTAAATTATTTTCCTAGAAAGAAGCTTGTGTAGCCTGTATTTATATACTGACACATTATGTTTGTCAGTGAAACATCTGTTTATGGAATCCAGTTTATCTGATTAAATGGATTAAAGGTAAGTAGTAAATCATTTATTTGTTTCAGTTCTTTAATCATGTCTAATAAATGGGTATTGTATTGTTACTTTCAGTGCTTTTAGTGACATTGACAAACAGCCTTTACTTACATACCATAGAAAACAGAAGAATTAGGTAAGATTGCACCTATTCTCGTGCTGTTGGAGAGATTTCAGCTTCTGTTACATAATAACTCGCCTGTCCAGGGGAAAAAAAACTCAACATTTACGATGCCTTTTGTAGAAGCTACCCATGATTCCTCTGTCGGCCCTGAGTTTTCTCCTGGACAGACGTGACAGCATCCTGCCCACGCCATGCAACGCTCCATCACTGCAGCTGTTGTTTTCCTCCCTCTGCTGCTCCTCTTCGGGAGCCTCGTCATTCTGTTCTTCCTGCTGGCTGACAAGCGAGAGTCTGAGTCACTTTTGGTAAGTCGGAAACAAAGAATCCAACTCGGAAAGAGGATTACGGTGTAGAATATTCCATGAATGCATGCAGGGGCTTCTCAAAAAATATAAAATTCACATCAAAATAATTGTTTTTTTTTATTATTCAAAAGTCTGGTAACTTTTAAGAAACCCCATAGAAATTTTATACATAGTCTTATTAGTTTAAGACTTTATTCCTTTCAGTTTTAAGGATAATGGGTTTAAGATCGTGAAAACCCCAACATCCTCAATGCATCATTTTCTTTTTTTAGCTTTTAATTATGCACTACTGTGTGTTGGTCTACTACATGAAATCTCAATGGATATCAAAGGTTGAGATGGTTCAGGACATCCTTATTCCTGTCTCAGGAACAAAAAGAGAATCTGTGCCTTTAGTGAAATTTGGATTTAAAGCAAATTCAGTGAAATAAAACCCGAAATATTGATGGTGTTGACAGCAAAAAGCTACAGAGAGGCCGAAAAGTTTGTCACAGTACGTTCTCAGACTTAAACCAATGCATCAGATATTAATACCTTTGAATGAGTTGGGTATTTTATTAGGTTAATTTGAACAAATCTTTCAGTAATAATTAATCAGACTACATAAAAACAAGAATAAATGCATCTGGGTTCATATCTGAGTTTTCTCAGTGTATGATTTAAATTAGACTAGACTAGTCATCACAGTTCTCTTCAGGCCTGCGTTGAAATATTCCAGAATTTTTCAGTGATACAGTCACACATTAGTTGACACAGAAAACCAACACTCATCATCTAACAGCCATGACTCAGTTATGGATGAACTAATCTGAAACAACAAAGCCGATGCAGTTAAATATCACCTGTTCCTGCCGTTTAAAACATCTCAAAGATCCGGCAGAGTTCTGTGCTCTGCTGCTGTTTCCGTCGCTGCAGGAAAGCTTTTATCCTCCTCACTTAGGAAAATTGTCCAGCTGTCCATGAGATGAACCAGTTAGCAGCATGGACAAAAAAAATAACACACTTCCTTGCTTTCATCAGAAATATATCCTTTAAAGCTTTAACCATGAAGAGTCTGGTTAAGGAAACAAACATTTAATGTCAGTTTATTTAGGCACAAATTTGTTTTTGAAGCCAAATGAGTTTTTATTTTATATTTGCATCACAGTAAAGCCAACGATGCAGCCTTAAAATGCAGGTGCGAACGGACGACATTCATTTAATCAAGGAGGATTTTAGACAATTTTTTTGTTGTCTAGGACATTTCCACTGGACAGAAATTCAATAAAACCTCAAAAGCAGTGACATTTTGAGCTAACAAATAAATACCAAGCGACAATGTTCAAGGAAAATGAAATGAAATAAGATCTACTGCAGGATCTATTCACCACAACCCCAGAGGCTGTTTTGAGCTTCAATGCAACAAAAAGAACATTTGCTTTAGATCCACAAAACTAACATCTACTTTAATTGGGAGAGTCAATTTCTATGAAAAAAAAAAGGATGTAGAACTTATTAAAAATAGCATTCTTTACACAATCAGCATCATTTATTGTGGAAATGTCAGAATGCCTAGAAAACCTGATGAACCTTTGCATGATTTATGCAGGACTTAAGTTTCTTGAGATGACATATGGTAAGTTATGAATTGGCAAAATATACATATAATGTACTGAATTAAAAGGTTACTAAGGTTATTATATGTAAAACATTATCTTAGCAATTGTTAGAATTGTACTTTTGTCCAAAGTTTTCAAGACCCACAGTGCAGGGCCTAAAGAGTGAAATGCGTCTCCGGAGCCAAAGGTTGCAGAATGCAGATCTAGTGGAAACGAAAGGTGAGTTTGTACCAGAATATCAAATTACACCTTCATTTCTTAAGAAGTGGAAGTGAATCACAGTTTGGCCCAGAATAAATAATCATGTAAAACATTATAACTGGAGCTAAACTGAGTTTCAAAATCATCCTGTGTTTATGTTCTTCTGCACATTTCTGAGGTAAACCAAGGAAATGTTGGTGAATCGCCCCAACAATGATGGAACACAGGAGTTGATTTCTGAGGAGAGTCTGGATGCAACATGAAAGATGGTAAACATTACTGACTAAGGGGTCACAGAGATTACTGTGGGATATCCTGGTCAACCTGACAAAAACTGACAAAGCTTAAGATTTTTATCGAACAAACATCAAAGAACACAGACTGAAGTTTATAATCAGAATGCTCCCTAATAAGGCCCATTTTATGTGATGATAAAACGTGACGTGTCGTTCTGTTTGAGCCTGCTACAATGTCCGCACAGCAACGTCCACAGAAACAAGCAACCGACGACTGAGTCGGTGGCGAGACAGCAGACTGATGAATGCTAATGCTGGGAAATGGGTCAGCTAATGAGATGATGCACATCAACAAGCTGATGGAGTGAGCACTCACGCCCAACAGGTGGGACGCAGACGATGTGCCTTTTCTGTTTGTTTGTCCTCCTTGTTGAAACATCACTTAGGAAGAATAATTAACCGACTGCAACGCGCAAACTTTGCCACAACACACTTAGGCGTCTCGCAATAAAAAAGGAAACTCTGCTCTTTTAGTAGGACGTGTTTGGAGTGTGATAGAGTTCTGTTGCAATTAATTTATGTAAGACTTGCTTACTAAACCAACCAGTGGTCAAGTTTAATCTGGCAGAGACATCATGTAAGTGTTCCCGTCCTTAGTTTCAGAAGGTCTCACTAGTTCTGATTCTTTTAATTTCGTCTCCCCTGAGGGTTGGAACAAAGAGAAGATAACGTGTAGTGGATACAAATCAGTTTTAAGCACTGCCAATCACTCAGTAAGGTTTATTTAGACAATGTTCACAGCTGAGAGTTCAGAGAACACTTCTGTCCAACATGGAGTTGTCCGAAACAGTCTAACCATCACAGGGGGAGGGAACCGTTTTATTATTTGACACAGAAGTTGGAAGGAAAAATAAAAATAAGAAACTCAGATGGAAGATGAAAACTGTCTCTGCTCCGCTGGTTTGCTGAAGGTTACTGTTCTGGGTTAAATCAGAATATTCCACAACAGCCCTTGCAAATAACAATACATAGTCTTAGATGATTTTTTTTCCCCTTTACAAACTTGAGCGCTTTGCCTTCTCTGCTCAATTTTTTAAGTCGTTAGTGAGCAAGATGAATTTAGTGTGTATCTGCTGATACCAAAAACCCCTTTTTCATGCATTTCCAGAGTTTTCTGGACAGTATAGAAGTCCTGGCTACATAAATAAACAGCCAAGCAGTAGAAACTTTTAGTTCGGTTTGATAAAAATGTAAATGTTTTCCTTTATTTCTAAAGCATAAATTTACATTATGTTTTCCCTTGACTTAGTTTCTATAAAGAGATGCCCAGGAAAACAACATCTACGCAGCCTCTGTGTAAAACTTTATGGAATATATTCTCATCTTTTACAAACCTTTTGGTTCTCAGTTAAGTTTATCTTAAGGAGGATAAAGTAAACAAATCTAAAATGATTTCTGCAGACAATATCTTAATCAGTCTAACTACAGTTAATGTTTATCGTCAAGATTTAAACGTATCAAAGTGTGACTTGACCGTAAGTAATTAAATGACATTTAATCAGACTGTTCTTATTTTATTTTATTTTTTTAAACAGGTCTTTAAGGATCTACAAGGCAGAGAAGTGCAAGTCTTGTTTTATGATAACAACAAAAACCGATGATCTTTAATAAAACGAACAGTAACTAAAGGACCGACTCTTTCACTCTTTCCAAACTATAATCAAATATTCATACCATTAAGAAAAAGACGGCAGTTGAGACAAAGATGCATGGCGTCACAGTGGCCTAAAGCAACTTTATCTTTCTGCATCCAAGAAGTGTATATTTTATTTTCAAATATAACGTCATTATTGTTTAATCTGAGATCTTTTAGTTCCGTTATTGGAAGGGAAATGATTTCCCGGATTTGACTGTGAGCCGTGTGGCCCATGCTGTCTGCTTTTCCAGCTGTTAGGTGCGAGGCTCAGTCCAGGTGTTTACCGCAGACCCATCTGAGCCGACTCTGGTCTCGGAGGTCCGTCGTCTCCGAGGTGGAGAACCAGTTGCACTGGCAGGCGTACGCCCGGAAACCCTTCCTCCTCTTCAGCTTGGCTTGGAGCTTCTGGCGGTCCGGCGCGTTGTTCCTGCCAGCAGATGAGAAGGAGCATGGCAGCAGCTTAACCAAAGCTGATGAGATCATCAATGCATACTTAACCCACAGACTGGTCTTTAGCACATAGACAATCTTCTTCGTTTCAGACACACAGTCACTTCATTTAAAAAACAATTAAAGGCTAACTATACCATTCTCACATGCGTTGTAAAAAAAAAAGTGTCATTCCAGCTGTGAACCGTACTTGGTAAAAACATAAAAATACAGTTTGCAGAAAAACTCTGTGCTTACATGTCTCATCCCTGACCAACCTACACCAGTAATGTCCATTTTCAGGCTGTAAATATTATAGGTTAATGTGATTTTTTTTTCCTCAGATCCATGGTTTGTGATGTTTATAGCAAAACAAAAAGACAGTCCGAAACATCTGGACTTGTTTTAGTTTCATCACACATCGACTCTGCGCTTTTGTCCCAAACTGTTCAAACTTGTGAAAGAGTCTAAAAGGCATTAAAACCATAACTGTTGAGACTGAACATGTGCCTTAGAATCAATTTTCTCACCATCTCACCACCACCTGCCTGGTCTGTTGATGAGAGGTAGGCTGAGTCCATTTAATCCTGCTGTTAAGGCCCATTTCTGGACCCACTGCCAGCAGATTCAGCCATAAAACCCCAGTAAGACGTCAGATGTGAGTTTTACCACAAATTTCTGCACAGTTTCAGATGCTACTGTGTTTCCACATGACTGGCTAATTGAATAATTTTTTAGTCAGGTGCTCAGAGTAAACAGGCTTCTGCTTGTTTTAAGCAAATAATACAAACCTAAACACAGAAAGTTTTTCTTTGGCGGTTGCATGATTAAACTGAATTTTATCGATGTCGATCTCTCTTGGTTTCTTTGGTTTAAAAACATCACAGGATATAGAGAACACACTGATGTTGCTGGAAAACCCCAAACCATCCGTTTCCGTCACATTTTCCCTGCTGTGATTGCAATCTTAAAAAAAACTAAACAACAAAATAAAAAAACTTTCCTTCAACCACAGATTGCATTTTCAGACGGCAGCTGAAGCCGTTGCCCTTCAGAGGCCTAATATAGTGAAGAGAAGAGAGATTTAAGAGTTCATATCTGCATCTGTTCAGTGTTTTTATAATAAAACGGTAATCTGTATGGAAACTTATGCTAAATTAAAAAAATATAAACAAAAACAATCAATTGTCTGTTTCAGAATAGTCTGCTGGGATATAAGACACATTTAAAACTTTGTTTGCTCTAAATAAATCCAGATAAATAACATTTCTGCCTCTTTGTTCATATAAAAGTAAAACCGCATAATCTTTGGTTAATAAATTCCCTTCCCTCCAACTGCTGATGTTTTGAACACCTCTGTCTCTCTGCTTGAAGGACTCACTTCATTTCTCTTCATTTGACTAGAAAGCTTGTTTTAATTAAAATCATTCTGAAGAGATTGTTGGGAAATGTGAAAGTAATTGGTTATTCACGTAACTGGTGTTTATTGTTCTTTTATTTACAGACAAGCACTGGAGAGCTCCTGCAGAGACAGACTGCTGCATCCTAACTGGACCAAGGGATCAATATGGCAGCAAACAGCGGTTTATATTCCTAAACGTCTCTGCACAGGTTTTCACATTCTATTCTTTTCTTGGGTGTGGATGTTCCCTCTGGCTTATTTGTTATGTAGTTTACAGCAGAGGGGCTGGAGCTGCGCTACTGCTGGACTGCTGCCTTCTGTCTGGACGATTCAGCCGACATTACAACAAGAAGGCCAAACTCATCCTCTTGAGTGCTCCTGAGTGTTTCAAAGTGTTGTGAACTTAACGTAGCTCAAAAAGGAAATCAGACAGCGCCACACACGCACACACACACACAAAAGAAGGTCAGTGTTAAAATGTCTAGGGTTAGGTATGATTAGGTAAGATGTGAGAGCAGTGAAGCTCCAGGAAAAGTGATTCCCAATTTTTTCCCTCTTTAATATCTGCCAGTTGGAAGATTATTCAGATGGAAGGTTTCAGAACGTGATCTGTGTATTTTTAACCTTTTCTTTTCCTGAAGAAATAATGTTTCCTTTTGAGTTACGCTTTATCCTGAGTGTCTAAACCCTTTGGTACATCTAAAACTCTCTGATTCACACAGAACTGCACTAACTGGGGTTTAATCAGACAGTGACTTGATTGCAATTTGGACTAGCAAATGATGCAATCAGATCACCATTTTTTAATTAACTTTTTTTGATAAGGAGAATCCTCAAAAAAAGAATGGTTGTGCTGTTGGAAGGGGAGCACTGAAACACAAAACGTGTCAGTAGGCTTTGTCAGGGTGGTTTTAGCTGTCGGACACTTCCGAGAACTCTTTCTGCGTCTCCAATTTCCAATAAAAACACAGCTGGCAGCTGGTTAGGTGTGGGTTCATAAACTGTTTTATATTCACTTCTATAGTAAAACACATCTGTAGCAAACAGACTATATCATAACTAAACTACATAGTGAAACTAAAGAACAGAAAGTGTCCTGTAGGCATGTGTATCTGCAACGACACTTAAAATGCAAATGTCAAGAATCAATTATCGGTTTACGTTTTTTACCACGATGCATCGAAAATAGAAAGAAATCGGATCATGATGTCATCGTTGCTGCAAACAACGGAGGCCCGATGGTGAAGATGACTGGATCCTTCTTCCGCTATGGTATCGTGAAAATATTACCCTCACCACGTGAGAGGTTCATCAGGAAATAACAACAGCGAGACATTCGGTGACTCATTCATGTTATTTTTGACTAGACAGAGAGAGTCAGCCAAACATAGCAGGAATGAGAATGAGACAGCAGATAACGTGCAGGCAGGTGTAATAGATCCATCTTGTCTCTTTAAATCAGGACCTGGATCTCGCTGTTTGTGTCCGAGCCTCACGACCTGAAAAAACGGCCTTCACTCTTTAGCGAATGCTAGCAAGCTTCACATTTCCATCACTCGCTTCTGTCACTGGAGGAAAAGACAAGGCGTGTTGTTCCATTTAGAAATAAAAGCTTTTCCTCCGAGTCAAGGATTATAAGTTTCATCTGAAGATTTTAATATGTTTAAGCTGATAAAAGCAGAAAATAAACAATAAAAGTTTGAGAAATATCCACATTGGGACAAAAATATCTCACTTAGAGAAGAATAAAAACACAAACTCAAGAGTTTAGCCAACCTCCGGAAGCACCAAACACACCTCTGTCAACCGACCACAGCCGCCTGTCACACACAGTTACTGTAACAAGTGAAACGGTGTCGCCTTTAATCACTTTTTATCCCCGTGGGTGACGCATGTCTAGACTCAATATGACCATCATCTCGACTCGATGATGAGAGGGAACAGAGAAAGTTCTTCATTCACAGAGAAATTATTAATCGCATCACCCAAATTAGATGAAGACATTGCGGCAAGACACTAAATTGAAAGGATTTCATAGGACAAATCAAACTGCGCTGATAGAATTAGGAAATTTAATTACCAATATTATTAATAAATTCCAAATTAAATAAAAAAACTAAATTAAATATTACAAAGGAGTATAAACAATCCTTTATTTCGTGAGGATATCGTGTAGAAAATTGCTGTTGCATTTACAGATTTAGCTTCTATGTATTAGTGTGTCACTTTGACGGACTTTTACATGACAAGGACAAACTTCAATGTCTTGTTTCATGGGGATTTTTTAGGAAAACAAAATCTATTTATACATATGTTAAATATAAATGCGAAATGGAATAGTTCTAGGTTAAAAAACAAAAAAACAAAAACGATAACCTTATTATTCACATGGAGCTGAGATGCAGATGGTCTTAGTCTAGTATAGATTAAATATGAAATTATTTTACCTTGTATAAATGAATGAATTAGAAACAATTTACTCATAAAACGCAACACATACTACAATATTTACACATATTTTTTGGTTTATTTTAATTTTATTATTAAAAAACACCAAGAAATATGAAAATGAAAGAAAAACAAAATGTCTACACCAAATGAGAGTCTTGCATTAACTTGTAAACCTTTAGCGGAATTAATTTGGTTGGATCCTAGTTGTTTCATATTGGGCAACAAAGGTTTGATAGAACAACTTTGTCCTAATTCATTATTCACTTGGATGTTAATCTAAGTAAACGTTCCAGTTAGATTAAAAGGAAATAGCTGTGAGTTGGACTAAAATAACAATATGTCTACAACCCAATAAAAAAAAACAAGATAATAAAACTGTTCACATCAGGAGGAAAAAGCAGCAACTCCCATACTCGGATGTTAAGCCTCTTACTTTTTTGTACGAAGATGCTGGCCTCCTAAAAACGGGATTTTAGGCTCTATATTTGCTGCCTTACTATAAAACGTGTTAAGGGAAGACAAAATCGTCTGCATTGTTAAATACTGCCCTCTTTAGGTCAACCACATAGGTTTATCCAAAACAACCCTCATCTTTACCTAAAATAACTTCTGTAACAATATAAAATATGCTGCACACATTTTCTGTAGCCAAGTGAGGCCAAGCTGGGGGAGTTTTGAAGCTCAAACAAGCAAGAGGTCGCAATCCATACCAACAAAAAAAAAAATGGCCATAAATTCATAATTCCGTTCCTGAATAAGTGCAAGTTACAAAAAAGTCTTGTTCTTATGCACCTAAAAAAGAATCAGCACACCATCATATTTAAAAAATAAAAAATCAATGATGGGCCTGGATTCTAAATTAAAAATATATCCTTTAATTTCTTTTCATTTATTCTATGGGAAACGTTGCAAACGAGCTAGCGGTCTGACATTACAGGCTTTATTCAGCAGCTTCAGAAAGCTTAAAGCAACGTAGCCTTTTCAGTTGTCTCCTCTTTAATCTCTGGGGTGAAGAAACCCTGCAGAGCATCCAAACCATCAGTTATCAACTTAACATGAAGTAGTCTCATTTTTTATATCCCCTCTGCATGTGAGAAAATGAAACATGCATAACCCGCCTTATCTGACAGAGAAGCAGATGCTTTATTTCACTGAGATTCTTTTTTAAACCATAGTTTAGATGGAACCAAAATGGGACTCCTCAGTATGGAGCTTGGGAACGCCGTGCCTAAAAAACTAGCTAGTTCTTGTTGTGGATTCATTTTAAGAGAAATTTAACATCAAGTTGACTAAAACTACCAATAACAATGAAATATCGTAGGCCAGATTAAGTAATATGCTGGACCAGACATGGTTAGAGAAACTCAATAAGTGTACAATACTTATGATCTTCAACCCTTACTGTGCAGTATTTTATGTTTTTATTCTGTTTTTATATATATTTTACATATATTATGTTAAACCTACTTCCTTTAATTGCCTGTCACTGTTTGTTTCTAAAAGAAATTCCCAGCTGTGGGATAATAAAGGATATTTCTATTCTAATAAGACCACTATGTCCATAATGTGAGACGTCGTCCCGTTAAATGCGTAAAACATTTTTAAATAACGCTGCAGACTCACCTGAGGAACAGGTAATCACATGATGCATCCCATTCAGAGTCATCAAACATCAACACCCGGAAGTCACAAGAGATGCACCTTAGCTGGTCACATGACCTGATCACACAAACACATGGCCGGTCAGGAACCTGTCAGTAATCACATTTCATTTAAAAAACAAAAAAAAATGCTGTTTTAGAAAATTACAACTTAAAAGAAGAAAGTATGGATGATCCGACTGCACCGGCATAAAATATGAAGGAAACTGAGATCCTGTGTTCTTATAAACCTAAAAGAGACGAGATCCGGCTGTAATAAATGTTGTTTTCACACCTCTTGGACGCGGCTGTTCCAACACCGATTGTGACTGAGCTTCCTCCGATGAAAACGGGACAGCACCTGGAAGTAGAACGGAGAGAGCAGAACGTCTCAAAGTCCCACACAAACACAGCTGGGAAATCCAAGCTACCTTGGCAACAGGAAAAACAGTAATTTTTGGTAGAAATTAGAGATAAGAACGAAACCTATAACCTCGATCTGACCTTATGTACAGTACACACATTCAGTCAGGATGTTAGGAGATTTTTTGTTCTAGTTAAAGCCGAACAGTTTAAATCATCACATTGTACTAAAATCTTCTCAAAACAGGGACACAGTTTTGTGTTCACACTGTAATTCCCATGGTTTTCTGTTTTATCCGTGGAGAAAAAGCCAAAACACTCACTTCCTTCCTGCAGACTGTAATGATAGCTTCTTCTCTCCTTGTTCTCTTTGAGAAAACGGTTCACTCTGAAAAAGATAAGTCACAAAAAGCACATAAGAGATGCGGGAAACTGACTGACTGAAACTTAAAGAATACATTTAGAAGTATCTTGAATAACTTAATTTAACGTTATCCAACAGTGAGGGGTCAATCTGAGCTCTTCTAAAGAACAGGGGTCATTACTATAAGACGACATTTGATTACCTTTTTATCTGCATATTTCATTAAAAAATAACCAATAGTTGAATCCAGTTGTTTAATGGGTTCATCTTTGTAATCCAGTTGTTTAATGGGTTCATCTTTGTGTACAATCTGCAATCTGTCTTTTTAATGCAACTAGTTATTTATTTATTGTGAGTTTATGAACCCTGTAAGTTAAACTTTTCCAGGACTTTAATACCATTATTATATCTTTACAGTGAAGCTGAATGTTATATTTTCTCCGTTGTCTTCTTGAAGGGGCATGTTTATGTGTCTCCATTAAACTACCAGCAAGAGGTCACTCTCTTCTGATGAACAGGGGTCGTTACTGTAAGAAATTGGTCCCAAAAAAAAAGAAAAAGATCCCCATTAAACATTAATAAACTGACACATAAAATCTACAAAAATATGATTACCTATTTATCTGCATATTTCATTTAATAATAACCACATAGTTCAGTAAAGCAATTTAATTGTATCTTTGTGTAAAATCTGCTATCTGTCTTTTTAATGTTTCCTTTGAAGTACTGACTTCCTCCTTGCTGAGCGGCCTTTCAGCCCATGTTGGCACAGAATAGGTTCTTGGGTTGATTTACAAATTTTTGTCCAAAATCAGTTTATTTCTGGTACATAGAAATACTGTGTCTATACTGGTGTATAATTGCTTCAACAATTGAACGCGGCATATTCAAGCACCTGGAAATTATTCCTAAAGATTAACCAGACTAGTACAGCGTCAAAAATCTCTTCCAGATATCTGGGCTGATTTATTTAGACTTTCCCACCATGTCAAACCAGAAAACAGTGTGTTTCAGAAGTTTCCAAAGCCATGATATTATCATCAAATATTTTCCATCAGTGTTTAAGAAGATAGTAATAATCCTGGGTGTATATTCATACATTTTGAAAACACTTTGTGCAGCCAATAAATTAACACAATCTGTTTTGTTTTTTTATTGTGCAAGGTTTTAAATGCTCAGTGTAAAGATAACCAATTCCAGGAGTAAGTTGTACTTAATTCGTCTTCTTTTGCCGAAATCGTTAACAAATGTTCAAATTAACAAGACAATTTTGAGTACAGCACACTGTCTTTCCAAGTACTTCTGTACAATGTATATTAAGGTTGTAATCCCACCTTTGATTTAGTAGAACTGCTGTAATCATCATCCAGTAAATCCTCCAGAAGCGCGTCAATGTCCTCAGAAATGCTGCTTTTTGGTTCCTTGTGTTCTGCAGCACTGCGTCAGAAAAACAAACTCTCACTATATGTAGTATTTATATCATCTACAGTTGCTTAATGAATGGTATGTTTTCAGAAGTAAAACAGCTTTAGAAACCGCAGTTCGTTTCTTGTTAATAAAGTTACGAATGTATTCATTAATGAGAATTCTTTACATTACAGTACTGCGACAGTGTTTTTTCGATTTAACTGAAGTTTACAGGCAATTACACTATCATTTATTTACTGGAATTATTATAGTTTTGCAAAAAAATGCTTTCCTTAAAATCAGCAAAAACTGTCAAATAAAATCCTAATTGTTACTTGAAGGCACTTTTTTATATTAAACCCAGAATAAACAAGTTTCTTTTAAGGAAAGGTAAAGGGAAACACAGCTTGGTTAATGTTTATTTGCTACCAACGAAGAAGAGCTTGCAAAGCTAGCTTGCTAAGCTAGCTTTGTTTACCTCCGTTCTTCTCGCTTATTTCCGTCTTTGTTACATTTTCCATCGGAAGACGCAGCAGAAACTTTACTGCAAAATTTTTTCTCCACCTCATCCAGTAGCTCATCCAGGTCGTCCTCCATGGTCGACTGTTCGTCTCTGCACTGCTAGCTAGCAATCATCATCAAGTCACAAGAAGCCTCCATTACTGAGCGTAGCTTTCGATGTTGCTAGGCAATAGAGCGGAACCGGACTGATATACGAATTCAAAATAAAAGTCTGAATTTTGCGACACTGACATCCTGCAATGGGATGATTAAGAGATTTAAGAGGACACGCCACGTTCTCGTAAACATTACAAGGAGCTAAAATGATGATAAAAGTATCAGCTGAATATCAAGGTAGCGTGTAGCATGACACTGTCAGTTGTTGGCTATTGCACTGCTAGTCCATTAGCTTCTGCTACTGTTCTTATTTCTGCATGGCAAAAAGTTTTGTGACGACAAAGATGAAAAACTGCTTCAACAACTACAACTACAAATCTAAAAATGGCGTATCTTATTTTGAAATCCAAATAGGAAGTCGTTTTACCTAATTCTTGTAAAGGATGGGCGCAACATTGGTTAAATTCGAGGCACAGACATCCCAGGGCAACCGTACAAAAAAAAAAAAAGAGCAAGCAAGAAAAATACATTTTTTGTCGTTTAAAAATAAAAACCAATCGTTGTCGGCAGGATTCGAACCTGCGCGGGGAGACCCCAATGGATTTCTAGTCCATCGCCTTAACCACTCGGCCACGACAACTGCGAAACACTTTCTTTATTTTTGGATTAAATTAGGTGCAAAAACACATCTGAACGCTGGTATTGTTTTGTGTCTCTGTTGTCTCTGTTTTGTTGCTGTGTTGAAATTTCATAAAGTATAATTTTATTTGAGCCAAGGACAGCCTTTTAATACAGGGCAACAGTTAGTGTCATCCGTTGAACGAACTAAAACCAGAATTACTTGCAGAAGTACTTTACATTTATTCACAAAAGGCAACACTCTTTGTCAACCAAAGACTTTTTATTTACTTGTGCTGCACAGATGTACTGAGCTAGTCTCTCAAATAATTGTGTTAACCCAAAAAAGGAGGGGGAACATGATGGAAAGTTATTCACGTGTATAGTTATTCACTGTTAATGCATGGTTTAGGTGCATGCTGCCACCGACAGGAGGCTTTAGGAATGTCCAAAGCATTGTTGTGGATTGACAAATCACAACAGCATGGGTTCGAATCCCACGAGAGACATGAAAATTTATGTTTTGATAAACTTTGCAATAAGTGCAGAAATGTGTAATGTGTTTTGTTATTTTATTTTTAAGTATTATTTGTATTTTCATAATTTGTTTTTATTGTCCATGTTATATATTTTTTTATCTTTAGTTTTGGGGGGATAAAAAAAGGAATTGAAAAGTAAAGCTGCAGTTGAAATTATGTTTTTGTTTTTATAAAATGTTTTTTATCATTTTTACTTTTGTTTATGTAGATGCACTGGTGTGATACCTTAGTACCTGCTTGCCTTTTGGTATATACATCTAATTTGGAGTTATAGCAACAACACATGAACACTACCAGACGCTAGCATTGATATAAATGGCTATCAACTGTAATAATAGCTTTCTTTCGCTATAGCGTTATTCTATTAAGTGATTGTGTTGTTGAATATTTTTGTCCGTTGCCGATTTGCTGTTATGTATTTTTTCATGATATGACTATGTAAAGGTCTAACCTAGGCTCTTATTATTAGTGAAATCTTTATTATCTTAGTGCTATTGCATTAACAGCAGTAAAGTTACTGTATATTTCAACATCAGAAATGACAGTAGGTCTGATAGGTGGCCTTTTATTTGGAATCTGCTATAGGTGTGTCCGGCCCTGATATGGCATCTATAGGTGAAAGGGCTGTCATCAGGGGTAAAACTGCTTCACTATAAACTTTCCAGGATGCTCTAATCATTTTTATAAAACATATTACGCTGGGTTCTCAAAATAAGAATTAAAGCCCATAAATAGAAGTTATGTAAGCAGTGGCTGCAGTAAGACATATCTGTATCCGAGCCATTTCAGTATTATTGTCACTCATATCAACATTGTCTGGTGTACAGAGCAGACACAAACCCATGCTTGATTTGCAGTTCTTTATTTTAGCTTTACTGCAGTTGAACAACAAGTACTGGGGTACATGACCTGTTTAACAGACAGTACTTCACGTCTGTTTCTTTTTTTTTTTACTGCTGCACCGTCAATCCGACTTCACTTTTCCACTTCCTGGTTACACTAAAAAGCGAGTGGAAAGATTCAAATGGCTTTCCTATTTACGCATTGCTTACATGACGTCTGAGGTTCCTCTTCTGTTACTTTGCATTCATTTTCTATTAAGATATAAGCGGAAATACTAGTGTTTATAATGCATTTCTTCTTTTATTATTTCTCATCCAAAAGTATAAAAACAAAAAGGATAGCAGAGCATTAAGTGTAAATCCCACAAAAAGGTTAAACCTAAAAGATCAACACCCATGACTTTCCCCAGAGTAAAATTTGTCTACAATGTGGGTGTTTCAATATGTCATCGCGTTTCAGTTCTTCATTTGAAAGGTTAAAAACAGATTAGTCCCCCGCCCACCCCCAAAAGTTTGATGCTTTTTCCAAAACAATCCCCAGATTAGTGGAAGAGAAACCTCCAACAGTTCTAGGGCAAGTCTAAAAATACTGAACACCAAAGCCTGAAATTAATAAGAAGATGCAAGTTGTAATAAATAATTTTTATTAACACAATTAAACAAAATGCAATATGAAAACTTAAAACAAGAACTCAACTCTGTAAGAGCTGGATTCTGAAAGGCTCAGTTACAGCTTGTACCTAAAACACAGTCACAATAACAAGTATAACAGTCTAACCAACTAAATTTAATCTCACACCACTTATGTCAGATAGTGTTTCTTTGTCTTTGGTTTTTCCACAACATAACACTTGGATATTTTTAATGAGCAGAGTCCAAAATGCATAATTAACCAAACAATTCTGTGTTTATTCACCCCTTCACCAGATCCCTTCCTAAACACTTTTAATTTATATCCCTTCCTTCTTCCATTTTATCCTAGTAAATAAACTAATTCCTTATATGTAGTTATGATTGCATGAATCTGCAGAGTGTGTTACACTGCAGATAAGTATATTCTTGTGTTATAGAGATAAATGTCAAAGGATTAATTAATTGTATTGCATTTTATTACCTTAAAACCAATCTCTAACTGATAGATGTAAATTACCAGAGTAACAATGTCATAGTACTATTCCTGGACTGTAGAGTATTTGAGCTAGAAGCAGGTAGAAATTGGATAGGTGATGGTTATAAACCGAAGGATGGTCGAGATTGTTTAGGCAATACAATTCAGGTAAGAATTGACTAAATATGCAAAAGTTTGAAATGGTGAGAGGGTGAAATGATCAGCACATTTTTTTTTGACATATTGACATCACAACAACCGCCTCCCCTTTAGCCCTCAATCTATTTAGTTTTTGTTTGGTGCTTGGAGCATCCAAGAAAATACCTCGCTGTACGAAGCAGAAGCAGCCCAAGCATACTGGACGGTCCACGGCCTGACGGGCGCGCCGGACCCAGAACACCTTCTGATGCCCTCTCCTTGCTTGTGCCGGCGGCATGCTTGCTATCTGGAAGCGAGACGTGTCTTCCTGAGACAGCCTTCAGACACAGATGTGCTTCATCTTAGACGTTTTGGGTCCCAAAGTGTAAATCAACATCAAGTCTTTTTTGTCCAGCGGTTTGAGCGGCGCGTTCAATAGGATTTCTTTTTTGGCTGTCTGAGTTCTGCCTTTGACTGTGTTCTTCAAGCATTTCTACATGACAAAAGGGGAAAGACATTTTTAATTTAGACCCAGAATAAAGAAGGAACAGTTACAAAGTAAGTGAGGAAACAGTCATAAATGTAAAAGTATAACCAGAGCAATTTTGACTTACGTAGCTTAGGAAGGATATAAGAAGTGCTAGCCCTAGCAGCGTTGAGGCAAAAATAACCATCACTGTATCCGCCAGCAAAGTGGTTTCTTGTGTAATGGGAAATTCTTTTGAGGCGGCAGGGCAATCTGGAAACAGAAACCGAGAAATCGCCTTATAACCTCCGACGTACTGTTCACAAAATTAGGAAACATCTCAAGTTATTTAAAGTAATGGCAATAAGGTATTGCTTGTATACAAGTTGCATGTTTGTTATGGCCAGAGTAAACCCAACTTTAACAGGGAGCCATGTTATGACCAGAAAAAGCCTAATAACATTATTGTGTGGGTTGTAAATTTACCCAAAAGTTGGGTTTTCCCTTTTGCAAATGTGTCTGACCCAAAGCCATGATTACTCCAGATGATGTGATGTAAACATAGCATGGGTTTTGCTGAGTTTAGATTAGGTTCCAATGCAATCAAAGATAAAGGAACCAAACTAAAAAGGGCCCCGATCAAGAAACCTGAAATGAAACCCACTGAGTCAAGAGGCGTTTTCTCACCTTTCAGAGTGAGCCGAACTTTCCCCTCCTGGTTCTGGTGTCCCACAGGCGCAGCCAGATAACACAGGTACACTCCGCCGTCACCGCAGGTCGCGTTGGGCAGGAAGAGGTCATGGGATTCACCCAGAAGCTCGATCTCCTTGGGGACGTCTTTGTACCATCTGGTTGTGCCGTTTGGGAGGTTTCTGGCGAGGAGGCCACTGCGCTGATCAGAGTTGCTCTCGGCCTGTGAAATGATAGAAACACTTGTTATACTTTTGTGGGAGTGATCAAAATCTAACATTATACAGTATGTTTACGAACAAACCCTACGATATACAGATTACAGGTCAGTGACAAGTTCTGTTCACGTCACCACAATTTTGTTGGAATGTAAATGTTTTGTTCTTTTTTTTACACAATTTTCCTGAACATAACTGATAATGGATCTTTAAACTGGGAGGTAACAATATTTCCTCAGGCTTCTTGAAAGTTATTGACGTCCTTATTGGAAATCAGCTGATTTTTCACTCATTTTCATCTTCAAGTGAATGCTTTAAACATCAATGGGAGTTTTGGTAAACAGAAAAATTAGCAAAGAATCAATTGGAAACGAGATCTGCAGACTCTTTGAAACACACCAAACACAAACGATCTATTTTGCTTTTAATAAAAATCATTCTGAATTTTAACCATGAACAACATTACAGATCTTTCTAGTTCTATTAGCAATCAGAAGCAGATAAAAAAGTTATATTGTTCAAAGTAAACCATTTAGGGTTTTTAAAAAAAAACATTTCCACAAAATAATCAAGGCGCTCACATGATATCTTGTGATTTGCTTGGGAAAGCACTGTAATGTTTTCAGTGAGATATGAAATCAAGTTGATGAAATCTTGTATTATTTCTAAAATAGAAACATTTGATTCATGATGTCAAACAAACGCCTGTCATGTGTGTTAGACAGTAGCTCCCAACACATTGTGCTCTAAACATCAATGATTAACATTGTAAAACTGAATTACGCAAAGCTGGCTGATCTGAAACGACCAGATTACAGTCTATACTTGTCTCTTTAAACAAGGATACCAAAAATAACAGATATGCTTCAATAATCCACGTTGCTTGTGTTCTTCTAATCCTGCCGGTTTAGTTTCTTTCCAACAACGGCTGCCAGTAAAACACGAAGCATTTAAAGGAAATCAGACTGAAACCAACACCTTGTGATGTCTGCCCCCCTACTAAACACCTGCAGCCCTGACAGTAAATCCTAGAAGAAGCGGATGTTTTACCTTGTACCATCTGACTGCGCTGTATTGAACGCCTGGTTTGTGTTCGGCGGTGCAGGTCAGGGTGCAGTTCTGGCCAGAGGCATAAGAAACCTCCAGAAAGTCCTTCCTGACAGGCCAGCTGGATGCAGAGCACACTGATGGGGGGGGGGAGGGAGAGAACATGTCAGCATGATTTTTCTTCTCAGCGTAAATAACTGAAGCACATTCATCTGTTGGAGGAGAGCGTATGTTTTAAAGAAGACAAACACGAGTCAATATTAACCAGAAACAGAAACACTCACTCAGTGACAGCAGCAGAGCTGAACTCAGCAGACGAGGAGTCCACATGCTAACGAGAAGGCTCCGAAAAGCAAAACAAGTCCAAAAACACTTGAACAGAGGGAGAAACTCAGACAGACTGACAGAATTGAAACAGGGTTGGTTCTTATAACCAAGAGTCACGCACTGGGAGCCACATGCTCCTCTCACTTCCTCTTTCACTATTGACCTTATTTCATCACTACTTTGTCATTGTTTGGTGTTTGTGTGGCAAATGGGGGGGAAAAAACTCAAAAAAATAAAAAAAGTTACAGAAAATTTCTTGATTGTTTCCCATTAGTCAGCCGAAGCAAAAGACCTGAGTATCAGTCTGATCAGGTGTTGTTATTCATTAGTAATACGTGGTGATAATAATAAAAAAAAATGTAGTTGCTCATCTTTCTACTTCCTACTTATAATTTGAGCTCAGCTTTGCTGCTGAACTTTTAAGATAAAAGATGAGTTCCTGAAAGGGTTACCTTTACTTTAATTATGAATATTTCCCATTTCTTGTTTTTCTGTCTTTCTTTTTCTTTCATGCAAATGAAATTAATGGCATTTTCAGCTTTTCCTTCCTTACATTGAATTATCAACTGTATTAAAAGCATTGATATAGACCCAGGTGTGAATGAGCATCTCTCTGTGATGTCAATGTGTCTCCCACGGGACTCCGCCTCCAAATAACCGCGCAGACTCGAGATGCATGAAACGAACCTGTCATTGTGAGGCGCTGCTGCAACTGATCAACATGGATCCACTGCGGATAATCACAGCTATGAGTGAGTATCAGCAACAGATAAGCTCTTTTTTTTAAAGATGTCTTCATTTATTCATTAATAAAAATAAAAAAATGATATTCACATCTGAATTATGATTGTTGAATTAAAATGTTGGCATTTGTTTGTTTGTTTTTATTTATTTTTCGCACACAGTTCACTTGAGTTTTTATGACAACAACACACATTTATAAGCAGGTAAACGTGTTTATCGGTTTATAAATGTGTACATGTATAAATCGGTGGAGTTTAAAGCGTGATCAGAAACTAATGAATTCATCCTTTAAAAGGTTTTTACAGTTAAAAGTCACCAACGCTGTGAAGGCAGTTCATTTAGCAAACATGGATAAGGTTATAATAAAGATATTGATACCAATAATCAGTCCACTGAAGCATGTTGAAAGTAAGCAGAGGGATTCCCCGTGTTTTACGCGGTGATTTCCATGTTGTAAATGAAAGCCTGTCATGGGGAAACTCCCACGCAGTGACGCCACTGTTGGGGTTTTTCTCCACGTGGTGAAACTGAAAAACTTCCCAAGATTAACCAGGAACTGAAAGTGATCCAGAGTTTCTATACAACAAATGACAAAGAACCACAGATAAAAAAAAAATCCCATTTTATGTTGTTTTGCTTGTAAAATCTTACTTTCTAAATTTTATAGGCTGAGAGTACACACACACACACACAGACACACACACACACACACACAGACACATACAGACACACACACACACACACACACACACACACACACACACACACACACACACACACACACACACACACACACACACACACACACACA
>JAVLVB010000082.1:20747-50323 GCA_032876305.1 Orestias chungarensis | reverse complement strand
CATCTGAACCTAACCCTTAACCTAACCATTGCCAGCATATACCAAACTTAACTTAATTAAACAGACATCATAGTTGTACACCTGGCCTCTGACCCAGAAACAGCGCTTGTCCTCATGGGGACCAGGATCTGGTCCCCACAAGGATAGGTTTTGTTCAACAAAAACAAGTCCACCCACCAACACACAGTCAAGAGTCGCATGATCCTGTGGGATCAATGTTATTTCAAAGTCTACGTTCAAAATCACAATCATAGTGTTGAAAAAAAAGGAAAATAAAAAAAGATAAAAGTGCCAAAAAGTGTCTCTTATTCAAGACGGAAGGCAGCAAATACTGCAGCATGCATGCTGGTTACAGTGAAAGCCTGGGTAAACTGGTAAAAATTGACTGACTTCAGGTTGTTCGAATAAGTTCTTCAGTTACATGTGAGCCGAAATTAGGATAGAAGAGCTTCCCTCTTAGTCACATCATAATATACAGTAAAGAACACACTCAGCCTAAAGAGACTTAGAGTAATGCAGACTCATGAAAGCAGGGTTATTCTGTTTGGGTATAAGCGCAAGAACAACCCCAGAAACAGAACAGCTTCAGACCTGGAAGGTTTAGATAATTGAATCCAGTTTTCCAGGGCTGGATTAGCTGCCAGGTCAGGGGGGCAGACGCTGGTCAGGTCCATGCATCATACGACTGAAGCTATTATTAAAACACTAGTTGTTACTGAATATGTGTTCAGTTAATCTCAAAGGTCAGGATCTGATTTTAAAAATGTCAATCAATTTTCCCAGTGCATTTAAGTGTATGAAAAAATGTTATCACCTTTTTAAACCCATGTTGTCGTACAAAACCATATTAAAAGAAAAAACAAATAAAGGTTTCAAAGTACAAAAACTTGCAGTCTGACCTACCAAAATGCCCAAAATATTAATACTAGAGTCTAAATAAGTGTGAAAATAGTTCAATAACGAGTTTATAAAGGTCAACATTTACATTCTGCTGCCTTTCTTCTTTTTCTAGCCGTTGCTGGGTCGATGACATGCTCCACGCTTCAGGAGACGACTTCAGAGTTCTCCTGTTGTGATCACACTGTGAGCTATTCGCATGATTTTTCATGTGAACACATGTGGAGCGATGATAAATTGGTAAAGCTCACCCATCAATTGTTTACACATTTAAACAGCTGTTGCTTGTATCTTTATAGAGGTCAGGGTTTAGCTCTAGCGTTTTCCAAATTGTGATTTTTCACATATTAGTTCTCCTTTTTCTATTTTCTGACAGACAAAGACCATACAGTCCTTCAATAAATTTAGCAGTTTACTTAGATTTGTACTTGATACCTTAAAGTTACCTACTCAACTGTTCCTTTGATGGTTTCACCCATCAGGATTTTTCTTTTTAACTAACTGGTAAAATGCAGATAAAAATCAGTAAAGTTTGAGTTCAGGTTCTTGGAGTCTTAAACACTGAACTTCACATGCAGTTCTTAAACTGTATCTGTAATTAAATGCCAAACAAAAAAGTTCAATCCAGTATTTTATGAAATGAAGCCAAATAAAGAACCATTCGCATTCTATTTAATTTAGTATAAATCCAAAGGTTTTACACTAAAGAAAGGCTGGAAATAACAGATTAAAAAAACAGCAGAATTGATCATCAAAATATGATAGAGGATGAGAGCAACTGAAGGGAAATAAAAAAAACTCCAACCTTAAAGCAACACTAAGTAACTTTTTAACCGTCTTAAAATGTTTTCATAACTTTTTGATTCTACGTCGACTTACAGCCGGTTTAATGACTCCTCTTTCATGGCCTGAGGGGGTTTGTATCACTTTAACCGGCACTAAGCAACTTTGAGGAGGGTGGCAGGAACCCTGCCACACAAAACAACTACAAATGTGCTGACTGCTTGACGGCATACGTCACTTTCCCGGTTTCTTATCTTCAACATCATCATATGACATTGTTTTGCCACAGTTAGATTCATCACCTCATCGTTATTCTTCCTTCACACAGACACTGGAAACAGAAATGCACTTCAATTAAACTGCAGGCGACTCAGAGATCAGGATTTAACCACGCTATGCGCTGGTGCTCATAGGAAATGTAGTCTTCCTTCAGGCAAACTTTACCGCTTTGGTCCACTAATCGCCAAAATTAACTAAATCTGAAACTTCTTTAATCTTAAAAAAAGTCAGAATTCTGACTTTAATTTGTGACTGCTGACATTAAAGTTAACATTCTCCCTAGATGTGCATCCTCTTCAAACATACACTGTAAATCAGAATATTTTAGTACAAACAATAATAAGGCAGACGGTGAAAATCACAGACAGCTTTCATTTCAAAAGAAACCTTTGGAAAAAAGTTCTTGCAACTAAACAACAGTTTGTTTGTTTGTTTGTTTGTTCCTGCAGAGCATCGCTGAAATGTCCCCTGGTACCGTGAAATGTGAATCTCCATGCAAGAAAATTGAGCCTGATCACATCATCTTGGATAGATGTGTGAACGTGACCGTAGCCACTGTATGCACTGTACGTCTCCAGTTTAGAGTTATATGTTTTTTTCTGCTAGAGCAGGAATATAAAGTTATATAAATGATGAAAATAGTAACCCATATGTGTGTGATTAAACCTAAACTTTTGTTTACAGGTGAATGGTGTTATTATGGAGAAACAAGTGACCTACCATGCCCAAATCTGTTCTCGCCCACTTACCAACAGCAAACCAACTGAAAATCAGGGTAAGAAACTATGCTGTAGTTAAAGAAAAACACTTTTTTTTATCATATCCTTTGCGTATCTTTGTGTAAAGTACTTTTTATTTTAATAAACAAAATGTGTAAGAAAGGAGCAGTTTTCTCCCACATATGCCAATAATATGCGACTCATACTCCAACAAAGTTTAATATATATACTTGCAGGGCTTCATAGATTTTAAATATGATCCATGCGCCAGCATCTTACTTTTAGATAGTTGATACAAAAATGTTTAAAAAGGACCACTAATTGGACTTCTATCCAAGTTCTCAGATATTTGGACACATCCCCAGGCTGCATTTCTGACTGGGATGAGATCCCGAAACAGACCAAGAACCAGCTTGAGCGCCTACGTTTCTCTTTGGGAGTGTAGGGAATTTGCACAGTCTATTATTGATCTAATTACTTGCATTTCACAGCAAAGCAGATGTTGTTGGGTATTTGGAGGAATGTATACTAGACCTGAAGGACTTCCAACATCAGATACCTGGAGCTTATCACCAGAGCTTTACTAAAGCTCAATACTAAAGCATTTAAGTTTGAGTAAAAAGGTGGTTAGCTAGTATGAGACGGGATTAGTTCAGTTCAGTTTATTTATAGCACCAGGTCACAAGAAACTTCAGCCCAGGTCACTTTCAATCCAATCAGAAAACATTCTCATTGATACTAGCTATCAAACAGTGCATTAAGTTAATTACTTATAGTAGTTAGAAAAAAATATATCTAAGGAAACTCAGCAAATTTTATTGAGTTCTTAACTTGCAGCATGGACCAGATTGCAGAAACAGTAGAGAATAGCTTGCATTGTGTCATTGACTTTATAGCAGTCCCCCTTAGCGTAGATGCATGTTGGGACAGTGGAGAGGAAAAACACAGTTTAACAGGAACGAACCAGAACCTGTCACTGGACAAGTGACCATCTGCCATGACCAACTTGAGGATTTATAAGACAGAAAATACCAAGAGAAACAGAGAAATTGATGTTAGTGTAATTTCTTAAACAAAAATAAAGAGTTAACAGAACCCAACACCAAGAGGTGCCAGAAGGAAATGGTGGAGACCTGTTTGCTATGGTTGACTGCCTGCCACAAAAAGGGCCAAAAAAGGATGTTGTATTTAATAGAAAGTAATTTTAAAATCTACATTTACCATGTGTAATATTAATATTATTAGGGGATAACTGTGTGAGTTCGAAAGTATGTTACTGAATAGAGTTATGATTGAACAGCTGTTAAGTTTTTATTCATTATTTTATTTCATTTCAGGTTCTGTTGGGTTTCTGCTGCTCGCCGTCATGACTGGAGGCTTTCTGCACATCATCAGTTAAGATCAAACAAAGCAAATCGAAGAGAAACTACAGGAAGTAGTTTTGTAGTAGTGTGCAAACGATCGCAATTATATAGAACATCTCTATCTTTCTCGTTGCCCTCTTCACTTTATCATCTGTGAAAATGTTTCAGTATCATTAGTTCTTCCATTTTGTGTCATAAAAATTGCCACAAACTGACAGAAGAAATGCCACAAAAAAAGAAAACCCCAGACACTTTATCTTTTTCGGAAGGCTTCTGTTCATTTTTCCAAAGTAATTTACAGCTTCTGTGAAGTTGGCAAATGAAAAATATCAAAGTTACTGTAAAAATAGATTTGCTTTCCTCACATCTAATGCCTTAAGAGAACTTTTCCCACTCTGTATGTATGTGAACAAATCAAAAAAGCTGTGTTCAAGATGAAATGAAGACCTAGCTAGCAAAACACTGGATACCGAAGTTTAAAAGTACTGTGACATTTTTACTTGTTTATGGTGAAAGTTTTTATTTATGTTTAATCCTAAATTAAGTCCTTTGGAGACTTAACTTTTGGATTTAGGTTCTTGATACAAAACATAGAAAGACCAAGTATTGATTTGTATTTCCGCCTTAATCTGTAAAACTGTTAAAGGAAAAAGATATATAACTTAAATCATTACTACCAGTGCTGCTTTTAATATTGTGTATTATTTATTGTTGTATTATTATCAACCCATATTCTTTAAATAGCCCACCTCTTTGCATTAAATGACAACCAAATTCTTGTTTATATGTTAGGGCAGCTAATAAACTGTTCCAAGTGTGGCGTAGAATAAGACATAATTACAGTCAATTAATATTGCCAGAAACACATTGGGGTGTTGCATATATAGCTAAGAATCAGCTGAAATGATTAAGTCACATGCCTTGCTGCCAACAGCTTGGAGTAAAATCTTAGTGGTAACAAAACTGGAGAACTCAGGTAAATAATGTAGACGGACATCACACAATCTGATGTAGACAAGCAGTGCTGATTCTACCTCATTTCCTTTTCTCTCTCTGCCATCAACTTTATTTAGACGTTGGATTCTGGGATATGATCAGGCTTCCATGATTTGCAAAAGCACTTCCTTACAGCATTGCTGATGCTCTGGATGATTCCTCCTTAGAGCTTGAAGCTCGCACAGCTTGTTTGCTGGTAGTCACACAATGCCTGCTGAATGATACGATTTCCACTTTCTCCTTCTCTCTTCCGCTCTGCATTCGCTACATCTCTTTTTTAACCACTCAGGAATTTGTGGGCTTCAGTTGAGGTAATATTTCAACTTTTGCTATGTTAATAAGCTGCTCCTGGTTGTAAACCACCTTCCAACTGCACAGCATGCACATTTGTTTTAGCCAGAAAGTGAAGCTACATAATCGTAAAAAAGATCTGAATGTACGTAACAAAGCTGCTCCAACAGCTGAGTGATTCTAGAGTTCTCAGTCATTTCATACAAAACTGCCTTTTAGGTTGTTTAGATTTGTGTGTGTCCTGTTATTTTTAATTATTTAACATTATTTATCTAATCAAACATCTATAAACTTAAATTGACTTTTTTGGGGGGTAAATTTCTTCATATTAACTCCTCAAATGAGTGAATAATAAAATCAAAACACAAGCTCATATACCTATATAAATTATTTTATGTTATACATTACTAATTTTATATTGTTTACATTTATAAATTGATATTAATATGAACAAACGGATACTTAAAAGGGATCAGATTTTAAAATGACGAGTCAAAACTGCAGCCACGCTCTTTTTTGCTCCACAGGTCTTTTAGGTCCATTGAAGCTAAGTTATGTAGCCACCTGCAGTCATAGTTATTAGTTATTTATTATCTTTAGCTTTATTACAGACACTATGATTGACATAGAAATTTACCTGACATAAGCAATGCTGGAAAATGTAAATACTTATTCATTCTTTGTTTTATGTTGCATATTTGCGTTAATTATTTTCTTGTTTCATTTCGTTTACAGTACTTTCCAATTTTAAATTCATGTTTAGAAATATAATCATATAACATTCCTAATATTTGATGTCCAAAATGTATCTGTGCTTCAATTTCTTAAATAAATTGTTTTTTCTGAACACTCCAAATCACTCTGTGTTCTGCCCACCGTAGGTTTTGTGAGTTTTTCAGATTGTTTCATTATGAAAATGTCATAATTAATCTGTAATAATGTTTGCAACATAGTTATTTATCTGTATAGTCAGCTTTGGATGCTGATTTCGTGGTCGCAGTGCATTGTGGGTAGCAGCAATGTTTTACACAGGAAAAACCTGCCATTCTTTGTTTAAACGAAATCTTTATTTACAACTTTGAAAGCAATGGCTGTAAATTTAATCTGTGTTCTGGTTAACTTTATATGTTTTATAAAAGTTAATTTAAAGATTGTTTTTTGAATGTTGAAAAAGATCAGAAAATGTATCTGAAACAAAAACAGTACATGAACTTTTTATTCTTCATATGTTACATAAATAAAAAAAATCTATTATTTGGAGAAGAAACAAAAACACAAAAAAGGGATTCTTTCTGGAATAATTTACTTTTTCTCGAGTTAGAATAACATATTCAGCTGAATGGTTTGCAGAACAATTTAATCGGTATGAACCTCTGTAGGATTTCTGTGTTTAAAGCCTTTTTCTGGCTTAGATGCTTCCCAGTTGATTAACCTGCTGCGATTTACTCCGTCGCTTGGGTCACAATTAGCATCGTCTTAAATGCACAAAACCTATTGTCTACCAAAAATCCAGATAATGCAGCCTATAGTGTTGCAAGCAGAAATGTCTCTCTCATAATTAGTTTTGGACATTTTGTTTAGCTCTAAATGTTCGAGCTTGCAGGTCCCTTAACCAGTCCCTGCTCCTTGCGCATCACAGGTGCATGAATGCCGCAGTCGCGCATCTCGCAGAATCCCGGCACGCCAGGGATCCCGACCGAACCGGGCTGCCCTACGCCCCCAGGGAAGCCTCGGGGCCCGCGTGGGCCCTCCATCCCACTTTTGGGTTCTGCCGCGTAGCCCTGTTCGCCTGGGGAAAGGAATTAAAAGGCTTTAAGAAAATTTCAATGGGAAAATTCAAACTTTTTTTGGTATTCCAAGCAAAATTAAAATAATCCCAGTTAAGTTTTGTTCAATAGAACATTGTTTTCTGTCTGAATCGTACCTCTTGGTCCCTGGGGTCCGTCTGGGCCCAGCAGGCCCTTACCTGGGTCACCTGTGAGGCCTTTCGCTCCCTTTGGACCTGTTGAGAAAAACACATAAAGCAGTCTGGAGAATAATTGGAACAATAATAGAGAAATTAGGGATGTGTTTTATTTAATGCTTTGGGATGAAGAAATATTTAATCCCTTACGGATTTCTTTGTCAGTTAATTCATTGTAAAGTCTTACTAAGATAACAATATACAGTTTTCGAATAATGATTTCAATTATTTAACCATTAAAATCAATCAATCAAATCAAAAACACTTTATTCACCCCAAAGGGAATATAAATGTTGTTGGAGAAACTTATTTAACTAAGGGGTTGTTGTAGATTGTGATGGCTGTGGGCAGAAAAGATCTTCTGTAGCGGTCTGTTTTACAACTAAGATGAAGAAGCTTCTGACTGAAGAGTCTCTGTTTTTCAGTAACAGTGTCATGAAGACGATGTTCAGGGTTGTGCATGATTTCCTTGTTTATGTAAAATCCTTCTTTGTGTCATCTTCTCCAGATGTTCCTTATTTGTCCCCAGAACAGAGCCAGCCTTCTTTTTCAGGTTGTTGAGCCTTTTTAGGTACCTTGCCCAGATGCTGCTACATCAATATGGCTCTATCTGAGAAACTAATATGTTTTAATTAATTGATGGATTGGCTGATTTTGGAGGTCACAAAGGAAAGGTCACTAAAGAAGTTTCAGTTGATTTTGGCAGCCAGTGTGGACAAAAGCGGTATTGTTTAGCCTGAAGAAAGACTACATTTCCCATGAGCACAAGCTCATGGCGTGGTAAATTCTGACCTGGTTGCCTGCAGTTGGATTGAAGTACATTTCTGTTTCCAGTGTCTGTGTGAAGGATGAATAACGATGAGGTGATGAATCTAATTGTGCTGAAACAATGTCATATGGTGATGTTGAAAATAAGAAATAGGGGAAGGGACATATGTCGTATAGCAGTCAGCACATTTGTAGTTGTTTTGAGTGGCAGGGTTACTGCCACCCTCCTCAAGGTTTCTTAATGCCGGGTAAAGCAATACAGACCCCTGAGGCTACAACAGAGGCGCCATTCAACAAGTTGTAAGTCAACGTATGATCACAAAAGTTATGGAAATATTTTATGAAGTTTGAAAAGCTACTTAGTGTTGATTTGAGAACTGGTAAAGAATGGCCTGTATGGGAAAGATCCAAGCCAAATAAACACAAAGATCTGACTAAAATTCAATCCCTAACATCTCCAGGGCGTTTCGGAAAATATTCTGAGATTAAACTTTTTGAAGAAATCATCAATAAAGAAACGGATAATCAATTTTTACATAACTAAAATGACGTTTTTTGCTTTTAGTGGGCAAAGTTAAGTGCTTATTTTCTACTACTATCATAAAGAGTTCCTTTAATAAGCCAAGTCTTTTGCTTAGAGTTATTTGTCCTTAAATAAGATTAGTGAATTATTAAAACTGGGATTACATATCAGAATAATGGTCGTTTTTCCTGAACTGACTCCATAGAAAAAGGTCAGAAAAAGTCATTTGAACATCCTGCATACAAGTATATTTACCTTTGCTGCCCTCGGCTCCTTTTTGTCCCTCCAAGCCTCTTTGAGCTTGAACACCCCTGGCTCCTTTTAGTCCAGCTTTTCCTGCTTTACCCTGATTATTAAAAACAAAAATCCCACAATACAAATAGAAAAACAATGAATAAATAAGCGATACACTCATGACTTTAAACAGTAAAGATCAACAGTTCTATGGATCCGATGACAAAAAACACAACGAAGCGGGAAATTAAGATATTTATTAATGGATTTTATCTAATTATTAAATTAATTCAATTTTTTTATCATTTTACTATTTTTCAAAAAAAGTACTCAGGCACATCTTGAAACACAGATCCAGAGAAGCTGACAGTTTTATGAGTGATGTGAAACAGGGTAAGCACTCACAGCTTTGCCAGGGAGTCCCTGCGGCCCTCGTCCCCCCGGAGGACCAATCAGAGTGCGGTTGTTGATGGGGCAGCCCTGGTTGCACTTGGCTTGGATGGAGGCGGCATACTGGGCTAACTGGGCCGTGATCACGCCTCTGCAGAGCTGCAGGACCTGCTCATCGTTCAGACCCGGACCCTACAGGACCGAAAAGCACTCAGGTTATCTTCTGATACAGAACACCACGGAAACACGCCTAAAAAATCGGGTCTTATGAATAACGCTACATTCAAACAACGGATAATGAATATTTTCAAGATTATCTTATCTAATGTGGACATATTAGGGACAAAAAAAGCCCCACCTATAAATCCACAACAGGGTAAAAAATATCTGAATGTTTCAACATGCAATATTAATATTGATGAAGGATATTTATTGTTGAGAACCCATTGAAGCATTCTCAACATTTGTTTTCCTGTTTCTCTTTATTATTCTGCCGTTTTTTGGAACTTAACTCGTTCAACATACTTCAACCGATTTCAACAATTAAGATATCAAATCGTTCAGTTAACCCTGTGTGTAATACATCTTACTAGTTCAGCATATTTTCAGCTACAGAAACCATTCAACTTTTACAATGGTCTCAAGACTGAGTTATATTCAAATGTCTCAGCTTTTGGAAATATATTTCTGTTTTTAAGATGCCAGCTTAAAAATTATTACGAATTTTGCTAGTTTCCGACTTTTAGAATGGATTCAAAATTAGTTCACCTTATATCTGTTTTTGAGCTTATTTTTCTCGTCCAATTGACTGAAATCGTTTAGTACCTTCACGCAAATTTTGAAGACCATTTATAATAATTGTTCTGCTTTTTTCCTTTTGCTATTCTTCTTCTCCAGCTTATCTTTAAAGGATCATTTGGCTATGACTTCTTTCTACATTTCAGTGTTTTCTTTAGCATGTTCTTCAGCTTAATGATGGTACGTCTTCATGTTGTTTCGCTTTCTTGGGCATCTTCTGCCAAATCCTTTAAGCATTTGGCATTCTCAACAGCTATTTCGCAGGTACAGCTCTTTCTAGTTTTAGTTACATTTCATAGGCATGGGCAATTGTATATATAAAACTAAACTAAAATCAGAGAAAATTTGAATTTCAACCACTAAAATTTCTTTATATATTTAATTTTTATTTATTAGGTAAATAAATAAGTAAGTAATCCTAAATATAGGGTCACGTTTTTTTAAGATTCAAAGTGCTTTACATGTAAAACAATGTATATAATAGTATTTGTAAAACAATGAATATAATGTTACATTGCAGTAGCAAAGCAGGTGGGATATTAAATGGACTTTACTTGTATACCTGTTAATAAGTACAGAGGACCCCAGTGTTGCAATAAGTTAGTCTGTCAGATACAATTATAAGTAGTTATGGTAAAAGGAAAACAATAAGAATTTTGTGGTTTTCTAGGTCAAATCAATCTAAACAGCAAATCTGCTAAAGTTCCACTAAGTGCTTTGCATGGAAAAAACAACCGAAATGGGAAAAAGGATAAAACCATCAAAGAGATGAACCTGAACGTCTGATTGGTAATACAGCAGTTTATTGTACTAAGCAATTCAGTGATATATAAACCAATAAAAGTCTTTCAAAGCATCTGAGAGCGGGAAACCAGAGCAAGGACTTGAGAACTGTGGTGATGTGCTCGGTTTTCCTACTTCTAGTTTGGACGCCAGCAGTGTTTTAGATCGCCGGCATCTTTCTAAATTATTTTTTAGGCATATTTGCAAAAACACTGTCACTGTAATCAATTTGTCTAAAGATAAAATAATTGATGAGTTTCTCCAGGTCTTGCATGGCACATTATTCCTTTTATCCCAAATGTTCTTCAGGTGACAGAAGACTGACTTTGTAATTGTCTTTATGTGTCTCTAGAGATTTAGGCCTCAGTCCATAACTACACTCCGACGAGTCTTGATTAGTAGTTATTTTAAGCTGTTATAAGATTTTTTCTAACCCTTGATTGTTTCTCTAAACTTGATAACTTTAATTGTGTTTTTGTTCAGCTGAAGAACGTTTTGGCACGTACACACATTTTGTTCTATACATCCTCTTAGAACTTGAATGGGGCTATTAGTCGCTTCCTTGTAGTTCTTTTTTTTCTGTTTGATACTATATGTTTTATCATTCAAAGCATTTTAAGTTGACTTTTTGTAACATTCTCATTCTAATATGAATAAGCTTAATTTTTGTTTGTTGTTGTTTTGCTTCCAATGTAAGATGGTATGTTTGATGTCAGAATAGCAGCTTTAGATGGATTATATACGCCTTTATACGTTTAGCCTCTAAACTTCTTGCTTTATGTCTCTGATACTCACAGCTGGACCTGGGGCTCCCTTGGGCCCCGCAAGGCCTTGGCCACCGGAGTCACCGATTGGACCGCGGACCCCTCTGGAGCCAGGGACGCCAGGAGGGCCAACAGGACCCGGGACGCCGTTAAGTCCTACTGTACCTTTGGGTCCTCGCTTTGGACAAGAAGAAACGAACGAGGTAACGAAAGATTTATGCAGATTTATTCACAGAATAGAACATCGCTGATTTCTCACTGTAATATATGAACTTAGATTTTTATTTTCCTTCCTGTTACTCCTAATAATTAGGCTCCATCATACATCAGGGTTCTGATTGGTCCTTACGTCCCTAACAGAACAATTCGCTCTCAGACCCCAGGTTAACTGGTGGTTCCTAAAATGACTAAAACTACAACAGGAGGCAGATTTTTAGCTAAGAGACTGGATATCTAATGTGGAACCAGCTCCCAGTTTTAATCTGGGAGCCAGAAACCGTGTCTAGTTTTAACACTAGGCTTTTAACTAGACAGCTGTTAGCTGTGGTTTCTTTCTGGAGGGAGATCTTGGCTTAACTACCGCTGGTGGCGACAACTAAACCTTGTTCCGCTCCTGCCATTAAAGTCTTTTTGTGGCAAAACAAAGACAGTTTCTGGTTCTGCTGGATGCTCCTGTAGAGTGTTTCCTGTCCACTGTCGCTGCATGCATGCTCAGTATGAGGGATTGCTGTAAAATCAACGACACAACACAAGCTGTTGTCTACTGTGGCTGCATGCTGGTCCAGGAGGAGTCAATGCTGTAATTTGGGGAGAAACAAAGGAAGGTTTTTTCTTATTTCAGACTGTAAAAGCATTGGAAATCGTGGAATCACCTTTCCTTTGTCTCCATTGTCACCAATTCCTCCCTGAGAGGCAAAGAGAAGAAGAGAGAAACTAAATAAATTGTAAATAGGAGCAGTATTAAAAACAGGAAATAAAATTTAAAAAAAACATTTATGTCACTTGATTATGAGTCAATAACGTTACCTTTTGGCCTTTCTCCCCCTTGAGTCCCTTTTTTCCCACTGCACCCTAATAAAATGTAAACAAAAACAGGTATGATCAAGTAATGGAGTAATAAGTCATAAACTGCAAATAAAAAAAGCACCTTATTTAAAACCAGATCACAGTTCAAAAACAGGAAAGTTGAGGTGCAAGCATCAAATGTCAACCAGAGACGGGGAATTCCCTCTGAGGCCACGGGACATTTTTTCTTTTTTTACCAGTTGCTGGATCAAAACATGACCTTTGTTACTACATAGAGTTGCTGTTGCTCAGTTAGCTGCTAATCCTTAAATCAGAAGGTAGCTGGTTCAATTCCGGATCACACAGTAGATCTTTGTGTAAGATGTCGCATCACAGGGTGTTCCTCATTTAAGGTACAATGGAGAACCCGACATTTATACAAACACAGATGTGTTACAATATTTGGAAATAAAATAATCTATAATCAACTATAGATTAAAATCTCATACCTATTAAAAGGCAATTTGTGTTAGGCTGACACAGGTCAGGCAAAACATTATGACCACTTAAAATTCAGGTATGGACTTCAGTTAGAGCAGCAGATCCGTTTAAATCCTGTAAAATGTATTTTAGTTAAGGCCTCTTCTTTATTTAATCCTGATCAAAGAACTCCTTGACCACAATAAATGGAAGTATAATGAAATAAATACGTTAAGGCCATACTTAACCCAAAATGCTACTCAGCTCCTGGTGCAGTCTATGGTTATCTCTCCTGACCTTTACATAAAACCTTTACAAATGATCCAGATCCCGGCGGCGCGTCTGGTCTTCAATCAGCCAAAAAAGTCTCATGTCACCCCTGTCTTCACTGGGCTTCACTTGTTACCCCTGGCTGCCCACATCAAATTTGAATCCCTGATGCTAGCCTACAAAGTGCTTAAGGGTACGGCTCCATCTACTTGAATACTCTTGCAAAGGGTTATGTCACAACTCTGTCACTTTGTTCGTCTAGCAGTTCCTAAATCCCGCTTAAGGCAATCCAGACTTTTTTCTTTCATAGTTCCAAGATTGTGGAATGACCTACCAAGCACCACAAGAACAACAGCGTCCTTGTCTATCTTCAAGAAAGTCTAGAAGACCAACCTCTTCAGAGAGCATCTCCCATCCTAACTCTTACCCATACCTCCATACCTCTACTACTCTTTCTGTACTTCTCTCTATCTCTTCACTGTCACCACTGACTCTGACTTGGGTTTTTCCTCTAGATAGCTTATGTTCAGATTGGTAATAAGTGTAACACTGTGTCTACTTGCTTTGGTTTAAAAGCACCTGCTAAATGCATAAAAGTAAACCAAAATGGTTCATACAAAAGGATATTTAACCTAAATTATACATTAGGAGTCAGAATTTTAAAAGGTAATTTTGGTAACATGTAAGTACTAAGATTGTAACAGGAAGCCTTTAAAGGAGACACTGTAAATGTAAACTAACAAAGCTCAAAAGCCAAATTACCCCCAAAACATACAGTCAAAACAAATTATCCTTTCAAGGTTTTTGTACGTAAAAAAAAAAAAGGCTGAGATCTTTGTTTACCTTACACTATCATTACTTGTGACTCTTCTCAACCAACAAATAGCTTCACATTTATCCCATAAAACAAAAATTTGGCTACAGCAATTCTTTCAAAAATATCTTTTTTTTCCCATTTAATTTAATTATGATAACTCTCACCATCTCCCCATCAGGTCCTAGCTCCCCTTTGGACCCCTGGATGACAAAAAGTTGTTAAAAAGGTGAAAAAAAATTATGTTGTAGAGAAAAATAAATGTTTTTTTTAAACATAGAATAAAACATTTTGCCATAAAAGGTAACTGTGCCTCCAGGGAAACAATTTTATTTAGTTTAAAACAGAAAAATTATATTATTTAAAGAAGTAAATAAAACCTAGTGGAATATGGAATATATAATTATAAATATTACACTAATATACTTTGATTGTCCTTTAAACCACTTTCTCCGTTTCCTTTTTTATCCCTTTTTTTTACATTTTACAAAAACCCAAAACAGTCTCTAATGAGGTTTTTTACTGTATACGTCAAATGGATGATTGTAATAAAGCTGTAATGCTCCACTTGTGAAGGTAAATCTGTTGGGCTTTAATTTGGAACTTAGAGAACAAGCCAGACAGACAGAACACAGTTATACAAACACAACTTTGTCATTTGCATTAAAAAAGAAGAGAGAATCTTATGTTTCATATCTCAAAATATTTTTGGTTGTTTTTTTAAATGGATCTAAAAATAATTTCTAAATGTAATGCATAATGCGTTCTGGCAACTTTTTTATGTGGATATTACAATAAGAACTTTTACTATTGATGACTTTAAGTAGAAATTATATTATACTTAAACTTAATTGTTTATTGTTTGAATTCTTCACCATTCAGGTTGCTGAGTACATACTGTCGGACCCTGAAGACCTTTAGGTCCATGTTTCCCTGGTAATCCAGCATCTCCAGGTTGTCCTGATCCTCCCTGTCGGCCAAAGAGCAGATATGTAACAAGCTGATTTGTTAAATAAACATCTTTTTAGTTTAACCAGATTAAACAATCATTTATAGACATCTAGAACAATGTGAACAATTGACGGATAATAGGAGCAGTGGTTAACAAACATCACATGAAAAAAGGTGAAAACTTTATGTTGTAACTAATACAGGTAAAATTGCAGAGGAGAAAACTACACAGAACTTTTTCTGTTCAGGCTCAGGTTTCATCATTTTCAGATATCGCAAATAAAATACTAATCTGATGTTATTAATAAACTTACAGTGATTCGTTGAAGGAAGTATTGGAAATTTTATATCCTATGTAGCTTCCCACATTTTTTCACAAGTTTAACATAATAACCACAAAATATTAATGTGATTTAACTCGAGTATTACCGTTTGGACAACACAGAAAATGCTATGTTTGGAGAAAAGCTAGGATTGTCTGAACACACCACACAATAGAGTCCAAATCATCGATCTGATCAAGCTTGAGCTACTTTGCAAATGAGCAAATATCTCAGTCTGTAGATCTACAAAACCATAAAAGAAACTTCCCACTTCTGATCTTTTAGGGTCTTTCACACATAATCCTATTTTAATGTCTGTTATTACTGAGAATTATTCTGTGAATTATTCTCCATAAAACTAAAGCACAAGCCTCATGTGGGGAATTATTTATAGTGGTTATACATTTGTCAAAAAGTCTTTGCTATAAAGTGTTTGCTAAACACTTCAGAGTGTAAAATTGTGAGATGCGTATTCAAAGATATTTTTTTATCTGAACACCCTTATATAAAATTAAGTACTTTAAAACCTTAATATTAGTTTACTAATCCTACTGAAACATCACATAAAATTAAAATCAAAATCATTACTACTAAAAAGCAACATTTTTAGGTGATATATGAGTATATAAGATACTAACTATCTTTCTGTAACTGCCTTTTGTTAATACAACAGATTACATTGCATCACCAGGGGAAAAAACAAAACGGCTGAGCTATAATCCACATAATAACCAAGGGGAAGTACGTCAAAGTGTTCATTGTTCTCAATGGGATACCCATCCCCCCCACCCGGAGTCTCGTTCCTATCCAAACTATCATACACTCACCATTCTCCCCATTCTGCCACGGGGTCCTCGAATGCCTCGATCCCCTTTGCTACCCTAAACAGGAAGAGAAGAGATTGACAAGTCAAAAACGGGAAAAGGTTTAAATCTACAGGCAATCATCATATTCAATTGTATAAAAATATGGGACTTTTCGCCCTGGGCAAGGCAGTTATTACGTTATGGCAGAGTGCCAGGCAGACTTCATAAAACTTGTGTAGCAGGTGGAAAAAGAAAATAAATCCACCTAAATGTGTGTGTTATGTCACCTTGAAGGTGGACCCTGAAAAGACTTCAAAAGAAGTTACTAAGAAAAAAAGCTTTCAGTTTTGCTGACATCCTGTTACAGTGGAAAAGTCCAGTGGTACAATGTAAGCAGGAAGCAGGAAGCAGCTACTACAGAAAGGAGACTTAAGTGAATAGTCTCACCAAAATGGTTTTTACTAACAGAAAAGAAGCACTTCAGAGGGTAAATATGATACCTTTAGATTTTAAAGCAGTTTTTTAGGTGTGTTAAAGTAGTGACACATTTGATAAAGGTGTCTTTGGACATTTTACTGAAATTAAGGTTAAAGTTAGCAAGTATAAACATAGATCATAAAGTGTCATAATTGTTTGATAGGCAAACATTTTTCGTAAGTTTCAGTTTATATTTTAAAAAATGTACAAGGTTACCTTTACACCAAACAGTCCCATTTCTCCTATTACACCTGGGACACCTAAAGGACCCTAAGTAGGACAAACAATGAAGAAATAACATTTACCGCAACAACAGATGATAAGACGTCTTTATGACTTTGGGGCCTTGAACTTAACCTACTCACATCCTCTCCAGGGTCACCATTGCTTCCAGGAAAGCCACCCAAGCCTTTAGAGCCCTGAGCAATACAGAGAAAAGAAGTTCGTTAAAGAAGATGTAAGTGAGATTCCAACGAGAACTATAAGCTTTTATCACCTTAACATTCAACTGCTTTCAAAAAAAAAAGATGAAATGATAACTTGTAATCAAAAATAAAGGCCATAAATGTGTTATATATAATGGGTGTTAAGGCGATAAATAAATAATTAAATAAATATTTTTCCTAATTTATTTTAACTCAGTTAAACCCAGTTTATTTCTGGTTGTGTCTTATTAGTTAATTCCCCTTGTGTGTGTATTTAGGTTCTTATTTGTTCTTGTGTTCTGATAGTTTACTCACAAGTGTTAAACTCGTTAAGTTTTACTTTGCGTTATCCTTGTAAATAATTCTTCTTCTCTATGTTCCTACAGCTCAGCACGCTAAATAAACTCACCTGTATTTTGATTTTAAAGATAAGCAACAATGGCAACAAGAACATCAGACTGTTAAAGTTCCCTCCTAGCCCCTGAAAGCTAGTCAGTGAAAATAAAACTGAAATATGTATGAATACCATAATAATCTCTGTGCTTTTTATGTCTGTAAGCATCTTCTTATGATTCACAATCTGATATTGATATTTTTATTAGTTACATCAGCGATTTCCATCTCAATTCGTCAATTGTATTAATCAGACTTTATACAGATTTTGTGTACAAATGAAATATTGAAGCCATTTCATTATTTTTATGTACCCCAAAACAAAGGAGCCCAATGTTTTGCTACGGTGTTTTATTAGAGCATTAATGAAAAAATGCAGAATGTGTTTGTAAATTTACTTGGTACTTACATATACTACCTGCAGTGTATATTTGTGGTTATGGAAGAACAGAGTAAATTCAAAAGCAAAACTGCTGGAAGAACACTGGGGAAGCCGGTTCTTTCTGGACTTTATTGCAAATAAAACCAAAAGTAAAAAAAACGAAAGCAAACATAACCTAATCTGAATAATTTAGTTTCAGTTTCAGATCTTCGGTTTACTCTCAAGTAAAAATTTAGTTTTTAGATAAACCCACAGTAAGACTTTAACAGAAGTCCGGAAACACAATCACGAGCCTAATGTCTAAATGTTTATAGTTTAAACATGTTTTTACATGCATGGAGAGATAATAAAGCTTTTATGTGTAGTGATTACATTAAACACATGGGAGTTGGGGGAATTCCTAGAGCAATGACTGGACAAACCAATTATGTGTGAAATGCACTTTCACTCTTATTCTGACATTGTTTACCTATTTACTTACATTGTTTACATCCACACAATAAAACATTTGTTACTGGCTTTACTATTAAAAGGGGAATTATTAATGACTGACCTTTTGCGCTTTTTTCAGTTAAAGCAAACAGAAAACTCATTTTCTCTGTTTGTGTCAGACTGTTGGCGGCAAACAGAAGAAAGATTAGATTAAACCGAAATGGGACTTTTCCCTTCTTAAGTGCAACCATTTAACAAACCAAAAGTATAGTTGTGACTACACATATAGTCACTTTGTCCATACATAACATAATGTTACAAAGTGCTTTTTTATTTTTTTTATTTTGTAGAATAGATTTTGGACTTTTTACTGGTTTGGAAATACAACAAAAAAAGATGTAAGATATCAAAAATTCACAAAAAAATCACAAAAAAACGTTTTAACCACAAAGGAATTTCTCCAACAACGATGCTCCGAGAGACTAACAGCACCATCTCTGATTCCTCATGAAGTTATAATTACTAGCGCCTATGTTGTGAAACTGAAACTCTACAAAGAGACAACGGTTTATAAAATACCACACGCAGAGCTCATATAAACTTCCAAACCGTTGGAAGGACTCTTGGTGTACCAAAGATACCTCAGAAAATATCAAAATAAAAACCTAAACATCTTGTACCTTTGGTCCATTTGGCCCAAACGGTCCAGGTTGTCCTTGGTAACCCTGAAAGTGAAGCACAGAAATTATTATTCAAAGGTGGAAGAAACAAGAAAAACCTTTAAAAGTCAGATGGGTGTTATCTTTAGTGAGTCTTAACTTTATTTGTGAAACTTCAACATTCATAAAAGAGGACATAATTTCACTTAGTTATAAAGGATACTGATTGAACATTGAGTGTCAAATGGGAAGGAGTCCGCTTTTCACTGTTAAATTTGTCTATCGGTCAGAATCAGGTTTTATTGGCCAAGCATGTTTTGAGAATAAATATTTGTGCAGTGAGATAGAAAATGATATTTTTGAAAAACCTGTTCAGATTTTGTCCCATCCTAAAGACAAATAATATTCCATAATATTTCCAACAAAACCGTCTGATCCATCTGGCTGCATCTGTATTTCCACCAAATGGACATTTCTAAAAGCAAGGGTCATAAATAAATGCAAAGAGCCATCTATAAATTAGATTTCTTTTTGATTTTGTTCTCACATCGGAGTCAGATTCATTACCCTAATAAACTCTTGCGCAAAACATTTACAGATTCCAATGAAAATGCCTAAAAAATTAATTTAAAGAGATTTACACACAAAAGTTCACATCGCCTAATCGAAAGAGCGGGTTAAAACACAAAATTCTGTTTCTTTGAAGTAGATTTTAAATAATTTCATAGGGAAAAGTAAGGCCTGAAAGACCCTGCAGTGTGTATCTTACAGCATAGCCTCTCTCTCCAATGTCTCCTGGAAACCCAGGTGCTCCCATCTGACCCTGAGGTACAAGACAAACATTTGAGTCAGATGAACCCAGTTGGTAAGTCAATGATCTAACTAATAACACAGCTTAATTTAATATAAAAAAAAGAAGTAAGATGTTAAATTCTAGAAGTATCACAAACTGAAGCAAAAATAGGTTCAGCCATTACACACATTCGTATGGGTACATTTTTATAGTTAAATCGAATTCTTGAGAAAAACTGATAATGTTTCTTTTGCGGTTTTTAAAGGTTTATTTTCATTTACCTTGAGTCCGTCTTTTCCCTGAGGACCCTGCTTACCCTGGTCACCATGCGATCCCTGAACACAAAACACACAAGTGACAAAAAGCAACGTTATTTAAATAATAAACATTAAAACCGTTCATTGTTTGTGACTTTGGTAGGCGCTCAGTTTGATTTGCTGTCAAACCGTTTTTATTGGAGGATTTTTATGCCACCAGGTTGAGCTCACGCCACCAGAACACGTCTGTCTGAGCAGCTCCGCGCGAGTGTGCTTTAGATTTGAGCGCAGATGCTTAAAAACATTGTTCTTTCAGATAGATCTGTGCTCTCAAATGAGTATCACTGCGATCATCCTGGTGGATGATCGGCATGTTCGATGGCGAAATTTCCCAGCTGTTTATTTCAAACACAGAAGATGAGGACTTTGATTGAGAAGATTGATTTCCAAAAAATAATGTGCGTATTTTTGTGTGTAATAATGTGTAAAGTTCAACTAAACACAATGTTTTGCTTCCTTTACCTTTTTTTTGGTAGACTGTATGTTTTAGCATGCGTCTTATAAAACGTGGCGCCTTATAGTGCAAAAAATATCGTATTTGTCATGTGAAACCGAACATATAAATACAGAAAAAAGTTCCAGCATTCAACAAAAAGTTTGGTACCTTGATACCTTTACCCCCTGTCGATCCTGGAGGCCCTGGGTCACCACGACGTCCCTGGGATGAACAGGCGATTAAATCAAAGATTGATGAGGTAAGAAATAAAATGATTTAAAAAGTTTTAAATAAAGATGTAAAAAAGTGAAAGGAAAACAGGGAAAATTGTTAAATAGGGAAATACATAGTGTTAAAAATATATGGATTTTTAAATGATGCTATATTTAATTGTATTAAAGGACCTTTGGTGAAAAAACGAATCAATACTGAGGGCAAAATCAAAAGATACTGTAGTAAAGTAAATGAAAGCAAAATATAATCCTAAAAGGAAACCTGCACGAGAAGATCCCAGTGGATAACTGTTACATGAGCTGCTGGCCAGTAAACTCCCCAGTTCACCATCAGCATCTTTCCCAGCGTCATACATTTAATGCCAACAGGGCAGCTAAAGGGCGACTGAAGGAGGAGAAGATCCTGGGTGGTTTCCAGAGAGCCTCAAACATCTGTGAGACACCTGGCTTACATCACCAGTCCTAACTGGGTTTACCGAAATGAACGTACTTCTCCGTAAAAAAAAAAAACGATAGTAATCTCATTTTCCTATTAAAATGTGTTTAATAAAGCCAAATGCATCCTTTATCAATAGCTAAAGGTTTATATCGTGCAAAATTTTGACATATAATAAGAAATATTAGAAAGCGTCATTGATGATTTATTGTAGGCTTTAACTCAGCATAATACTAATTAATATTTTGGAGGCTAGACGAGAATCGTTTTTGATGCTTTAGAGAATTATTAATGTTTCTGTTTCTTGATTTAAATCTACCTGTTTCTTCTTTCTGGAAACCATGTGTTGGACAAAACTTCCTGTGAAAAACGTTTTATTCCCTCTTCAGATTAATTTTGATAATATATGAAATACATTTTTTTTCTGTTTTTAATCTGCAAAATTGCAACTCTAATATCTTAAAATAAATACAATCCTTAAAAGGAGAACTCATACCTAAAACATAGATTACCTTTAAAAGCAGTTGTTCCTGTACCATCAAAAGCAAAAGTTTGGATTAAGTTTGAAAACATGACACACACTAATTGTGTCCGATGACACATTACGGTGCTTAAATATGAATCTAAAAGTTGGTTTCAAAATGTATCTGCCAAATGAAGAAACCAAAGTAGCTGCATTAAGACTCATAGAGGTTGACGGAGGCTGGATTTCAGTTCACATATTAAACATTTGAATTTTCCCATGGAAGTTTTAGGGTTTTGATTTAGGTCCTTACTGTCTCACCGCGAACCCCAACTCCTCCCCGCGGGCCCTCCATACCCAGGTCACCCTGTCAACACAAAGAAATACATGACAGACTAGGAAAATAACATCTTTTTAAAGAATGTAATTATATTTTATTTTGGTAGTAACAAATATTCCTGTTTCACCGCGGCTGGTGAAGGAGTCCCACAAGGCTCTGTGTTCTGACTCAATCACATCATCGTAGCTAGATTTAATTTTGAGACTTAGAGAGTTTAATGTGTTTTTGTGTGTGTGTTTACCTTCAGACCAGGCTCTCCACGCTCACCTGGCTCACCCTGAAGTCCAGATTCTCCCTGAAATATTCAATTTATTTATTTATTTATTCTATTGTGTTTAAAAAAATTTCACTTTAAAGCAACAATGAGGTTTTAGTTTTGGATGATTTAATGGCAAATTACAAACGCGTTACAAACAGACGTTAACGGCGTCTCCATCCGAGAACTAACCATCCCTCCAGAGAAACCAGATGCTCCTTCCTCTCCTTCAGGTCCAGCGTCACCCTGCAAGTGCAAACAACAAGTTTAAAAATTCACTTTGAATTGATATACTGTTATCTTATTTTGCTAACTTTTAACTATTTTGAAATTACATTTTCAGGATTGAAATGTAGGATTATTTTGTATGCTAGCTATTTGTGTATCCAATTCCATTTTAGTTTCACTCTAAACAAACTAACATGAACACTCTAATTTTTTTGGTTTCATTTTCATCCGAATTTGTAAAAAAACTCTAGTTCCACTTTCAGTTTATATTTTGTCAACACAGTGTTAACAGTGCATTTTAGTTTTATTTATCATTATCGTGATACATCTCTTGTTAGGATAAGGATTGCGATTTATTGTCACAATGATAAATTAGGAGCGGTGATGTTTGAAAACTTGAAAAACTTGCAGAATTATACGTTTTACTTTATTTCCACTCTTTGTTCCCTTGGAACAACAATAAATTAAGAGCAATGATTAAATGCAGTTACTGTTTGCAGTTGAGTGATAGAAAACACACTTATTTACATAATTGGCATCCAAAAGAAGCCTATTTTAAAATGGTTTGTTTTTTAAAAGCATAATTTGTTATAATTAGTTTATTATTATTGTGATAGGTCCACTTAACAACTTGTATCGCTATTGCCCATCACAAATAGAGGAGGAATTAAAGCTGTTACACAAGGCAGCATCATTGTCTCTGCTGTATGTAATTCACTCACAACTGGTCCAGTGTCTCCTCCTCTCCCTCGAACCCCTTTAGCGCCTTTATAACCCTAAAATTGAAAGCATGTATTTATGTTGTATCAGCACATAAATAGACTGACTATTGTTTTTGTCTTTGGGAAACATATTAGAGAGTAAATGTTAGACTTTCACCTCTCTTCCTTGACTTCCAGGAAGGCCAGTTTGACCCTGCAGGCCTCTGGATCCCTGCCAGATGGACAAAGAATTTCAAATATAATCAAAATCAACATCCCTGTTCTAAAATAAGGTTCTACCAAAGTTCTGCTTGGTTTTTTCAGGGAAATACTTTATTAAGAGAAAAATACAAGAGAGCATTCTCAACCTAAATATTTAAAAACATTTATCTGTTTTCCAACATTTGTAAAATTAAGTTTAGGCACATTTAATATTTGTCAATAAAAACAGGTACTCGTAACCCAAAACCATTGCTGAAGGTACATACATTTAAAGAATTATGTAAATTGTTACTTTAAAAAGGCTGCATTTTAAATAAAATAATTTAAGGTAATACGTTTTCTACCTTTGGTCCTGCAAAACCAGCGAAACCAGGTTCCCCGGGTTCACAGTCACACTCAGTTGGTCCCTCTTCTCCGAGAGGTGCATCATCCCCCGACTCCTCCTCTGAGGATCCTGTGTCCGGTCCAGCCCGGTACTTAAAAGGTACCTGAGACACAAAACCATTTAAACACCAGTGGGGTTCAAGGAAACCATGACAGAGTTACTTTTTTGTTGCAGTACAAGTAGAATATTAATGATAACTTACTCTTAATGAATGAGTGAATGTATTTATGTTTATGTATGTGTGTGTGTGTGTGAGTCTGTGTATGTACTTGTTATTCCTGCATTATGGGGAAAATTTTTTAAAATCCGTCTTTGTGGGGACGACTGCTCCTCGTGGTGAACAAAGCTTTGTCCCCACAGGTACAAATGCCGTCTTTGGGTCAGAGGTCAGGTGTATCACTACAGTATGAATTGAGTTAGGGTTATGCGTTTATGTATGTATGTTTACACTTATTGGTAAAAAAAAAAAAAATGTTGTTGTGTTTTTTTTTTTTTACCTCAGCTACCTGAAAAATTAAAAAACATCTACACAATTTCAAATAAAAAAAGCCTACAAGCCTACATAGTCCTGTTTTTTTTTTTTTTATCCAGAGTTGGCGCCATCTAGTGGCAGTATTTTATAAGACGTCGGACAACATATTCCCTAAAATAGAAGGTAATGCTGGTGTTCCATGTTTGCTTTGTAATTCAAATATAACATGTAATATATACATTTAATGTAAAAAAGAGTGCATGATATTTCCAGTAAAGTTACACAACACTAAACAAAATATCCATCAAAACAAGCCCTGTAGTCAGCGTGTTCCAGACCTTCATCTACCTTCATGCTCTCACTGTCCTTCTTGGCGTAGTGGGACTCTGGGTTCGTGGTGAAAGGAAAGACATCGTCAGTAATCATAGTGACCCTGGCGGGGTCATACTCCTCCTCCACTAACTGCTGGTCCTCATCATAGTACCGAGTGGGGCCAGGCGGATTCTCTAAACAAGAGTCCAGACATTTAACCGTAAAGAAAATTATGATAAATTTAGCTGTTAGTGGTTCTAATTGTTGTTAGTTTGATTTTATAATAAATTAGAGTTATTGCTTGCTGATTCCTACCAGTTTGATGAGAGCCTTTGTTGTTATAGTGGTCAACTGCAGACGATTCCTCATGGACGTGTCGCTCACCTGCATGTATATAAAGTTAAAAATGGGCTATAAGATTCAAATCAGTGGTTGAAATGATATGTAAAAGCAGCAGGGATTTGAGAAAAAAAATATCAAAAGTGAGTGTAATTCCATTTATAATTTTACACAGCCTTGTATCTGATTTAATTTGCTGCTTCAGTATTAATCCATATTCAATAAAATATTAATCAATATTCAACTAGTTTTCATAAAATTATGGTAAAATATAAGGTGTTTTTTAATCTTAACATATATGAATATGCTTTGAAAAAAAAAAAAATCAGGAAATTAAACAATCTGTTTTAACTTTAGATCAGCTTCGGTTTGATAACCCTTCAGTTTTCCTATGAGACAGCATGATGGTACAAGTATAAAGAGGAGGAAAACAGACTTTTATTTTAAACTGAATATGAAGCAGCTCTGACCAGAGTGGTATCCAGAGTATCCCTCCTGGCAGAAAGAGGAGACGACACACAGCACCAGAATGAGAAGCCCAGAGAGGGGGGAAACCTGTTGAAAGCACAAATTGTTCAATAGCCAAAGGCAAAACTTGCCGAAAAGATTAAGTAAAGAGAAGCATAGTTAATTTAAATGTGATCATATTTTTGTCTGACATTCAAAATGATCCCTCCACACAGATGTTGGAATAAAAGTCTAAAAAGTTCTTTACTTGCCATTTTTATCCTTCGGTCTAAAACATGAAGAAGGCAACAGGCGAGTTTTTAGCATCCCTCACGTTTCAAGGTTATGGAAAATGCTTTACAGTCATATTTATTTAAGGTGCTACTACTATGTGAACATTGTTGAATCCCATAAAACCACTGTGGTAAGAGTTTGCTTTCTGATTATTCCCCCAAATATCAAGACCCAGTGTGTCACACCATTCCTCCTGGTGTCTTTGTTCTGCAAGCCATCTCCAACCAAACTGAATAAAATCATCAGGCCTTTGCAAAAACTGGTTATGATGCGATGTTGGTAATTCAGCCTTTTAAACCAGGCGTGTTCGTGCAGGGAGGCATCCAGAAGTTGCTCTCTTATCTACCCAACATCTTTAAACCAGTGCAAAGGTTATTAGACCCTTTGCAGGGATTCCTTACATAGTTGGGTAATATTTATTTTGTTTTAAGAAGATTTTTTCATTATTTTATTATATACATTTAAATAATAATCTGTTGAACTGCAAAACAACAAATAGGATGGAAACTCCTTTGTGAAATGGTTTCACTTAGACCACTTTACTGATTGTTATTTTTACTTAAACAGCACCGAGTTTAAATTGTTTTTGAGCTAAAATAAAGCCTAAAGATGCTAAATAATGTAGGGGCCCACCAGTGGCACATTTTATCAGCTTCTCTGATTGAAAGCACGGTGGTTTGAGGCTAAAGATGCGACTCGGGCTGTGTTGGGTGAAAATTCAACAGACTGAGGCTTCATTGTCGGGATGGTCACTGGTAAGCTTTTCTCAGACTCATCTGACATTCCTGAAGCTGCACTAAAAAAGACGCATGCCACGACCGGACTAGCAGCACACGGAACCTGAACACAAAGTCAATAAATGGATGATTGATGAGGAAGAAATCTTCCACCACAACCACAACTTCCAGGTGTACATCTTTCAAAATGAGGGGAGAAAAACAACAAATGTGGGTTCTGAAACTGGAAATGTTTCATCTCTAAAAAGGATTGAATTGAGATTTGTGTGTTCTTGCTTTTCAACAGAGCAGAATAAGAGTTGTTAATCCAAGTTACCGAACAAGACAAGAACATCCAGTTCTATACAGCTGAAATAATTGATCTTGTATCATGATCAGGATGAAAATGAACTCTCTGAGGTAAAGGAGTCAGTGTAAATAAATGCTGAAATGAACAGAAGGACCTCTGGGACACTCGGGTCAGAAACATCTTCACACATATTTACCTATTTTTTTAAACTACGAATAAGTAAAATCTGACATTTGTTTTGAATCGCATACTTAAGCAGAAAAACTATGAACAAAGCGAGAGCAAAGTGACTTTAGCGTAAAAAATTTAAGTTAGAAAAAAACTTTTGATATAACACAAATATATACATTTTTTATTGAATGTTTAGTTTAATACGCCAAAGTTTATTTGTATGGGGGTTTTAAAAGCTTTTAAACTTTTCAGGAAATAAGACTGGTGCATCTCTCCTGAGACCTACTGATGTGAAATACTGATTTAGTTTCTCAAAACTATGACTTACTTTGAGGTATTCATAAAACCGGTGACAAATTTTTGGCTTGCTGTGATCCTGTAGCTCAAAGACAGACAGATGGTTTCACTTTAACCAATAAAAAATGTAATTTGCTGGTTGGCTTTTGAGGCCCCCTCTCATCCTTCGATATTCTTCACATGACTGATTGATCACAAAAAACAGCTCTAAGTTTGTAACAGGGTTTTTCTCCTCACCCTTGTCTGATTATTATTATTACTGATCCATCTAAGCCCCGTTTTGATACATTATCTAAAATTTAAAAAGGACTAAATATTTTGTAATACATTGAGAGCTAAAGAAGCAGAGCGTCAAGTTAATCTGTAACGCTTGCTCTCACCTTATCACTGGAAGCTCCCATGGCGTCTCCTTAAACTGGTCCAGATTCTCGACAGGCTCACAGATTTTCTGTTCACCTTCACACCATAGATCCCTGCGTTGGTTTTCCTCTCTCTGACCTCTCTCTGCGTTTCAAGGATCCGTCTGGCTCCCAGGCTTTGCCGGGCTCCTCTCGGTCGTCTACCTCGGACTTCCCAACAGGGTGAGAAATACCTGATCTGGAAAGCCGCTACAGCAGAGGAAGACCAAGATGGTGAAGGAAGAAACATGTATGGATTTGTTATTAAATTGTTCTGTAATCATCATTAGATGCAGACTGCTGGATTTACATTTTTCTTTTCTTTTAACCAATTACAAAAATCTGATTTATTGAATGTTACTTCATAAAAAAAAATTATGCAATCAATATGAGCATGAAAATAATTCACAATCCACCCAACTTGCCATATGTAATCAGCAGTTAACATCGGAAGAGGATTTATACTTTTAATACACAAATCTTGAAGACAATTTAACCTGCGGATCTGATGATTGAAGAAAAAACTAAGTGCAAGATTATGTGAGCTGTAATCAAACACATATTAAAGATATTTTAGTTTATTAATAAATGCATATAGTGAGAAATTAACCCAAAACTTACAAACGTAACAGCAAAAACAACTAAGTCCCATTAAAGCCAGTTCCTCCATCCCTTAGGACACTACAGACAATCAGGTCAGAGTTACATTTGCTTTTCCTTTCTCTTAAAAAAACAAAATAGAAAGATATTTGCTTTATGTTTGATATGGGATTATTATGGACTATTTAAATTTATCAAACTCACAGTGTAGTGTAATATTCTCCTAATCCGTCAGAAAAACACTCACGCACGAACAGGAAGAACTTGCAGAGTTCAACCCCAGGACTTTCTTCCTGCCAAAAATTAGAAAAACGTGCGATAATAACGTTGCATGTGGCGATAAACTATCAAAAGGGTTGATGTCTTTCTGCTTTGGGTTTGGTAACAAACATACACTACAGAAAATGAGTGGTCTAAATCCGCTACTGAAAGAAAAGTTAGATATTTCAACTTTAACCAGGTTTTACTGAGAAATATAGGTGCTGGCCATAAAATTAGATTAGAATGAAAAAGTTTAAAACTTTAGATCCTAACTGACAACTAATGAAAACCCCAAATTTAAAATGTCAGAAAATTACACTTGGTGCCACACTCTAATCTGCAAAACGTTGTCCAATCAATGACCACCGACGTCGTTAATAGACAAACAAGAAGGAAAAGAAATGGACACATTTCTCTAAATGTTGTAATCAACATTTAGAGAAATAAAATATATCAGTGTGTGTGTCATTAATGAGCATAATATATAAGTTTCCCTGTAAACCACCAACTAAACTAAAGTTGCATTAACTGTCATGAAGCTACAACATATTGTATTATTAGCCACTGCAGTCCTAGGCAGCAGTTTGTCATATGTACACAGTAATACTGAAATAAATAACGATGATAAAGGCAAAACTATGTAGCACTAGCTATAAGGCAACAGTGCTAAGGACTTTGCCAGTTTTTACCAGATACACGAATGACTTGTAGTAATTATCGTCTAATGGTGTCGCTGTATCAGTATCACTCCACTACCTCATTTCGTGTTAATTAGGAATCAAGAAGAATCAGTTTATGTATATAGCGCCAATTTACAACAGGGGTCGTCTCAAGGCACTTCACAGAAAATCAATTAAAATCAAAGATACATTCTAAAAAATCAATTTGAAAAAGTTTCCAATCTAAGGAACCCCAGCAGATTGCATCGAGTCATTGACTTGCAGCATTCACTCCTCTGAAATCAGCAGACCGAAATAATAGCTTGTGTTGTCGTTGACTTTACAGCAATCCCTCATACTGAGCATGCATGTAGCGACAGTGGAGAGGAAAAACTCCCCTTTAACAGGAAGAAACCTCCAGCAGGACCAGGCTCAGTACAAGCAGCCATATGTAATGACCGACTGGGGGTTTGAAGAGACAGAAAACTAAAATAGATGCAGAGAAACTGAAAATAAAAGAG
>JAVLVB010000082.1:2619-12860 GCA_032876305.1 Orestias chungarensis | reverse complement strand
AAATTGCATGTCTCAGACATTTAACTGTCTCGCTAAAACGTGTCTTTGTAGGTTTAGAAGATGAACAAACGCACATGAAACAGAAGCTAAACAGTTGAAGTGCAGCTACCTGGTCGGAATCCTGATCGATCGCTGGCGACCATCCCAGCGTGGCAAATATTTCTTTTAGCTGTTTCTGGCACTGTTCAGTAAATTCCCTCAGCTCCTGTAGGCGGTCCAGTCGGTCCTGGAGGGGTACCGACACAACAGGGTCCGACATTGTTGTGTTTTAATGTCAAATTCGAAGAAATATGCGAGTTAGAACGTCGAAAACTGCAGCAGAAGACGCCATATTTGGCCCTCTCGACATCATGGCGCATGCGCAAGATTAACGGAAGCGCGCTTGGGGCATGATGGTAGTTGAAGTTTTATGATCTAAAATATAATGTAATATAATATAATATAGTATAATGTAATATAATATAATATAATATAATATAATATAATATAATATAATATAATATAATATATTATAATATAATGTAATATAATATAATATAATATAATATAATATTTTTTACTAAATAGTGCAGACAGATAAAGATATAAAACTGCATCATTATTGGAGAAACAATTACCTGACGTAATTCAATATTGTTCAATGAAAAACGTAAAATCATCAATATGTTAACCAACATGCTTCCCTTCGAAACCTTCACGTGTATTGATGATAAAGAGCACACTACAGTGTGACAAGTATGTCCCATTTGTGATGCATAAAATGCTCTGTGTGCTGCATTATTGTGCTAATTTTTGCACATCATCAAGAACGTTGTGACTGAAGTGTGCAGTGGTTGTGTTGGTTAAGTAGAGACTTTAGATGACAGATGGAATCTGAGTTATTTAGGATTTAGATTTGTTTCTTTAAAATCAACTTTCCTCAACAGTTAGTTGACCAGTTAGTAAGTTGATGATGTTTTTTTTATTTATTTTTTAGGAATGAGGAAAATAGAAAAGAAGTTCTCTTTTTATATTCTAATTTCTTGTGACAGTAAAGCAAAAAAGACAAAAAAGACAAAAAACAGCTAAAGACCTGAAGTTCCGAATCAATTTTATTTTTGCTCCATGTCCTCATGAACAGCAATAAAAAGATGAGTAAAGACGGTTGAAGTTAGGCTTTTTAGATAATTTCCTCATCTTCAGTTCCCTTTTCCAACATGGCTTTTGATTCTTCTACCTGAGCTTCGCAGGTAGCATCACATTGGTACTGTTCTGGAAGTTTTAATTGTTCCTTTATCATTTTTAGCGTTTCTTTGTCGATTTTAGGGTTAAACACCCAATGTCTTGCAGTCTGACCCAACTGTGAACACAAGAAGGTTTTTTGTTTACGAAATCTCAACATACAATTGACATAAAAGACAACATGTCCCTCTGAAAATTGCAATGTTCTGCTGCATAAAAACGGCTAAATAAATTGAGCTAAATACATTTTTATTTTCATCTTTATAAGTCAGCTGAAAAGAATATATGTGCGAGAATATGAAGCGACATACTGAATACATAAGTTTGCACACCCTCAAGCAACAACTTCTTTGAACAACTTTTTGATTCGATATCAGAATTCTTCCATCTTTGGCAGGACTCTTAAACATCCCACATCTCAACTTCTTTACCTTGCAAAATCCACATTTACCAGATAGTGAAAAGATTTCTTCTTCATCTTTTTTAATCACATCCTGAATTATTCCTTCGTATAATGTTAATGTTAGATATTTTTGAAATTTTAAAATCTCTCACGTAACTGTGGCGTTATCCAATGGATGCAAATTGGACAATGTAAAGATAACCTTACTGGAAAACTGAATGTTAATTTCATTTAATGAGATTGTCTAAGATTTTGTATTAACATGTTTGTACATACACAACATTTTATGAAAAACAACATTTCAAACTTCTCAGTTCAGTGTAATTACTTTCTTACTACAGTACGGTTCATACGTACCTGTAAGGAAATTTTCTCTCCATATCGTATATAATTAGCCAGATGTTCACAGTTGTTGGTGAAGCGATTCCAAGTGTCCGTTCTATCGTGACAGCTCTTATACTTCTCTTGGATTCGTATTGTTATTTTCTCTTCAGAGACCTTGTTTCTGAAGCTCTCTATTTTATCCAGGTAATTGTCCTTCTCATGTGTTGTGTTAGTTTTAAATTTACCAAATTTACATGTGCTTACAAATCTCGATCCGGAAGATGACGTTGAACTTGAACCTGCGGAAATTTTCTTGTTTTTAGTATTAGTCATACTTTTAAATGTTATTTTAAAGGACGAACAAATCTAATAAAAATTCCAAAGTTGTCTTAAATTGGTCAATGTTATACTTTACCTGTAAAGTGGAATATGTTCTCACCCTCCTTTTGCTCAGGAAATCTCTTTTTGTCCACATAAATAGCATAGTGCTTGTATGTAAATCTGGTCTTACCGTAGGTCTTGGGGAAAGCAATTATATCACCATATTTGTATGATAGCTAAAACAGAAGAATTCAGGGAGATAAAAACAGGAACTATAGTTTCTGAAACCATACAGCTTTCCACACTTTCAGAGTATGTCTAATTGTGAAAGTAAACGCTTCTGAAAAACTGCAAGATATAAAAAACAGTATATCTGATGTTAAAAAGTGTCTTACGTTTTCATCAGGCTTTGAGAATCCTATAACCAGGAGCAAGGTCACAACTGGCAAGATCAGGGTCCTCATTTTTCACAGGTCTAAAAAGCTTATAAAGTATAAAGCAAAGAAATAGTCAAACGAGTCATTCTGTAACACACATTTTACAACATTAAATGCTAACATATTAAACATAAAATGATTCTGCTGTTGTTACCTGGAGGCTTCAAAAAGAAGATTCTCTGGACTTTTGCTGTGGTCTCTCTTGAAAAGATGAGAGATTCGTCTGTCATGGTAAAGACCCTCCTTAAATATCATTCAGAACAATGAATAATATAAAACATTTTCCAAGTCCAGCACCTGTTTGAGAGGCTGGACTTTTGTTAGGAGGCTTAACCGGTAGATAAAAACATAACTAGGCTACACACAAACTGTATTTTATTTTTGTATTAAAGCTTCTCTTATTTACACATTTTTCCTGCCTTAATTGTCAGAGTTATTAAGTGTCCCATTTTGAACCAGGAATAGCAAAAAAACAACAACAAACAAACAAAAAGTTTGTTTTTAATTCTAATTCACTTTAATAAAATGAGGATTCTTTAAAACATGCCATAAATTAACATGGACTGTACAGACGATTTTGAATGTCGAGACAATTTATTATGAAGATATCCTATGGTTAGAATATAGGCCAAAAAAGCCCATCAAACAAGGATCAACCCCATCTCCTTTGTGGAGGTGAGAAAAACTGTGATAAAGTCAATGGAGAGGTCAGAACAAGGATGAGACGCAAAAAGCAAAAAGGTGGAACTCGTGATGACTTGGTCTGGTTGCAATGGAGACAGGTGGAGATGAAACTTGACATCTTTTGTTAGTGTATGCCAACACAGTGGGGACTGAACCGCTCGCAATGTCTTGTTAACTCCAGAGTAACAGGCCTGTCACATAAGGTGGAAGGAACAGTCAATCCCCGGAGACTCGCTACCCGACACCCTAGTTTACGAAGACGGCTTACACAAAGCTAACGTAGAGTTAGCGTGTGTTTGCGTATGTTTGCGTACTTAAATACGCATCAGTTTGCTGTCCGGTATGTGAACCAAAAGACAAACAGCAGGATGGATCATCTGCTTCCTTTAATGCCTTGCGATCGACCCGCACTCCTCTCGCGATCGACCGGTATGGGCACCCATGGCTTAGCTGCACTTTCCTCTCTTCCTTTTCCACAGGAAGTGGGGTCATCACAGATCACAGCTATTCAAAACACCACAGAAGGATAAAGAATTGGTGAAAATGTGAAAGAACATACGTTACCACCTGCTGGTTTGGATGCTTAAGTTTAGAACTAAGAGTTAAGCTGTTTGAACAGAGCAGTGTTTTAGCAAATAATCATTAGTGAGAGTTTCATTCAAAGATAATAAAAAAGATGAAAATGTTGCAACATCACGTCACGCAGCGCCATAAACCAGCAGATTTGTGTCATATGTTACGTCAGTAAAAGGGGACTTTGATGTGTTTGAGGATTTGTAGGTCCTATATGAATCATATTCCACAGAGACCCATCTACATGAAAACTAAGTATGAGTGGTTGTTTGGATCTGGATGTATGTCTGTTGTGCCATTACCATGCCCGTGATCCCAAGTATGTGCATATACCGTTGTTTTATGTTCTTTTTTGTATGTTATTTTATTATTAAGCTTCAAATGTGCATGAACTAATTAGCTGTCTGTGCCTTGGCCGTTCCTAAATGCAAACCTTGATAGACGTTGGATAACATTTTTCCACTTTGCATGAACTGTCCGTAGATGATAAGTTATCCATAAAATAAAATAAAAAGCTTCTTGTATTGCAGAAGTAAAATTATAATATCAGCCATATAGGAAAATTGTTAAAGATAGGCACAAAAGTAGTATAGAGGATCTTTACGAGGACTTATTCAAACAATGGCAGTTATGAAAAGTCTGTTCTGTTAAATCTGTTAAACACTCCCAAAAAGGATAATGCTAGTAGTTATGCAAAGCTGAACTGAAGCAGCAGCACTTTCCAAAGCCCATTTCTTTTGTAATACTTACCCCTGTTGCTGCAGACAGAACACACGATATAAAATGCAAGTAAATGAAAGTGACATATTTTCTTATATGAGTAAAGAAGTTTGGTTTTCACTTTTAAATGTGACCGAAAAGTTACATCATGTGAATTTATTATTCAATAGGTGTAAAAGTTAGATATGTGAGCGTACATTCATCCATCCATTTCCCAACCTGCTTATTCTTGTCAGGTTGTGGGTGTCTGCTTATGCGTATCTCAACGCACAAGCAGACAACACAGAGACAAACAGGACAAATAAGAACTAATGTGCACACTCACACACTCACAGGCAAACTCCTTTCACAAAGAGCCAAGGTGGAATCAAGCCCACTGCCTTCTTGCTGCAACGCAACACTGCTACCAACTGTGCCACTGTGCAGCCTGTGATAGTTCTTATAAAAACTAAAACATAAAATAAGATATAACTGAGATTTTAGCCTGTAATATAAGCTGGTGCTGGGTTTATTTGTCTTTATGAGGAAAATTAAAATCGGGACACTTTTTTTTATTTGTTAATATCAATTTTTACCAAAGATACAGCCAGAAAAGTGGCATTGTATTTGAATCTGTGGAAATACTTTTCTGCACCACAGATTTTTTTCAGTTATGTTTTCTTTAGAAAAAAATCTGATCAAAATGTCACAGATATCTTAAGTTTGTCAATGTTAAACTTTACCTGTAAGGTGAAATAGGTTCCCACCCTCCTTTTGCTCAGAAAATCTCTTTCTGTCCACGTTAATACCAAAGTGCTTGTATGCAAATCTGTGTGACAACACAACGGGGACTGAACTGCCTGTAAGGTCTTGTTAACTCCAGAGTAAGAGAACAGACGGGGACTGTCAAATAAGGTGAGAAACTTAGAAACCAGTTTATCAGGAAGGGATAGTCGATGATTCTGGAGGGTTGGAAAAATTGCGGGAGAATAAACTCCTCTGTACCTCTAGTCGCTTCCTCAGTTGGTTTATGAATCCCCTAAGGGTACCTTGTTTAAAGTTCTTGGTCTCAGGTCTTTTAGGAGAGGGTAAAATTGAAATGACCAAATAAAAGAGCCCACCTGGCCAGTCTGGGGTTGAGCCTCTTTTCTGACTTTAGGTACAACAGATTCTTGCATTTTAGAAAACAATTATTCAAGCAGAAATGTAAAACTTTCGTACAACTGCTTTAAAATGGAGTGGAAAGAAGACAATGTTTATTAAATTCCTAGAATAGCCTATAGAGTCAAAGGAGGAGAAGTTTAAAGCAAGTGGACTCTGTGCAGTGCTTAGCTGCAGCTTCCTCTCCTCCTATTCCACAGTCAGAGGGGTCGTCACTACTGACAGTTATGCAAAACACCAAAGGCGTCTCTACAACTGGTAATTGGAAACAGACATACCACCTGCTTGTTTGCATGCTTTAGTTTAGAACTAAGAGTTACACGATTTGGACAGAGAAGTGTTGTAGCAAATAATTATCAGTGAGAGTTTCACTCAAAGAGGAAAAAGAAGCGCTAAACAGTTTGTTTGAGTTGCAGGATCACGTCATGCAGAGCCATAAACTAGAAGATCTGTGTCACATGTTATGTCAGTATAACGGGACTTTGATGGGTTTGAACATTCCTAGGTCCTATATGAATCATAATCTGCACCAACATTTAAAGAGACTCATCTACATGCTTGCTAAGTATGCAAGGGTTGCTCTTAAGCCAACGACACAACACAATTGAATGCTATCTGCTGGGTTTCCAGAGTTGTTTATCGGAATGAAATTATTCTCTTCTGAAGTGCTGGTATGTAAAAAAAAACTGAATCTTGAATTTCATCTAACTGCTAATCTGCTATGATTGTCTTACTGTCTCACCTCTTTTCTGCTGTACTTTAAAGCAGTTAGCTTTGGATTTCCCTGCTGGATGTATGTCTGTTGTTTCATTACCATCACCATATCCCATGGTTTTACGTTCTCTTTTGTATGTTCTTTTATTGTTAAGCTTCAAATATGCCTGAATTAATTTGCTGTCTGTGGCAAGGCTCTACCTAAAATACAAACTGTGATAGACGTTGGAATAAAAGATAAAAACAAAAGCTTCCTGTGTTGCAGAATCCAAATTTTAATATCAGCCATATAGGAAAATATTGAAGGGAAGCACAAAATAAGTACAGAGGATCTTTATGATGACTTACTCAAACAATGGCAGTTCTGAAAATAACTGAAACTGCCATGAACACAGAGAGTACAAAGACATGAAATAGCAAGTAAAGCTTTGACACGTGTCTGTTATTTACAGCAGCTGTGTCAGTGAACGAATGGTCTTATTATACGTTTTAAAAGATCCACATTTTATCAAAGTGAAACAAGAAGCAACAGCCTCTTGGTCTTTTAACCATGGCCGCAATTAGAAACAATATATTTTTTAGGCTATTTCTGATTCAAAATGTGACACTTAATAATAGTTAAAGCAGGAAAATGTGTAAATGAGAAAAGCTTTAATACAAAAATAAAATACAGTTTTTGTGTAGCCTAGTTATCTTTTTATCTACAGGTTAAGCCTCCTAACAAAAGTCCAGCCTCTCAATCAGGTGCTGGACTTGGAAAATGTTTTATAATATTCATTGTTCTGAATGATATTTAAGGAGGGTCTTTACCATGACAGACCAATCTCTCATCTTTTCAAGAGAGACCACAGCAAAAGACCAGAGAATCTTCTTTTTGAAGCCTCCAGGTAAAAACAGCAGAATCATTTAATGTTTAATATGTTAGCATTTAATGTTGTAAAATGTGTGTTACAGAATGACTCGTTTGACTATTTCTTTGCTTTATCCTTTATAAACTTTTTAGACCTGTGAAAAATGAAGACCCTGATCTTGCCAGTTGTGACCTTGCTCCGGGTTACAGGATTCTCAAAGCCTGATGACAATGTAAGACACTTTTTAACATCAGATATACTGTTTGCATTTGCATATTCTGCAGTTTTTTATAAGAGTTTATTTTCACTATTACACATACTTTTTAAAGTTTCAGTAATAAGAGTGTCTGTTTTTTTACCAAATATTTTTCTTGTAGCTACCATACAAATATAGTGATATAATTGCTTTCCCCAAGACTACAAAAACTGGATTTACATACAAGCACAATGGTATTTATGTGGACAAAATTTGATTTCATTTGGGAAACTTGACAAAAACACTGACAAAAAACGTGAGAGGGACAATTACCTGGATAAAATAGAAAGCTTCAAAAACAAGGTCTCTGAGGAGGAAATAACAAAACGAATCCAAGAGAAGTATAAGAGCTGTCACAATAGAAGGGACACTTGGGAAGCCTTCTCCAACAACTGTGAAGATCTGGCTAATTATATACGATATGGATAGAAAATTTCCTTGCAGGTACGTATGAACCGTACTGTAGTAAGAAGATAATTACACTGAACTGAGAAGTTTGAAATGTTTTTCATAAAATGTTCTGTATGTACAAACATGTTAATACAAAATATTAGACAATCTCATTAAATGAAATTAACATTCAGTTTTCCAGTAAGGTTATCTTTATATTGTCCAATTTGCATCCATTGGATAACGCCACAGTTACGTGAGAGATTTTAAAATTGCCAAAATATCTAACAAACAATAAAACTGATTCATAGATTTAAGTCTTTGACTGCATTTTGTCTTTTAAAACACCTCCTTTACTGTGGCAAGAAATCAGGGAGAACTTTATAACTATTATCCTTAGTCTTGCAACATTTTATCAGTTACTGAGATAATAATTATGGGGATCATTTGGTGTTCCATTTTGCAGTTTACTTCATACATTACTACAAATTAGGTTCTTGCATTTACTTTACCTTAATTGTGTTTAAATATATTCTGTTTCAGTAAAATACACAACAAAATCAGATAATAGACACTGTGGTGTATTTTGTCGCAGTGTTTAATAAACTGCCACATACTGCACATTATACTTTATTAAAAGTCCCTCAAACATGAATGACTCTCATTGGGTAAAAATGCAAAGTAGGAGTGAAAAGTAACCATCCAAGAAATTATTTAAATTCAGTAAGTCTTCTCTCCTGATCCACTCTGTTGCTCTGAAAACCATCTATTATCGATTAAAAAGATGCTGGTCATAATAAATTGTAAGTTTATACAGTCAAAATATGACAAAATGAATTAAATGACGAAACATCTTTGGAATTTGAGGACATACACTTTAAACTTTATTCATAATTATTGTATCTGAACATCCTAATAAAAATAGTTTCTTCATTATGGGGTATTTACTGTTTGAATGAATGAATGTGTGAATGACCGAATGTTGTGTAGAGAGCTTTAGTTTAGAGTCCTCTAAATTAGCTACATGCCATTTACCAGTTTTTCTTCAACAGTGCACCCATTGGGTGTCCACCAGTGTGTTTGAGGGTCGCCCTCACCCATGCACCGACCACCTTGGTGCCACAGGTTTAGTAAACCGACTCCACAATGAAAGTGTGAAGCATGGCACACCCAGACTTGATGTCCCCTGCTGACATGTTCAAAGTTCAGCCAGAGGAGGGAGTTGAAAGTCTCTGTAATGATGATGCCTCTATGTAAATAAGTGAAAAAACTAGAAATGTCACAGCGGTGCTTTACACAAAGAAAAACCATATCTTCTTTTATTTCATCACAGCACTAGTAGTTGGAATAGTCTTAAAAATGAAATCATCACAGTCAAAAAAAAATAAAAAAAATAACACATATTAAGATGAGTCAGAATTTTTTATTAAATTATAATTATTATTGTTTTTATTTATTTGGTAATTTGTAGCATACAAACATCCCTATATAAATTTGATAAGAAAAAACACTTTAGTAGGAGGAAAGCAGCTGACTGGGTGAGTTTCAAATACAACCGAAAATTACTCATCACTTGATGAGTATCATAGGGTAGACAACTGCAGAAAAATAGTTTCTAACTAAATCAATGTCCCACAACAAAATGCCAATCAGTCGTCGGCTGCAATGAAAAAGGTTGAATATGCAACAGCTAAACAAAATCATGCATTGCAACAAAGTGTTGGACAAAAGAAAATTTGCTGAAAACCTTTACAGAAGCTGTTTCTTGGTGTTATTTTCTGTACATCGCGGTTTGGTGTGGATGCACCAATGAAATGTTCCATCAGCTGCAGGGAAAGCAAAAACAAACACTGACAGGATGAGTGTGTGGCTTTCACCACTCGCCACTGTGGTGCTCTGAATATTGCGCTTGGATGAGGCTGAGCATCAGGGCAGCCACAAACTCATTCGGTTTTCAACCATGGTTGACATCTTGAGTCATTTTTTTTAATGAATAAAAGAAAAAAAACGTTGATAATTCCAAGATTACAGACTAAAAAGGGAACACATATATCAAGTCACATCTAATAAGAAGCTGACTGAGAGAATGTTTGGGGGAAATTAAATCTAATTTCGGGTCTTTATGATGGGTGGAGTTGTTTGTTTTGCAGAAACTCAACATCGAGGAGATCATCTGCATACAGATCCTCAGTCCTGGGAAGAAAAAG
>JAVLVB010000079.1:1665225-1714636 GCA_032876305.1 Orestias chungarensis | reverse complement strand
AACCTTCACCACCTCCTCCAGTTTCAACAAGCCATAGTTTCATGAGTGCTTGAAAGGGACACGGTTTCTTCCTCTGTTGACAAAAGAGTGATGCAACACAGCCAAATCTCATACTTTAAAAAAAAGATTTTTATTGCTAAAGTCAATGTAGTGTGAAACAAATCAAACAAGGAAGTCATCCACGATAATTTGGATGAACAATTTAGGCAAGATTTAATTGCATTTATGCCAACACTTAACATGAATCTGATTTTAATTACAGGCTTCACAAAAAACAAAACAAAAACAGGTTGTTAAAAGGTGTAGATTATAAAACCATAGATGTTTAAATAATCACATAGTGGGTTACAACACAAATTGAGGTGGCAGGTGAGGATAGCAAAATAAAACAAGAAAAAAACTTAGATTGGGTGTTTCGGTGTTTTGGAGCTCTTTGTACAATAAGACATAGAAACTCACTCAGTTCATTTGATTGGCTTAAGATTGTTGCTATTTTATTATAACAACTGATCTTTTCTGTAGCAGAAATGGATTTGGTGAATATCAACACTTTCACTGGTAAACAAACAGAGAGACAGAAAACAATTTTAACCACTTAAATTCCCTACAGCTCATTAAACTGATCTACAGATTGTTAATGACAGCTTTAGTAAAACAATGCGTATTATATACAGGCTTTTCGCTTCATCTCCAGATGACTGGTGGTTTCTACAGGAATTGGCAAGTTAGAAGAATCTAAGCTGATGTTACGTTCTGTGCTGAAAACAACGAAGATCTTAAAATCATCATAAAGCTGGTTTCTGGTATCAAGGAATATCAGGTTTGCAAAAAACCTGTGGTTTCATCATCATTCATACATTTTGTTGTTTTTTTGTTGTTGTTTTTTTTAGCATACTTTTCTCTAGCTGTGAACAGTGGGAAGTGAACCATAAAGCATGGAAGATTAAGCAAGACTACTCCTCCCTAATTGTTAAATACCGTTGGATAAAGAAGCAACTCATCTTTATCTTTGCTTACAAGAAAGACAAAATTTTTAAGTTTTAACGTTTCCCCAGCTCCAAATTCCCTTCAAGATCATCCACGGGAACTCCATGCCTAATCGTACCATAGGTGTCACTATAATCTAAGGCAAGTTAACCTAATTAAGTTATCAAGATCTTCCAAGTAAATTCTAAAGAGGTAAAATGAGGGAGAACCATAAAACTGATTTACTGTTAAGATATAAGACTATGTGAGTTTCTAAATAGCTTTGTTGTTATTTTTATTTTATTTTTGCGTGTGTATGTGTGTGTGTAGCCAGTACAAGGATACATGGGGCCCCTTAGCGGATTTTGTCTGGGGGGGCTTTAAAACACCATCAGGAACCACCACTCAACTGATGTACTCTTCATATTACCCATGTTCAAATCTGTAAGCATTGTTATTGTTTAAAAATGCAAGATAATGTGTCTTAAACAATAAATACCCAATGTGTTTTCCTTACGGTCATTTTCATTTGGAATTTTTTTGCCAGTGGTTTCACTTTGGATAAAGCGTTTATGTATAAAAATCCAAAATATCTTTGTGTTCTTTTTTTTCTTAATCTAAGGTGAGACATTTTTACTGCCAGAGAATATAATGGAAATAATGTTATAAAATTTCCACTCATGTCTACCTCATATTACAAAAGAATAACATTTGTAAACCAGACTTTTGTATAGATTGTAGTGCAGGTAGCGCCTGCCTTTTGGTTTCGAGACCTTAGGAAGTTTCTTTGATATTTTAATATTTCTAAAAATAGCAGTCATCTAAGTAGATGGACTCAGGTGAAAATCAAATAAGCAACAGTGCTATAGAAAGTAGGTGGTCTCTAACGTCGACGAAGAGCTGTTCCTCCTCTATTGGGACGTAGAGGAGAATTTTAAGTGTGATGAAGAGTGAAGGAGCCCAAAGGAGAGCAGAATCGTTTTCAGCCAGAAAAGCATCTTTACCACAAATTCATCTGTTGTTCCTGTCTTTGTTTTTTTCAAGCCTGCAGAGAATAAGACATTGGATCCATTAGTTACTGCATCTGTTAAAGTTGCTATTTATAGACTCTAAAAGCTTAGTAGGTGTGAAACAGCATTAGTCTCAAGGTTGTTAACCAGAGCTTTACATCTCTTTTTCTCTATGAATATAATCATTCAGCTCTGACCAGCACATTAGACACTTTAGCTACGAAGTCGATACAAGTGTTTTTGTGGGTGAAACTTGGTCGTTTGCCCCTCACTTCATTCCTCAGCTGTCCATTTCTCATGAAGACACTGGGAGGGGAACAAACAAGGATCACTATTTAAAGCCGACACCTGACAAACAGGTCTCCGTTTACAGTGCAACCAGAAAGTATTCAGACCACTTCACTTCGCAGAGATTCGTATATCTCACAACCTTATGTACACAAAGATTACCAGACTTTTTTGGTAAAAAAAAGTATAGTCGGGAATGCTTTTACTAGCCCAGCACACATGTTTATCTGTCTTTCTACAGATCTTTCCTACAGCCAATTTTATTGGGATGCATCCCTTGACAACCATTTCTAAGTCTTTTCAGAGATCTTTCATTAGATTTCCATTCAGGCTTTGGCAAGGTCACTCAAAGATAAAAATACGGAGGTCACTTTCTGGTTGGAATACACCCTGGTCCATCCGTACCATCCCTACAGAGTGATGGAGTCATCACAGTGGCTTCTCAGTAGACAAGATGTTAGCCAGAGGATCAGCAGTTCCTGCTTTTTTCCAGACATTATAATTATAGTCCAGACTAAAAATTGTTTAGCTTTTATTAGATCAGAGAATGTAGTTTTCCTTCTCCTAAAATAAGCAAGGTGCATTTTTTCAAGATGTGGTAGTCTATTGTGTTAAGATTACTGTACCACAAAAGCTTGTTTGGTGGAGTGCAATGTCTGACCTTCAGGATGGCTCTTCTGCCACCACAAGGGAACACTTTTGTCCTTTCTAGGCAACCTTTTGGCCCATTCACACCTTTTTGACAAGTGTTTTGACTTCCTTGCTTAGTTTCTTCTCTGATGTGCTTTTAGCTGAACTTTGATCCCCTACAAATCATGCTCAGTATACTGAATTTACCTCAGGTAGACATCATATAATTGGCCAGTGCAAATCAGACACTGCATCTAATTCTGAGTATTATAGCCAAGGGTTTGAATACTCACATAAATATTGTGTTTCAATGTTTGTATTTTTAATGCATTTGGATTACACGACGGGATATGTTGTACAGATGAATAAGGCTGGTGAACAAGGCAGACTTGCTGCTCAAAGTGTCAGTAATCCATCCTAGTACTCATTTTTAATGTGAAAATCATGCAGCTGCACTCTGGTATGCCTGACAGCTTACTAACTCTCTGCAGGTCACCGGGTGATCCAGGTGGTGCTCGGTGAACAGTGTGCTTCAAAAACACAAAACACACGTCAGGAGTCTGGAACTTTCTTTATACTGGGAAGCAAGGTCATGGTGAGCGGTTTTAAATATAGATTGTGGTGCCACAGATCTGAACCTGTGCCCAAAAATCCCTTGTAAGGGATCTGATTTACGGAGAGCAGCTACTCTTCACAGTAGTACAGTAGGTTGACTTTAGAATTGATGGGCTCTGTACGGGGTATAAATCAGTCAAAGCCTGCTTATTTTACCAAGGAAATGACAGGCAAACATTTTTACCAACATTAATAAAGTTAAACATTTATTACACACGTTTGAGGAGAGAACTAAATCTGATCTGCTCCGTTATTAGACTCAGCTGAGTATTCTTTTTTTAAATCACCATTGGTAAGTAGAAGTAGGTTGGATTAAACTGACAAAGTCCTTCATATCGGCAAAGTAAAAGATTAATTTATTCTGTTTGATTTTTGCTTTCTCTTAACCAAAAGTGTTAGCAAAATGTTGAAGTGGACCTATAAATATGCTGTGTTTTCAAAAGTTCTTACCAATACAAAAACATGTAAGGTGTGGTACTAATTTAGATCAAATTTCCAAAAATGTATACTTTGTAAAACCATTTTTAACTGCTGTTATAGCAGCACGTATTTTAGAGGTAAGTTTCAAGCAGAGCTGCACATTTAGAGACTAAAATGTTTGCCTGTTCTTCTTTGCAAAAATACTCAAGCTCAGTCAAATTTTTGTGGTAGAAAAACAACCTCCACAGCCTGATGCAGATATCACTGTGCTTCATGACCGTGAAGTTCTAGGTTCCTTTTATTTATGTATTTAGTTTTTAACCACAGAAGGCATTAGTTAAATAATGTTTTTACACATATTTGCTGTCTTCGAACATGGCATGTGGAAACTGTTAAATGATTTTAATTTTTTTCAACAATGACTCTCTTCATTCTACATTTCTCAAATTGAAGTCCATCTTATCCATCATGTCAATTTGAGAGGCTGATCTTTTTAGGTCTTGCAGTTGTTCTCTTTACCATTTCCATTTTCAAATGTTGGATCTACTGTTCAAAACTATTAGGATAATAGTTTAGGATTATCAGTATTAAGGTGACAGAATACACATGCACACTTCTGAGACTTTTATATGAAAAAAACAAAACAAACAAACAAGACAATTAAACCATGCTGTTATTTTTTTTTACTTTAGGTGTCTTGAATTTATAATAGCAGACAAAATCCCAGTACAACACTTGGATATTTGTGGTCGTAATGTGTCAGAATGTGAAATTAAGTCACTGCAACAGCCGGAACAAACACCAAGCTTGCTAAAAACTATTTAAAGCAGGCAAAAATCGAACTTGGGTGCTGCCAGATGAAGTAAATGCTTTGGGTCAAATCCCTGGGAGCACACCTAATTGCCTGTGACAATGTCATGCCATCATGACTGACAATTTTTTCTTGGTAAAGAAAGCACTTTAGGTCAAAGTTTTTGTGGTTTGTTAAAGTTTGACTACCTGTGTCTTGAGCCAAAAAATGTTTGCACAGGATTGTGGGTCTTATAAGGAGCCTTTGTAGTGGTTTCGTTAAGATACGTACATTTACCTACCTTACAGCTAAATATAATTAAATCCCATAAAAAAGTTCTCTGTGAAATGTTAGTCACTCACCGTTTGGGTCTAATTAAACTTGCTTTTTCCACCAACTGCCACCTGGACATAAGAGAGACAGCACAAAACAATGACACAAGCTTGTTTTTTAAATCTATTTATTAAGAATGTTCATGAATTAATTTGTTTTTTTTATACAGTATCCATTAAAACATGTTGTGTGAAGGAACCTTACAAGACAAATAAGTCCAATTCACATGCATTCATACAGAATCCAATCTTGGCTGAGTTTATAACGATCTAATTTGTTCCAAACCCCTTCAATCGTTTTAGCAGGCTGGGATTACAATTACATCCTGTTGTATTGTTGATCAAGTCATAGCATTCATTAACATAAAGTGTGTCTGGGTGCGTTACCTTGGTTGGAGTAGAGGCTCTCTTGGTTTCCCACATGCCACGCTTACCAACTTCAACTGGTTTTGCCTCCTGTGACATTGAAGCAATACATAGGTGTAAAAAACAGTTTCATTAAAATCTTGCCCATGAGACCTGACTCCAGGCTTCATGGGATCTTTAGTTCATAATGTCTGTGTGAAAAACATGTGGTTGGGATTTTACACAAAGAATCAAAATGGATTGGCCGCTACATGAGTTTGGGAAATGAAATTGATTGGTATTGTGTCAATTATGCCCAAAAACTGCATCCCATTTGCATCCTATCCACATTTTCCCACTGTATGGGGTTTGCTCAAACTATGTATATTTTCCGATGTTATTATTTATTATGGTTAATAAAAATTTTACTTCATTTAGGTCCTGATGGATAAATCAAAATACCAACAAAACTCTAGTAAATAATGCCTCCTCCTTCTTCTGCTCAGACTGCTGTGCAGCTTTTTTCCATCAGGGGGAAGTGTGGTTGCAAAAGTAGCAGCACGCTTAGCCAACAGGTCATATACCAGCCAACACAGTTGACCCCGAAGGTATTCTGCTCACAAATTGTACATCAGAACAATGTGACACGTCATTCAGAAACGCCGCTGTAAGGGGATACGGTTTTATGTCTCCAGAGAAGCTGGCGAGATTAGCGGCTTGTGTCCTACTTGTGGAAAAGAACACAATGTCCAGCTAGGAGCCTTTCAGCAGAGACCCAGTATATGTATCCGCCATGTGGTAATGAAGTAAACGTGTTTCTTAATTTGGGATTTTTCTCTCAGTTTTGTCCGTGTGGTGATGAGAACAACTAGTTCTCGCTGCTCCTTGGTCAAGTCATGTCAAAAAGTTACAATAAGTTTAAAAATATTTAAAAACACTTACAAATGCATAACTGCTGCTCAAAAGGTGTTTGGTTCTCATGTCATGGGTTTGTAAGAATTTTGTTGTTCTATAGGAACCTTTCATATGTTTATATAAACTCACAAGTTGAACTCTGAAATGATTTGAGATAGGAGATGCTGTTGGCGAAACAGTCCATGCGGGGTCACCAGACTCCTGTCGACTGGATCATTCGTTCATAGAGCTTTGAAACAAAAGCCTCAGTGAACAAACAAACAGGTTTGTTGATGTGCGAAGGAAGAAATTAGCGTGCACAGAATATCAGAGGATTACTGTTACAAAGCAACCCTGGTCACTTTTTATAGTTCATATGTGAAGACAAGGATTCATCGGGTCTTACTGGTGGCTTTTCAGCTGCTGGCGGTGATACAGCTGCTGCTGGAGCTGGTGTCTTCTTTGCTTCTGCGGGCTTTGTCTTCCAGCTGTTGACGCGTCCTGCCGCACCTCCTTTGATGCCGGCCAATTCCTAAAAGAATTGGGGATGGATTCTCACCAAAGATATTCTGGCTGATTCAAGATAGTCTGTCTAATCCGTCCAGGAATCCCATCTCACCTTGTTCATAGGAGAGGGACTTTCAGGCGGGCTGCTCACAGTGCCTTTCTCCCACATGCTTTTGATATTACGAGTTCCTCCTGTAGGAATATCAGCTAAAGGAGACTTGGGAGATTTTACCTCTTTGGTTCCCTGTTGGACAAAATTATACAGTCTTATTCTTTATTCATATTCATTTTAAGAAAAATACACTGATTGAGAGTCAACAGAAGAAAGTTTTTTTCTTATGCATTTTGTAAAAGGTCTGATTCTTTGAGAGGCGCTGAAGTCAGCCCAACTTTGAGCCTCAAATCTAAGATAGTTTCATCACCACAAAAGCCATCTTGTTAGGAAAGACTGCTGCATTAGTAGAGAAGTGATATGTCAATGTCATTTGCTTTGTGTGGTCAGACAATCAACGGCAGGATTTAAAACTGTAAACGAGACTTACAAATTATTTATGGAGAGAAGACACTAAAGTTATCATTTAGATTTGATGCATTTGTCCTGCAAACAACAGAATTATGTATTCATTAAATATTTTTTTGTTTAGTTTTTTTGTGTAGTGTTTATATCATTTCCACTTTTTACGTAGGTCACCATCATTCTCTTTCTCTATGGTGACGCTCTGCTCTAGACTGAAGTTACATTGTGATTCTTGCTCCAAAAGATGTTGAAATCTTGGGATTTTGTTTCATAATGTAAAGCTGTGGAGAACCTTACAGCACAATTATCTGATCATGCAGTCCATGCCTTGTTCCTGACATATCAGAGTTTGTGTTTTTTCTTTTCTTTATCTGTTAAGGGTAAATGGGATATTAGCAAATCTCACCTGAATAGCAGAGGTAAACTTTTCTAATCTGTTCCCAATCTTAGGCACAATTGGAGTATGTGACACTCTTGCTGGGCTGTTGAATGGATAAAAAATGTCATAAATAGTTGTTCATTATTCATATTTATTATTGTATTCTTAATGGCTGTACCCACCTTTTCTGAGCCGACTTGGTCAAAAATTCTGCCTTTTCCCCAATCTGAAACAGTCAACATTGCTTAAGTTAAAATATGCATGTCAAGAACCTGGACATGTTGACACGTAGAAACAAAATCTCTACTGGTATGTAGAGTCACCTCTTTGGCTGATACTTGGGTGCTTGGCCTGTGTAGTTAAAACATCAGGAATCCAGGAAACATGTGCAATGTTTTGATTTTAGAAAAATAGATCATCTTTCAAAGTCGGTTTAACTTTCTAATCTTAAATAAATGTTTTTGAGTTCTTTCCCGCTCATTTTAGGTCAGGTAACCTACCTTTGTAAGTGATTTTGTTGTTTTAGGTTGCATAGTTCTAATCAGCTAAATAAAGACAAATAGTTAGGTAACTTTAAAAAAGGATGTTTGAATAAAATACTTGCATTTATTAGAGCAAATGTCACTTGAAGGAAAGTGTAAATTACTTTTCAGCAACTATGCATTGGATGTATTTGTGAATCAATGTGCGTTCATTTTAGCTGTTTTCTGACTCCAAATCTCACCTTAAAGGAGCCTTTGGGACTGATGGTAAAATCAGCCTTTGCTGCTTCCTCCCCCATTTGTTTTTTCTTCTCTGCAGCTTCTGCTCTTCTTCTCTCAATCTCTTCCTTCATCCTCTTTCTTTCCTCCTGTTTCAAAATTCAGAGAGTGTTCCTTAAAAATAACTCAATAGTATGAATTGTTCTGCAGATGTTTCTCAGGTCTTGGGCTACATTCAATTCTAACAAAAACTTAAAATGACACATGTATTATATTTGAAGGGTTTCCCCCTTAAAGCTTGATGTTGGACCCTCTTTATCTGTTCCAAAACAGTTTTGGGATCATTTTTACATCGTAACATCCAGTTTTATCCTAATGCCAACAATTAGACCTAATGTTCCAGATGACAAGAAATTAGTCAAAAATGGCATTGAATGACCAATGTTAATCTGTACAACAAACAAATACAAAGACGTTACCCCCAATTTACGTAGTAATTTGTAGTTACATTTCTTTCAGATAATTGTTTTGTAGTCAAAGGCAATAAAATGAAGCTAATTGTACTCAATGTTTTGACTTTTTACAGGGTCAATATGACGCATCCCACCTAAAAACATTGTACCAGCTGTCAGCCCTTTCTATAGGCACAGTTTAAAGAATAAGTAAAAAGTAGGACTAGCTCCTGAGCTAAACAATAAGATAATTAAAACGTTGAAACAGCCTTGTGTTTCAGCAGGATCCTTTAAGAAGCACACGTCCACCTGCTCTTTGGCTTTCTTTTCCTCTTGCTCCTTCTTCCTCTGTTTCTCCTCATCCTCTAGGATTTTCCTCCTCTCCTCTCGTTTCCTCTTCAGCTCCTCCAGCTCAGCTCCTGCATCCTGCTGCTTCTGCTTCATCTTCTCGATCTCCTGGCTTTCTGCGTTGTCTCGCCGTTGTTTCAGCTCCAGCAGCTTACGCTCGGTCTCCAGTCGCTCAGCATCAGCCGCCTTGCTGGAAGGAACGCTGTCCCTGCTGGCACAGTATTGTAAATCCATTACAGTGCATCTGGAAAGTATTCACAGTGCTTCACTTTTCACACATTTTGTTACGTTACAGCCTTATTCAAAATTGTATTAAATTAATCTCTTTCCTCAAACTTCTACACACACAATACCCCATAATGACCATGCGTACATACTTTTCTTGAGAGTTTTCAAAATTAATAAAAAATAAAAAAACGAAGAAATCCTATTTACGTAAATATTCACCTTTGGCAGCAATTGCAGCCTTAAGTCTAATGAATATGATATGGTGAATATGATGCCAAAAGCTATGCACACCTATCTTTTGGCAGTTTTGCCAATTCTTCTTTGCAGTACCTCTGAAGCTCCATCAGATCTCTCCAGAGATGTTCAACCGGATTCAAGTCTGGGCTTTGTCTCGGGCACTCCAGAACATTCACAGCGTGGTCCTAAAACCACTCCTTTCAGATCTTGGCTATGTGTTTCCAGGCGTTGTCCGGCTGAAATTGAACCGTCGCCCCGGTCTGAGGTCAAGTGCACTCTGGAGAAGGTTTTCATCCAGGATGACTGTACATTTCTGCATTCTTCTTTCCCTCTATCCTAACTTGTCTGTCAGTTCCTGCTGCTGAAAAACATCCCCATTGCAGGATGCTGCTGCCACCATGCTTGACTGTAGGGATGGTATTGGCCTCAAGATGAGCAGTGCCTGGTTTTCTCCATACAAGATGCCTGGCAATCCCTACAAAGAGTTCAATCTTTGTGTCATGTGACACAAAGATTGCCAGCTCTGGTAATAGTCCTGGTGGTTCCAAGCTTCTTCCATTTACAAATGATGGAGAACGCTTTGCTCATTGGCACCGTCAAAGCAGAAACAAAAATTCTGCATCTTCCCCGAGATTTGTGCCTCGAGTCAATTTGGTCTCTGAGGTCTACCAACAATTCATTTGACTTCATGCTTGGAGTTTAGGCTCTGGCATACAGTCAACTGTGGGACCTTATATAGACAGGTATGTGCCTTTCTAAATCATGTCCAATCAACTGGATTTACCATAGGTGGACTTAATTTAAGCTGTAGAAACATCTCAAGGATCATCAGTGGAAACAGGATGCACCTGAGCTCCATTTTAAGCTTCATGGCGAAGGCTGTTAATACTTACATAAATGTGATATGTTAGTTTTTTATTTAGTTATTTTTAATACATTTTCAAAACTTATTAGATTTGGAATAAGGCTTTAACTAAACAAAATGTGGAAAAACTGATAAGCTGCGAATACTTTCCGGATGCACTGTATATCCAGCAGCACTTGTCAGTGAAGTTGGTTCTTTTGTCCTTTATCTTTAACGTTGTATTATATTAGTATTATTGTAATGGTTTTACCTTGATGTTTTTTCTGTTTTCTTTAATTTATTTTCAAAGATGGCTCCATTTTGCTTGGCGGGTTCATTCTTGAATAAAGAGAAAGAGCAAATTATACATTTAATCTTAGCTGAAGAAAAACCATCACATCACAAACATACACACACACACATACACTCATCATATGCATAAGTATCATGTAGTTTTAAAAGGTGAAATGTTGGCAAAAAGAACAACTTTAGTAATTGTAATAAACAAAAAGTGAGCGTGAAAGTTTGAATCTGACTTTTTTCCTATCTACCTTATACTTCTACAGAATATTTGACCAAATATCCTGTCGCAAGTTGCAGAGAAACTGGGCTATAAAAGCAAAATGTCACCTTTCCATCACACTTAAATTGATAGATATCTCTGCCCCAACCTCTCCTCTTCTCTTTACCCAGTCCCTCTTTATATACGTTCATGTAACGGGAAGTGGTCACACCCACCTCTCTTAGCAGCTGCTTTAACACTAGTGTTCAAGACCAGTTAACTAAATTTCTCACATTTGTATCCATTTAAAAACAAAGTTTTAGTTATGATCATTTGACTGCATTTTAAAATATGGCTGAAGACGCTACGACTGTGTGATGTGACAACTTTGTATAAAAAACCGTTTGTACAAAATTCCACAAACTGCACATAGATAATGATTAATGTTGTTTAGATTCACTTCAAATGTTTTTTATTTTGTTGTTGTTTGTTTTATTATTTTTATGGGTAAATACTTTTGATTTACAAGAAGATTATTACCCAAAAATATACAATACATTAGTCTTGAAACTAATATCAGCACCCTAACCAAACCTCTTGAATAGGCCTATCCCATATGAATGCATGGCCGTACCTAAAAGCCTGGTTAAGGTGAGGGAAGTACCAAATTTAGGTAGCTCTACATAATCCTAAAAGGAGTTAAAATGTGCCAGAGAATGTCAGAAGCTTGCTGATAGCTATGACAAGTGTGAGGTTTCGGTGTGACTTTCTGAAGGACATTTTTTTCAGTAAAGGTGTTTGTATATGTATATAGCCTACACGTATGATTTGGGTTTAGAAAAAAAAAAATCTGAATAAATGTGAAGTTTTATTTAACTCTAATAATTGTAAGTAATATTCTTTTACACTGACTCCAAAAATGAAATAAAATCAGATAAAAATACTGGGTTTTAAGTCCAAAATGAACATAACATTGATGACCATCAGTCTATGTAACCTTCTGACTATTACTTAAACACAAAAAACAGCTAGTTTTGTTTTACCTTCTCCTTAAACCCAAGTTTTTTTTTTAGGTCATAAACGGAGAAAGACCACTTAGAGAGGTAAATAATATAGGATTTATTGTGACTTATCTGGACAAGTCTGAAAACATCTTATGGTCAGAAACTGATACCTTCCAGAGTCACTGTTAAAACAAACGTCTGTTTCTTTTTCTTTTAATTTGAATACTGCAATTTTTGAATGTATGCTTGAATCTACTGTTTAATACATACTATTGACACATTCCTACCTCCTCTTTCTTTTTCTTCTCTTCAGCCTCTTTCTTTTTGCTTATATCTTCCTCCTCTTTCTTCTTCTTCTGTTCAGCTTCCTTTTTACGCTTCTCCTCCTCCTCCGCTTTCTTTTTCTCCTCCATCTCCCTTTTCCTCTTTTCTTCATCCTTCTTTTTTTCTTCTATTGCCCGATTTCTCTTCTCCTCTTCTTTCTTTTTCTCTTCCATTTCCTTTTTCCTCTTCTCCTCCTCTTCTTTTTTCTTTTCATCTTGCTCCATCTTCATTTGCTTCTCCTCCTCTTCCTTTCTTTTCTTTTCTTCAATTTCTTGTCTCTGTTTTTCTTGTTCTTCTTTTCTCATCTTCTCCTCCATTTCTTTTCTATGTTTTTCCTCTTCTTCCCTTTTCAGCCTTACTTCATCTTCCTGTTTTTGTCTCTCCTCCTCTTTTTTCTGCCTCTCCTCCATCTCTCTTCTCTCTTTTTCCTCCTCTTCATCTTCTATTTTTTTCTCTAATTCTTTTCTTTCTTTTTCGTTTTCCTCTTTATTGAGCCTTTCTTCGATCTCTCTTTGTTGTTTTTCATCATCCTCCCTTTTCCTTTCTTCTTCTTCTTCCCTTAGTTTCCTTTCTTCCTCTTCTCTCTTTTCTTCTTCCTCTTTCCTGAGTTTTTCTTCGTCTTCATGTTTCCGTTCCTCCTCTTCTTTCACCTTTCTTTCTTCTTCATCCTTGTTTTCATCAAGAAGAAACTCTTTTTCTTCGTTTTCTGAATCATGTTCCTTTGGTTCCGTGTCAGTTGAAATTGTCTTTTCCTCAGTGTCCTATAAAAAGTACAGTTTTTTAAAATCTAGGTACTATACTTAAATTTTTATTTTCTATTCTGTTATTTATTGTTCTTATTCATCCATCCATCCATCCATCCGTCCATCCATCCATCTTCTACCGCTTATCCAGAGTGGGGTCGCGGGGACAGCAGCCCGAGCAGGGAAACCCAGACTTCCCTCTCCCCGGCCACGTCCCCCAGCTCCTCCGAGGATCCCGGGGCGCTTCCAGGAGAGCCGGGACACATATTCCCTCCACCGCATCCTGGGTCTACCCCGGGGTCTCCTCCCGGTGGGACATGCCCAGAATACCTCACCAGGGAGGTGTCCAGGGGGCATCCTGACCAGGGGCCTGAGCCACTTCATCTGGCTCCTCTTGATCCTGAGGAGCAGCGGCTCTACTCTGAGCCACTCCCGGATGACCGAGCGTCTCACCCTATCTCTAAGGGAGAGCCTGGCCACCCTGTGAAGGAAACTCATTTCCGCCGCTTGTATCTGCAATCTCGTTCTTTTGGTCATGACCAACACCTCATGACCATAGAAGAGGGTGGGAACGTAGTGTGACCAGTAAATTGCGAGCTTTTCCTTTTGGCTCAGCTCCCTCTTCACCACGACGGACCGGCTGTCGACCTCCCGCTCCATCCTTCCCTCACTCGTGAACAAGAACCCGAGATACTTAAACTCCTCCACCTGGCGCAGGACCTCATTCCCGGCCCGAAGGGGGCACTCCACCCTTTTCCGGCTGAGGATCATTGTCTCAGATTTAGAGGTGCTAATTCGCATCCCGACAGCTTCACACTCGGTTGCAAATCGTTCCAGTGAGTGCTGGAGATCCTGGCCCGATGAAGCTAACAGATCCACATCATCTGCACGAAGCAGAGATGCAACCCTGAGGCCACCAAACCGGACCCCCCCAACACCTCGGCTGCGCCTTGAAATTCTATCCATAAAAGTTATGAACAGAACCGGTGACAAAGGGAAGCCTTGGCAGAGTCGAACTCTCACTGGGAATGGATTCGACTTACTGCCAGCAATGCGGATCGGTCATTCAGGGACCGGACAGCTCTAACAAGAGAGTCCGGTACTCCATACTCCCGGAGCACCCCCACAAGATTCCCTGGGGAACACGGTTGAACGCCTTCTCCAAGTCTACAAAACACATGTAGACATGTTTGGCAAACTCCAATGCCCCCTCCAGGACCCTAGAGAGGGTCTAGAGCTGCTCCACTGTTCCATGGCCTGGACAAAAACCTTGCACTCCTCCTCCTCCAGACGGGATTCGACTATCCAGAGGACCCTCCTCTTTAGTACCCCTGAATAGACTTTACCAGGGAGGCTGAGGAGTGTGATCCCCCTATAGTTGGAACACATCCTCCGGTCCCCCTTCTTAAAGAGGGGAACCACCACCCCAGTCTGCCAGTCCAAGGGCACCACCCCCGATGTCCATACGATGCTGCAGAGGCGTGTCAACCAAGACAGCCCCACAGCTTCCAGAGCCCTGAGGGACTCCGGGCGGATCTCATCCACCCCCGGGGCCCTGCCACCGAGGAGCTTTTTGACTACCTCGGTTACCTCGGCATTGGAGAGCCCACACCCGGCCCATCAGTCTCTGCTTCCTTATTGGAAGGCATGTCGGTGGGACTGAGAAGGTCTTCGAAGTATTCCCGCCACCGCCCCACAACGTCCCGAGTCAAGGTCAGCAGCCCGCCATCCCCACCATAAACAGTGTTGGTGGAGCACTGCTTCCCCCTCCTGAGACGCCGGACGGTGGACCAGAACCTCTTTGAAGTCGTCCGGTAGTCTCTCTCCATGGCCTCTCCGAACTCTTTCCACGCTCAAGTTTTTGCTTCGGCAACCACCAAGGCCGCATCCCACTTGAACTGCCGGTACCTGCTCTTATTCATAAAAAGAAAAAAAAATAGATCTCATCTAACCTTCGCATCCTCCTTATTTTCTTCTTCCTCCTTCTTACATGAGTTAGTTTCAGTATCTGTGATTGCCTCTTGAGCAGATTTTTCCTCTTCCTGCTCTGTCTGTTTGCTGTCGTTGGTAATGAAGGATTGCTCCTTCAAGCTGCCATCTGTGCTGTTGGTGGAAATGATTGTGGGGTCAAGCTCCTTCTGCCTCTCCATCGCCTCCTTCATCCTCTTCTGTCTGCGCTCCTCCCTCTTGGCTAGACGCTCCAATAAAGCCTGGTCATCCTCGGCTCCTCCAGTGACAGATGTCAAGGATTCAATCTCTGTCATGCTAAACGAATATGAAATAAAAACATTTTTTATAACACATGGGGTCACAGTTCTTACTACAATCAAATGTCATATCAAAGAATTTATTCTTTTATAGTTTTGCTTAAATGGAGAAAGGAAATAGCAGCAATGATGTATAACCACCTGCCCAAAATATTCCCAAAATATATTCATTTCCTAGTTATACTAAAAGTTTTGAGGTACTTTACAGAAGTTCCACAGAGTTCACCAGGTAAGCACCTGGGCCTTTCAGTGACTTACAATAGGCTTTAATGAACTTTCAGTGAAAATTTCTTGAAACTTGTTAAATGTATTCCAGGAAGATACATGTAACTTTACAAGCACTTCTAAAACTTCTGAAAAAGTCCGGGAAAGCAGCTTTAATTGGCTTTATAGTAACTTCTAAATCCCAAAAACATTTCACACAAGTACAAAGACATCTGAACCCACAGGATCGACACTGTGTGTCTCGGCAGAGGTTACAGTACTCTTTAGCTGACATGCAAGCTAATGCATTGGAATGGAAGACATATTATTTTACATAGATTATCAATTACCTTTCTATTGACAATGCCCTTTCTATATCAATCTTCCTGTGTGGCTGTCCAGTACCTGTTGGTATTGTTGAGGTCCGTTGTTCCAGACTCTTCCAAGTCTCTCATTTTCTTTCTTTCTTCCCTTGCACGTCTCTTTAGCTCCCGAGCCTCCTCCTCTTCATCATCGTTAGTGTAGACCTCCCTGATAAAACATGCAGTCAGAACATGTTTACATAAAACGCATGACAATAAATATCTACTTTTATTAAGACATAGTTTCTAACAGGTGCAGTTAAAGAGATATGATATTGTAAACAAGGATTTTTGTCAATATATTGACAAAATGATTTTCCACCTAGCTAACCATTAGTTAGATTAGTGAGTCTTTGCAGTTAAAGTAAATACATTATTTCACTGAAAGAAGAATAAGTAAAAAGGTGAGAAACAACAAAAGTGTTTCAGTTTTCTTATGTTCTTGCTGCTGTACACCTTTCTTATCCCTAGATTTGTAATAAGATGCTAAAAATACAAAAAAAATTACATTTTGATATAGCAGGGCTCTGTGTTTAGTTACACCTGGATGATTCACCAATAAGACATCAGATGTAAAATAAAAGGAAATATGATTGATTTCTTTCTGAGATAGGAGGAGAAATAGATGAAAAGAGAAAAAAACACTAAAATGGTTTGAAAGTATCACAGTAGGTCATCATGTGCTGAAATAGAAAGAGAGTCAAAACATTCCAGTGTCTGCCACTTTAAGAGAGAAGAGAAGAAAAGAACCTGGAAGCCAGACTGGGTTAACACAGCTAGCAGGAGCTGGCAGAAAGACTGTGAGAAATTAGCTGGGAGTCTCTTTTTGCCATGATTGGTAATCAAGTCAATTATAAATGTTTTAAATACTGTCTTAACCAAACTGGGGTACATAAACACAAAAAACATTGCAGCATGCGTATACTTGACCTTTTATATTGGATTTGTTAAGAATGGACTTTAATATGGGCTGCACAGTGGCGCAGGGGGTAGCACTGTTGCCTTGCTGCAAGAACGCTCCACGTTCAAAAACATGACTGTTGGCTGATTGGATACTCTAAATTGTCCTTAGTGGTGGTTCGTCCTGTGTGTCTCTCAATGTCGCCCTGCGATGGACTGGCGACCTGTCCAGGGTGTACCCCTGCAATTTGCGCATTGTAAGCTGGAGATAGGTGCCAGCAGACCCCTGCCACCCCACAGAAATAAGCGGGGATGGATAATGGATGGATGGATTTCAATATCTGACTATATGTCCCCCAAATAATGCAGAGCATGGGTTAATTTGAAGCGACCTAGCATCTTGTGCAATATTCATGCAGTTTACTAATGTTTCCAGACCAGAACAAAACAAAAATAGGTTTTGGTGTTCTGCTCGTTATATTTTTTCTTACCAAACTGGTAAAACAAGGGCCATTTTTTAATATGGTTCACCACCCAAGGCAGCATCTTCGAAGGGGTGACACCAAAAAGTCTTTCAGTCCTGTAAGTTGCTTGTTGCCTACTTAAAAATCCATTCATGGAGCTCCTCAGCACCTTTTTGTATGAAGGCAGTTGCAGCAATTGATAAAAATAACATGGTTCACCGCCTTGGGCAGCATCTGGGCTGGTGGTATAATTGCTAAAAACAACTATAAACTATGTAAATTGCATATCAAATAGGTTTTAAATTGTCCTGCCAAATTATAGATGGATGGGTGTTCTTTTATGTTGTGTGGGTTTCCTTTCTGTTAAAAGGTGTTGTATGAATTGGCGGTAGATACTACGACTGATATTTCTTCGCAGTAAACATTTTAAACAGAGAGACTATCACAAAACATGCAAGAAAATAAAATCTAATAGCTCAACACTTTAAAAACAACATTGCATATAAAGAGCAGACCAACAAAAAAGTCTTTATTGATCAAGGAAGCTTGGGTTTTGTTTGACTGTCAGTTTCCTCCCTCTCAGGCAGCTTCCTCTTTATGCATCAGTTGTAAAAACAAACAAACAAACAAACAGATAGCCATCAAAGTTGCCTTTTGTAAACATATATTAACATGCAAGTTGCCTTAATAACATAGATGCTACAAAGTGTGTGGCACAATTATGTCGCTACAGTGGACATTCTCAGCTATTTAGCCAGAAATATCCCAGCATCACGTTGGTGGTGATTAAAGCATATGCTCAGACTGAGATGCTCTCTGGGACATTTGGTTAAGGTTTATATTTGAGCCAGTACATGTAGTTTGAACTTTGTGTGAATTGGAAAAAACTGACAACCAAAAATTCAACCGTTCAAAATGCGTGAAGGTTGTATTTTGTATCATAAATGAATGGCTTCTTATAAGACCCAAATTAAAATGACATGCATTCCCATGCTAAGTGAATAGAAACGTCTGATAAGAACCGATGTTTGTGTCCATGCTTGCAAGTGAAATCTTCTGCTTGCCTCCACGTCTTTTTTTTTTTTTGATGGTTTACTTACTTTTCAGCTTCCTGACGCATCTGCTCTCTCCTCTGCCTCCTCAGCTCCATGCGGCGGTCAAAGTCATCATCCATGTTGTCCTAAGGATTCGCCGTACTTTATCTCTGAAATACATGAATATGACACTTACATGTTTGCTACTCATTTCAGCACATAGTCTCATCTCTATAAGCATCTAACGTGTTTGAACCAGTATGTTATTTCTGCAGTTTTGTGGGAAAAAGTACTACAGTCCAAACATTTAAAATGAACAGCTCTTTATAAGTGACAGATCACACAGGCAGACCACCAAAGACAGCTTAATGATATATGTGAGAGACAAAAAAACCACAGTGCACATTAGTTTACCATACCTTAGCACTCTGAAGTTTAGTCCATGAGTAACAGTGTCTCTTCCCTTGTCATGAATCAGTCCTCACAATCTGGTTTGTATCTCAGCCCTTCTGCAGCTAAAATAATTCCTGTTTGTTCTTTCAGTGCCTCTAACTACCAGAAAAGGCAAAGCCTGCCTCCCTGCTCTCTTCATTTTCTTTCTCATTCTCCCTTCAACTTCTCAACCCAACTCCAGCTTCCCTTGCTCTAAATCAAAAAGTCAATTTATACAAGTTTTTTTTTAAATTATCTTAGTTATTTTGTTCTCCAGTGTTGTTATACTAAAGTCTTATCTTTGGAGAAGAAGGCTTAAAAAGTTGTCCTTATTTGGGTCGGGTGGGTCTGCTGGCGCCTATCTCCAGCTTACAACGGGCGAGAGGCGGGGGTACTCCTGGATAGGTTGCCAGTCCATCGCAGGGGCAACACAGAGACATACAGGACAAACAACCACTCATACTGTACATACACTCAAACCTAAGGACAATTTAGAGTGCCCATTCAGCCTAACAGTCATGTTTTTGGACTGTGGGAGGAAGCCGGAGTACCCGGAGAGAACCCACACATACAAAGGGAGAACATGCAAACTCCTTGCAGAAAAATCCAAGACCTAAGGTGGAATTGAACCCAGAGCCTTCTTGCTGCATGGCAACAGTGCTACCCACTGCACCACTGTGCAGCCCTGGTGCAAACATGTAAAACACAATTACTTTAAAGGAATAAAATTAAGTATTAGGTGGTTTGGCTAAAAAAAACGTATTTGTATATTGCATTTTAAATATTTAATCTAATGTAACAAGCTTGACATTATTGCTGGATATAAACAGTGGTCCATAGAAGCCAGGGAAAACATTTATCTGCCACAAAATTCTTGCCGACTGCAGTGTAAGAAAGTAAATTCAGTAACATTTACACATTTTTTTTTTGAAGCCTTCAGGGAATGAAAGAGCGACGTAAAAGACACATTTACACCTAATGCTTATCATGACTATCCATCAAAATATTTTATCTTGGCAGGTAGAAAAGTGCTTATTTTATATTTATTGGTAATAATTTCAGGCTTCCAACCAGGTGCTATAGTGATGAAGCAAACTTTATGCAGTAATTAAAAAGGCAAAAAAACTACCTTTTACTTCATTATATGCAATTTTTTATACCATAATAAGTCACACTGGAAAAGAAAATATACAATTTAAAGTTAAAATGTATACGTTAGGTTTATGTCTGTATTTTATCATTATAAAAAAAAGCCAGAATATTTACTGATTCAACACAACATTTAGCTTAAATGTCCAGATCATTGCTAGATCATTTTTACATTAGTCTAAAAAAGCTGCAATAATATACTAATATATATACAGTGAATATGACATTGAAAAATATAGCTGTCGGGTATCTACAATGAATTACCCAGCATTGTTTAAACTGTCCTGAGTGTGAAAACTCATAACTTGAAGTAGGAGTACGGCTTTCTACTCCCTTTGTGTTTAAATGTCAGTGGAAACACATTCAGACAACACAGAACTGCTAGCCTTGACCAGCTGCCCTTTCAGCCAGTAGACAGATAATTTGTGTGGATTAAAATCTGTTGGGCTGAATTATATCTGCTCTTACACTGAAATATTCTAAAAGCGGCACAATCGCCTCACTTAGAGGAAAAACATTTATCTTGTGGACATTATTATTTACTCAGATGTTCACAGTCCCTCCAGAAGATCTCATACATCTCAGCACACTGTAGTATTTGGAGTTCATGGTTAAACTGAGACAAATCAAATTCATATAGCAAGACTGGAGCACCAATGTTAACCCAAATATTGCTTTAAAAATGGGCTTTTTAAAACAATGTAAATGACTCATTACAGATTGTTGCAAAAGGGGGTATATGGCAATAGGTGGTTAGGATACCTTTCTTCCAATTAATGATCCCAGTTGTTTACGGAATCTGTCAGCGGACATTTATGGAAACTATTTTTAAAAAGCATGCTTATGAAGCAAACAGGATTCAAAATAAAAATATCATGGTTTAGATGAGACCTGAACTATGCAGTAAAGGTTAAAACTAGTAGATTAAATATAAAGTCATGCCTCGACTTGCAACATATTTCATAGCATATCTGAAGCTATTTAGTCAATACAAAGCTGTGACTAATCACATGGATGGTTGTGTAGAAGGTTCTCCTGATGCTTTTACTGTAAAAGCAAAAATCAAATATGTTAAACACAGTTCCTTCAATCGGTGGTCCATATTCCATAACTGAACAAGGTTTTCAGTTAGAGATGGGGGAAGCACCTCAGCATGCATATAGATAAACACTTTCCAGAAAGGCGTTTGCAATCAATCAAGAAGCTGCAGTTCCTTACTACACTTGACCAAACATGGTCACGTATAAAAAGGTCGCCGACCAAGGTAGACATTCCTTCCCGTTTATGAGCCACAACATGAAGTCTTGTGTACGTTAATTCAATGTCTGGAATTGTTTGTGTACAGATTGTTGTTTCCGTTTTTTTTGTAGCGATTGCAAAATTTGAAAAGTAAGCACATCCTAGGATGCGTTAGAATATGCTGATGGTCTTCAGGTCTTCTGTTTGTATGTATGTGTTTTTGTATTAACGTTTTAAAATGACAGCAGTCTTTGTCGCAGGTTTTTGAGGGGTTTTTTTCCTCCTTTTTCTCATTAGACAACTTTGCAAAGAAGATGAAAAGACTATTAGACTATATAAACTGAAATATGACAGGACAGAAAACTGTCTTAAATTTCAAAGTCAGCTGCAGTTCTGGCCACGACAGCAGACCGAGGGGAAATAAAAGGCATTCAGCTACGTGCCTCCTCAGACGGCACACTTGGCCTCCTTTTATGGAAGCACACAGTCGGTTGTGGTGTCCCAGCTTGGTGATGCACAAAGCCAGGGAACAAGTACAAAGTTTACTTTAGGAAAATACTTTAGTAGCAACCTGAAAATAACTTGGTCCAGGAATTGGTTTCCCTTAGCGCTGCTGTTTGGATTTATGCTGTAAGTAAATACTGAATTCAGAGTTAATGGGAATCCCAAGCACAGGACAACAATAGTTTCTATCTATATCTGATTTTATTACTTAGTGGCTGATTTGTAATGGATCATATCAGCATAACAGCATCTCAGATTAATCCCTATGAATTCCTGGTCTGTAAACCATCATCCTTGCCTATTTTGATTTACCTTGATCTGCTATCCATTTTGGCCCTCCCGGTCTGTTTGTGTTCAGAGTAATTTTCTACATCAAAATGTATCAATTTCTTATTTGGCATAAAGGATTGAGAGCATCTTTTTTGAGAGCACATATAAAAAAAGGAAACATCTCCCTATTGTTAGTATGTAGAACTTCCACCATACTGACACTTAAATGTTTTACTGCTTAACATCAGCTGTTGTTAAACATAATGTAAACGTCTAAACATGTCTCTATAATCGAATATTTCATCTGCAATATCTAAAGACATATTTTTTGCCCATTTCTCTTTACAAAAAGACTCAAACATAGTCATGGTTCTAAACTGGACACATGTAACACAGAAATGCTCTCCATCTAAAGCCTTTCACTGTAGCTCAAACTTTCCGCTTTCCGCTGGTGCTTAGATTCTTTCAAATATTTGTTCGTATTTATCTTCCAATCAACCCTCAGATCCAGAGCCGGCCAAAGACAGAAGCAAATTAAGCACCTGCTTAGGGCCCCAAGGCCACTAGGAGGCCCCCCAAGAGCATATTATTGAGGCTATATTGAGGAACGACCAGGGTAATAGAAGTCAAATGTAAGCAATAACAGTGTTTATTTCCTGTACTTTCTACAATTGTAACAGCAATTGGTAGTTTATGACATAAGAATTCAGATTAAAAATAAACCAATAATAAAAACAGGATAAAGTAAAGGTACAACAGGTATCTATTATCCGGGTTCCGCTGCTTACCAGGCACCAATATTATTATTCAGCTTTTTATAGAATTAAACAAGCAGAGATTATTAGCTGGTTATGAACTGAAGTGACGGGTGATCCAGAAAGGTAAATTAGGGTTTACTGTAAACAAGAAAAAGTGGTTGTGCACCTTTTGATACAGCTGAGCAGCAGTGCTCAGCAGTTAGTGGGATTTTATCATCATTCAAGTATGTTACTCGTAATTGTTTCTGAACGCTGCTTGTCAGCAACAGGTGTGGGAGGGACATTGACATGTTCCGTTTATTTATTTTTTTAATCCCTCATCGAGAGGATTTTTCTACAGTTTTAAGCCATCTTTAAAACTGCCTTCTTTTAGGAAACGTCGTTAGCTCCAGCCGGGGCTATGCCTTGAATGAATGGATCTGTTGGAGGGAAAAGTATGTTTTTGTTTTTTTAGAAAGTGTTGCAAAAGCTAGAAGATAAATCTTTCTGATAAAAAAACTAATCTGAAGACGCTAAAAAGAGTTTGCACATCATAGAGTAAGATTTTAGACCCTTGTCTTAATGAAGAACTATCATCTAAATTTACCGTGTGTTTAACTTTTCTCTCTGCTAACCTTCACGCACCCTTTAGGTTTTATCAGGAATGCATTGGTTGCAGCTTTATTTCCTCTGCGCTGTGGCAATTTCCGTAGCATCTTGCAGCGTTAGGCCGAGTTTTTTGTTACTTTTATATATTTAAGTGTTACTTGTTGCAGGTTTTTGTTTTTGTTTTTGCTGTACAACTTATTGTTGTACATTACTGTTGAATTTTTTTAAACAAAAATGTTGGAATGTTCTGTACATTAAACCCAGGCCACTCTTGTAACTAGATGTGTTACTCTTTAAGATAAAAAACCATATGTGGCAACCTGGACATCTTTATTTGATATTATTCATATTATTATTGCAATTGTATTACTTATGTTTCTGATTATTTTGTCTTTGGAGATAAAGCAATGGCATAATTTCAACATATAACCCATACGTGTGTAAAGACATGTCAGGCTGTCAGTAGAAATTAAACAACACAGTTGCATTAAATTTATTTTAGGTGTGTGAATGATCAACAAGTGATATTGACTGAAATTGAAGGCCCCAAAGTCCAAAACTGCTTAGGGCCCCATGGAGGCTTGGGCAGGCCCTGCTAAGATTCCTGGCCCCGTTAAAGAAAAGCAACCTCGCATCATGATGCTAACTCCACCATGTGTGGAATGGTGGCTGCCTGTGTGAGATACAGTGTTGTTGCTACAAACATTCACTTTTGTTTAATAAAAGCAAATGTGGCGGAGTAAACAGGTGATTACTTGCCATGTTGAACAGATTCTTCCTCATTAAAAGGGGATCTCTGCCACACCTCAACTGTATGGTTATCAGTTCCTATATGGCTCTTGACTGTTTCTTTTCAGTGCTCCCATTACTGGCCCTCTCAGTTAAGATGGAGTGCACGATCTTTGAAGCTGTGCCACACATTAGTATAATTTCAGATGAAGGATTTAACAGGGCTCCATCAGATGTTCAAATGTTAGCTTTATGACCAAAACATGCCCTAAACGTATTTGCATTTTTCCCCTTCTGCATGATGCTGTTTATTCCATCCGGTTATCTAACAAATCTCTGACACCTTCACACAAAAGCTACATGGATACTAAGATAACTATTTACAACTAGTTCTGAGAGTAACTACACTATATTACATTTACAGGAAACTATATGAAAGTTGGCTCAAAACAAACACGGGCACCACTATCCCGATTTTGTTGCTGTTGGACAAAAAAAACAACCTTTCTGTATAACTTCCCCTCAATGTCTGTCTGTGGTTTTGTGAATGCGTAAAGAGCAAAATTTATATTTAGAGGCAGGTTTATTTTTCTCATTTTCTGAAGAATACAAGGTTTCCGTTGCACAGGAATCATTTTTATTGGTGCACTGTTGTGACAACTATGCATCTGTTTCCATCCATGTCACTGTGAAGCACTTTGCTGTATTTGTATTTAACATACAGTAAAGTCCCAATAAAATATAAAAGAATTTTTTTTTTGAAACGTTATGAATACATTTGGGGGGGGGGGTCTCCTTATCAGCTGCAGCTCTTTATGCACATCTTCAGCCAATTACGTTACGTTATGTCACACACAACCCGACTTCAGTGATCAGCACAAGCAAGTGACTCCGCTCTGGAGGTCCGAACGCATTCCCATCGAGACCATCTAAGGAATAGGAGTAAGAGCAGATTTGGCATGTCCACCTTTGAGTGTCCACAGCCACACATCTGCTCAGTGTACGAGAAACAGGTTTTAATAACAAAAGATCATCCTGACTCCTGTTTTGGACAGAGCAAATATATCTGCTTACATGTCAGATCCACAAAGCAATGGAGAATTTCAGCTTTTGTAAAACATAAATGAGAAATGTATTTTATTTTTTCATGTTAAAGTTTTACAATTCACATGTAATACTAATAAAATACTATATTCCTTCCAAATAAATGTTTTAAATAATCACTCTTATTTTTAATCTCAGTGTCTTGATGTATCTAGTAAACTTGTCATATTTTATTTTAATTATATTTTTGAAGTAAAATAATTGAATGCTTCAATGTAATCTTGGCCTTTTTAACCCAAACAAATCTTCCTCACGTCCTATTTCATCATTTATCTTAACCAGTGTCTGTGTCTTCAAAATTTATGTTATGAATACATTTCTACATCCCTATGTAAATGATTATTGGCTCTAACAAAAATACATTCCTTATGTAGGATACTTTTAAACGGTTAACTTGTTCATTTTAAATTAGCTAGGCTGTTTTGAGACTGACAAACATTTCTATAAACTCCTTTTAGAAACAACATTTTATGTAAGGACAGATTATCTGTAAAATAATTATCTATTTTCCAGCATCCTGTTTAGTAACCTCTATACTGGCTATCATAGAGAAAAGCAGACATGCACAAATGCTGAACTAACTGCAAACCTTATATATTCTTTATAAGTTAAACATCCCTTTTTATTCACATAGATAACATGAGACATCATTGAACCAACTATACTAATCAAACTTACCAGGGCCGCAGATGATGTGATTGGTCCTGCTGGAAATCAGCAGATGAGAAACAGCCAGCGGGTTTATAAGCAAAGCTTAGGTCCTGAGCTCCGCCTGCTTCAGTTGCATAGTTTATATTTTGGACAAGGCAGATGTATTTCTGCAGATAAGCTTAGGTTTTATACGTGTGTATACAATGTGTTTAGTAAGTTTTTATATCCCTTCACTTTGTTACATTTTGTCGAGTTAAAATCAAAAACTACATTCTATGAATCAGGTTTTTTTTGTTGTTTTTTTGCACAGTTGAGCTGAAATGAAATTAAGAGAAAAGATAAAAGTCAGTTATCTGACAGTAGCCGGATCTCTGTGACTCCGGGTGTAGGGGGAGGACGGATGGACAGATGAATGATTGGCTTCTGATGAAAGTCAAAAGTTCAGGCTGCAACAAGACGGACAACTCAAAGGCAGATGTGAAAGAAAGTAATTTGGTCCAAAATTGAAATGCTTTGACATTCCATGACAATGCTTTGTGTTGGAAAACTAACCCCTCTCATCAACATAAACACAACCTACAGAAGCTGATGAGAAAGCATATATAGCTAAATACCGAATAATCCTGAAAAAAAGTTGTTGGGAGACTGCAAAGACTTGAGACTGGAGTTTTGCCTGGTTACATCAGCGCATATCCTTTAGTAAAAAAGCAGTCAAGGTTGAGACAAATCAATTTAAAAAAAAAAACTTTAATGTAATTGCAAATTTTTATTTCATAGGCCCTGTCAATCCAGTCCATCTAAGCCTGAGTCATTTTGTAAATTATTAGATGTGCAAAGCTGGGAGAGAATTTTTCTAAAGACTTGAAGTTGCAACCGCAGCAAAAGAGTAACTGTGATTGGCTGAAAAATCAGTGAACATTACGCTTTTTAGTGTTTTATCTTTAAAGTACATGTAATTTCTATCCAATATACAATTATATGTTGCTTTGTGCTGCCCTGTCACATAAAATCTCTAAAAAAATACATTCAGGTTTGTGGCTATAACTGAGTGTAACAAAAAAAAATTTGACAGGATAGATTTTCTGTAACAACCATTTTAAAAAGGTACTGTACTTTGTAACAGGTCTTAATTATCTAGTTTATAGTTGTATATATCTATAGTTTTTAAAAACATTCTGTTTGAAAGAGCCTAATTTTGGATTCGCTGTTTCGACAGTGATACTGAACTCAGCTTGTTGAGACTTCCCCTGTCTTCAGCTTAACTGGTTTGTTCACATTTTGTTTGGTTTTTGTTGTGTCCCATATTTACGGATTCCAGGCATCTGCAAGCAACCTTAAGCCAGTAAACTACGTGCTCAAAAAAAAAAGAAAATGTGTAGAATTTCTACCCGATGACACAAAGCCTAACAAAAAACAAAACACAACAAGTAGAAGGTAATGAAAATCAGAACTCACTTTTATTTAACACAGAAACCTGTCAACCTAATACAACTGTAGGGTTAGAATGATAGGAAATTACAGTCATCTGTGTTGGCTACCCTTAATTACTTGCAAATATTCAAGCGTTGGTTTCCTCCCGCGACAAAGGAAAGGCAAATACAAGTACAAAATAAATAACAGTGATGGTGAAAAACAAATACGACTACTGAACAAGTTTATCTGAAAGCAGGAGTCATGAAACGGCGGCTCTGCTTTACTACAAAATGTATACAATCTGTAACGTTACTCATATTTTTGACCTGAAAACTATTGCCAACAATAAACTGATGCTGTTATCACCCAAATATAATATTTGCAGATTATTTCAAAACCTTCTTACCAAAAGTACAGATCACAACTCGTTCCCATCTGTATATCAGTGAGCTACGAAACTGCTTTTTATAGCGTGCTTGTAGCTCATATTTGAAAATATACTGCACTGAACATCTTAATCCTCATTTCTTTTGAGGTAGGACTTGTTAAAACAATTTTATATTAAATAGATAAATAAATAGCCCGAAGCACCGTAAATAACCTAAAAAGCAGGTAAAATACCGAAAGCAACAGGCCTAACATAAAAGCCTCAATACCGTATCTTTAAAATATGCTTTAAAAGAACAAATACAAGTGTGCTAAAAATGTGTTTTGCTTCATTACGATACAGTGAAGTAAATAAGGGTAAACATACAGGGACAAATGACATAGACTAGTTTTTTTTTTCAACATTTACAGACTAAAACACATCCCTGAACTTTGCTAAAGCATTTCCCATATCAAGCCATTTCCTGCTTAAGCAAACAATCCTGTAACTTATCTGCAATAATTAGACCAATGACTAAAAATCCAACATCTACAATGACGTTTTGTTGTTATCGGCTGTCGTTATAAAGAAAAATTTATGTCCGTTTAAGACTGTGGCTTAAACCATCCAGAAATCCTCTAGCAAACCCCCCCCCCAAAAAAAAAAAAAAAAAACCGCTGTACGCGAAGTCAAGTGGCTTGCTTGGCTTTGCCCTGATCCTCTACCTTTTTAATGGCCGCCTGAATCTTAGCCGGGTCTCCCAGCAGCCGTCGAGGTTTCACTGGTTTAAGGTTCTCGTCCAGCACGAGCAGCACAGGTATCCCGGTGGGCAAGGTCACTTTGGCAATGTCTTCATCCGAGACGCCTGTTGAAAGAAGTGAAATTAAACGATCAGTTAATTAAGTTGTTGTCTATTCACACCTAATTTGTTGCATTGCTTCTTAATATACTACATTTAAAGCAATGCTTTACTTTCCCATGTAGGGATTTAAAAGCAGAATTATTCTACACGTCTCCAATTAAGCATCATCAGGGGTTATTGTTGCCATTTACTCTGTTTCTCTTGCTTTTATCTCCCAGCTTCTCTTAAAGATCTAATTCTGTTCAAATGAATTGTTAAAACTCCTCTGCTGCAAAATGCATACTCGGTATGAGCAAGGCTAACGACTCAAAGCAATATTTGTTTGCTTTCCTATCTGTTTGTGGGTTTGAAGGATTCACTGAAAAGTCAATTACTTGGTGCAGTATGGAGTAAGATGGCTGTCAAAAAGGTGTATTCGTATTTTTATGTCAATAAAGTTTTTTTACCCAAAATTCTGCTGAAATATTTGTGAGTCTGAAAGTATGAATCTAAAAGCTTTGGATGCAAAGTCTTATGAATAAAGCTCTTAATTTTTACATCTACGAACTCTTCCTTTCTCTGTGGAATAATTTAACTTTGTGGGTACGAATAAAAAATTGTCACGATGACGCCAAAGGGCGGAGTAATAATGATAATGTATACTTTATTGATCCCATAGGAAATTGTTTTTGATGTAAACCACACCGAGGCAGCCATTTTGCAGGCGCCAGGTAGGCAGTGGCATAAAGGGTCTTGTCTAAGGACCCACACTGGATGCTGTGGTGTATTTTTTGCCCTGGGCTGGATTCAAACCCATGACCTTTGGATTGGAAATCTGGTGACATTCCAATTGAGCTATCCAGCTGTAATTGATCCACGATCTCATCAAACACAGCACGCTCCAAATTTAAAGTTGGCGGAAGACAGCGATCTTACTCCATAGTGCAGCTGAATGGGTTTGCTCAGACAGAAAACATTTTATCAATCGACAAAATAGCCTGGACTTGACTAGATGTTTTTAATACTAGGATGAGATCAGAATATCGTGCAATGTTTACTGCATTCGCCCCTGTTAAATAAAGGAACAGAATAAGTTAAAGTTGTCTTTTAATCCGTGTATATGACTGGAATGAACTAACTGTATATCTCTATGTTTATCTTGGATCTGCTTCTGTCGTGAAATGCTTTGAGATGAGCAAATCAAAATAATAATAATACGGATAATAGCATTGTGCTTGATTTTCAGAAATCATAACATTGTCCTGGAAGCCCAATCACATGACGAGTTTGATTGGGCATCCAGGACAATGTTACAGAAAATGTTTATGATTCACTGAGATGTACATAACAACACAAAGTTGAGTCCGAATGGGAACGGAAAGAATAATGCTGCGGTTACATCAACGTATGAGGGAATGAAAATAAGGAATCAGCTTCATTCCAGGTGTGGCGGCAATATTACACTGCACCCTGAACTCCCAGCCGCCAGCATGCCACACGGTAGTGACAGTATTATGCTGAAAGATATCCTGTTAAGAGGCTGCATGCATGTTGTAAATCTATTACCTTAAAGAATGAATGCATTCTTTTTCAAACATTATTTATACAGGATATGGTAATAAGTGGTCTACTATCTGCATTAACAGTAAGGTAAAAGGTGAATTATTGTGTAAAAACGAAAAATGTGTCAAGCCGCCGTTGCAAGAGTAGTGAAAGGTCAGCACAGATTTCATATTACAGTTAAATGTAACATAAACTCGATGACATTTTTACCAGAGTTCAAGCTTCCATTTCTGGATCTGAAACTATGCGTGTACTTCCTAGTTCAGCGACCTTTAAATAGCAGAAGTGACTGATTTCACTGCATTGTCCCCCCACACAATACCTGGGACACGGTGACGTACCTTCCAGGTGTTTCAGGAGAGCCCTGCAGCTGTTTCCGTGAGCGGAAATGAGGACAGTCTTGCCTTTCTGTATCTCTGGGACCACAGTGCTGTTCCAGTATGGCAGCAGCCGGTCCAGAACCTCCTTAAGGCTCTCTGCTCTGGGGAGCGTCTCCTTCGGCACGTCGCACGTGGTATACCTGCGATCGTTGTATATCTCAGGGTAAAACGGGTGGGACTCGTCGATCGGGGGTGGGGTGATGTCGTAGCTCCTTCTCCACAGCTTCACCTTCTCCTCTCCGTGGTGCAGGGCCATTTCTGACCGGTTCAGACCAATCAGAGCCCCGTAGTGGCGCTCATTGAGCCTCCACGACTTGACGACGGGGACCCACTCCTGGCCCATGGCCTCCAACACAAGCCATGCCGTCTGGATGGAGCGGCTGAGTATGGAGGTGAACACCAGGTCAAACTCGTATCTCTGCTCCTTGAGAAGCCTGCCGCAGTCCTGGGCCTCTTTCACCCCATCCTCGCTCAGCTTCTGGTCCACCCAGCTGCAGAAGCGGTTCTCCTTGTTCCAGGTCCCCTCTCCATGCCTCAGCAGAACCAGCCTGAACTTGGACATCAGAGGAGCTGGACAAAAATAAAAAAGCACACATTTTAATAATGAGCGACCAGAGCTGGATGCTGGTGGTGTACAGTAACTGGGATGGAGCAATCACACAGGTGCAGATGGATCATAATCAATTTCAATTGAAAACACTTAATGGTGGGCACATCAGCAGCTTCTATCTGACTCAAAACAACAAAGTTAGCCTCCATAAACAACTACACTGAACACCTGATTTTCAGTGAAGGATGGCAGCCATTCAGGAAAACATGGCCGCTGTTTAAAACGTAATTCACAAAACCCTTACCTGAAGACATCCAAAACCTATCTGAAGATATGCTTCGTCTTACCGCGGTTGAGTTAAGAAACAACCTGGACAGCAACGCAGCAGGTTCTCCCATCAGTGTCGACCGACGCTAGCCGGCGGGACGCTGCGTCCGACTCCTTACACAACCCGGAGACCGGCGCCGGTGTCCTCCAATAGGAACGCCGCATTCACCCCCTGTGGGCGGGCCCTCTGGTGGCCATTATGCCCATATAAGGTGGGACGGAAACGGTTCAGGGCAGGAAGTGGAGGGGAGGAGCTAGTAGCTGCGCATACATTATGTTGTTCAGACACAGTAGATAGATTATGGGTTTCTTAAAATGTAAAAATAGCATTTTGAGTAAAATAACTGCAGGTAATTACCGTAATATTTATATTAGGCCTATTGCTAATAGGCCATCTATATTTAAAATATATTAAAACATACCAGGCGGATGATAAAGCATGGTAGTGGTAACATTATGCCGTAGGAATCCCGTTTGTTTAGCAGGGACAGGGAAGCTGATCAAAGTTGAGGAATAGCTGGATGGAGCTAAATGCAACAAAACTGTAAAATAAAACCTGATAGAGGAGACAAAGACTGCCAACCTAAGCAGAGGCTCACACTGCATAAACACACCCAAACATATAGGCAGAGCTACCATGGAGAGGTTATTTGTGATAGAATACCCAAGTCAAAGCAGATGTTTTATTTTTAAGCTGCCAGAGACCAATTTTGAAAGTTCCGCACCTGTAATCACAGCAAAAAGTCATTCTACGGACTATAGATTATGGACAAATGCTTAACACATCTTGGATATATTCACCGCTAAAATATCACATTGAGGTGTGACCGGTCGTCTTCAGTATATAGGTTTCTGCATTAAAAAAAAAAATGTACTATTATTAAATGCACACCAGGTTCTTTAAACAATACTGGAATTACCTTATAATTTAGTTCTGAGCTGTAAACTGTAATAATTCTGGCAGCTCATGCAAATGAAAAAAAAAAGCCATATTGGTACATAACATAAGAACAACAACACTGTCAACAATACATAATAAGACATTTTTTAAACATAAGTGTAGTACAGAAATGTAAATTACTGTCTGTGCATCTATATTATTTACTAAAAAACAATAATTTATAAATAGAATTTACTTACAAGATCTCTACAAACAACTACAGAAACATTTTTATCGAAGCAGACAAAGCCAGAAATAAGGATGTGTTTTATTTAGATTTTTGCAAAGAGCAAAAAAAACTGGTTTACAGATTATACGTTTGGACATATTAATATAAAACAGTCCTTATATGTAAATAAGATCATTTTACTTAAGACACCAGACAAATACGGGGAAGAAACTGCACGTATTTTTGACAACATGCCAAAATTTTGTAGCGTTTTAAATAAAAATAACAGTATTCTGAACTATGTCTCAGATTACCTTGACAAATAACTCATAAAACTGGTCTATCTAAATTATGCAAAGTAATTTCCCATTTTTTAAGCCTGTGCACCAGTGGGAAACATGATTGGCTGATTCCAATCCAGTAAAACATAGAAGTGTAAGGTTTATAGAACAATCTTAAGACTGTTTTAGATTTTACAGATTTTAAAGTTTTTAAGTCAATGGTGAAGAGAAAAAAGTGAAATAGTGAGGCAATACTACTGAAGTTGCACAAACACAAAGGAGATGCATGTACATTGTGCATTAACGTCATTTAAAGAAAAAATGATCCCAGGGTCAGCCTTATCAGCTCTGTGACTTACAAACACAAACTCTGTCAGAATCTATGCTGATTTCAGCCGTGGTTAATGTGAGATTAATCCAAAATCTACTGTGCAGCATCAAACAGCTTCTTTCTGCCCTCCATGCCAGACATGGCGTCCACGTTCTTACGCCAGTCAGTCACTTCTTCTTTCTGCGTGACATTAGAACAAAAAAAATCTGAATCAGGTCATTGCAATTAAACACCTGAGATGATTTAGATGCACGTTCGTTTTTTTGCTGCAGATTATGATATAGTTCCAGATAAGACTTTTAATGAAGCCTTCCTAAAACATTTTCTCTTCCTTATTTAGTGGCATTAAATTATGTATATACTTGTAAATTTGCATTCTCCAAACGTACCTTTTCCTCCTCTTTCTTCACAGTTTTTAGGTTCGCCTTGAAGTCCACTGACTCTTTTACCTTCGCCCCCAGCAGGGCTCCCAGCATGGCTCCTGCAGACACCCTCACCTTCCTCAAGTTTGGTCTCTTCATCTTGCCCTTCAGCTCAAAGACCTTCTGAGACAGGTTCTGTATCTTTGTGCAACATAAATCGCAAACCCACCTCTATTATTAAACACATCTTTTTAGATTTCCATTATATGTAAGTTTCTTGCATCCCTGGTAGATCTCTAGTGGCAAATAAATGTGGATCCTCCTATATTTACTTGACTTACTCACCTCTTTCTCATTTGTTGCCACTTTGCTAGCAATATCGTAGCGCTCTTCATCGACCTTATCGATTTGTTGGTGGAGTTCTTTGCAAAGGGTCTGTGGAGAGACATTTTTTTCATTTAGCATATTCACTGTGGTACGTTTGCCACCTTTTTTGACTAACAATCATCAAAATCAGCTATTCTATCAAATTAGCTGATCATGTGAAAGGATACATCACATCTCTCTGTCTACGTTTTCCTATCCCACTTAAAAAAACAACAACTCTTCAAGCATAATTCGACTATTGCAAATAGACTACATATGAAGTTGTGTATTTGATATACAAATGATCAATAATATGTACAATTGGACATCGACTGTGTCCTGCTAGCTGATTTATTTGTTAGAAGCCATTATAAATTATTTAATAACTATCAAGTGGGAAAAAAAATCTTGGGTATAATGTTTAACAAGCTCAAAAAAGAAAAATGTGGCATGCCTTTTAGTTAACCGCCCTTTATTTTATCACCACCAGAATGTCCAAACTAACAAAGCTCCCTTTAGAATTGATTAATGAATGTAAGAATAAGTAATTTTAAGGCTTGAGGAAGGTTGAATTGAAATGAATAAACAGCACCATAAAGACTAAACAGCACAAAATTGATGTTAAACAATGTATTGCTACAAACTAAGGCTGAAGAGAGTCGCCAGTTGAATACATTTATGCATTGTTTTCTTCCGGCTTTCTCCCACAGTCCAAAAATATGACTTTTAACCTGATTGGGTATTCTAAATTGTACTTAGACATGAATGTGCACGTGAGTGGTTTTCTGTCTCTTTGTTGCCCTGCAATCGACTGGCAACCTGTCCAGGGTGTACCCCTGCCTCTTTCCCATTGTAAGCTGGAGATAGGCACCAGCAGATGTCCACGACCCCACAAGGATAAGCGGGTTGGATAATGGATGGATGGAAAACATATGTATTATATTGAAACTGCACCTGTAAGTCCTGCATCGATAGGCCTGATAGTTGGAGGGAAGGGTGTCTCTCATCGAGGATCTTCTCTCGATTAACTAGTCTTTCTTGCTTTTCATTCTCCAGCATTGTCACTGCTTTCTTTAACAGTTTGGTCTGGACATAAAAAGATAACACAGTTATCCGGGCTCAAGTCATGTAGACACTTTAACAAAGTTGGACTTTACTTTTAAACAGCATACCTTTAGGAACAATCTACGAGATGCCGAGATTTTGGGTTTTGGTTTCTGTAAAAACAATAAAAAAACTTAGTTTTTTCAGGTCTGCAAATTATTTCTTGTGTTTTTAAGATTATTTCATCACATGGGCATTGCTGTGCAGAATTCGGTTTAAGCACACGGACCAAAAACATAAAACAAACTGTTTTCTTTGTATGATTATCATCTGTTTTGCTATATGTACTTTGTTATTTGTCTTTGTTGATTGCAGAATTAAGCATTTCAAGCATGTAAGATCAAACTGCTTTTAGTTGCTGACATTTCTGTTCAAAATTACCCCAAAAAATCCAGATCAGACTCACCTGCTGGCTGTTGAGATGAGAAAGAGGGCCCATAATGAAAAAAAAGGACAAATAAATTAATTCTACTCTTGTAATAAATAAATAGGAATTGTGTAAAGAACTTACATTTCAGACATGATAAAAGTGTTTCCAGCTCCTGGCTACGTCTACGAATATGAGACATATGAGATAAAAGCAAGTTATAATATTTTACATACTGATTGTAAACAGTTGGAATCAGAAGTTAACCTAAACTTGAACATCAATTACAACAACAACCAAAATGTGAATAATACAAAAATAGAAAACATAAACCTTTTTAGGATATAAATATAGTTATATCATGTTTATGAATGCAGAAAAGTAACTCAATTTCTCTCACAATTACTGTAAAAAACAGTTTCTTCTGTTTAATGCACCTTCATGCCCTTGTAAAAAAATCTTTACCTTTAACAGTAGAGTTTAAATGCTCAAGAGAGTCCTTGTCTGTGACTCAAGGGGATGAAAGAGGCTAGATATATAGATTTCAGGGCTCGTGTGAGTGGCTCACTGAAATAGACCCTGTATGCTCACCATTCTTAGACTGTATCTCTCACTACGCACAAGCAGGAAGTGTGAAATTCTTTGAAGTTCTGAGGAGGCTTCACCTGTGATGCCTCCTTGGTTTGATGAGGAGGTGAAACATAATAGCTTTCATGTGTGGAAAGTAAATCCCTGTTGGACTTGGAGCGTATACATTTTCTAGGAATAACGTTTTTTATTTTATTTCCCAAACCTTTAAATTATAAAATTGAAAGGTTCACCTTTAATTAATAAAAAAAGTAATTTTTTGAGGCACTATACATGTGTCTCTTAATATAAATATACTCTTAAAGTAATTTGTTTTATTTGAACATTTTATTTCCATTATTTTTTTTATTATCATGGCTTGTATTTAATTAAACACACCAATATTTAGATTCTGTAAAAGTTTGGAAAATACACAAGAAGAAACTTGCATAAAAATGGGATATTAAGTGGAATGGGGAAGTTGCATACACAAACATATGAAAGCTGCTGGAAAACCACAAATTATCTGTTACATATGATTTAATTCTAATTCATCTGTCAGACAGATATAAATTGTGTGCTTTTTGTTTACTTGAAGTAAGATTAAAATAATTTAAAAAGTTGATAATGGCTAAATTATTTAAAAATTAAAAGCCAGAAAACTATGATGGGTCAAATGAAACTTGATCATGTTAGTTGTCCCGAAGTATTTATTGATGAAAATGAAAAGAAAAAAAAAAACGTACAGAAGGTAAAACTGACAACTATTTTAATATTTGAATTTTAGAAAAAACATTTTTGTTGGTCAATACAGTTTATAAAGCACAACCAATATTGTTTAAATTCGCCAAACTCTTGTGAATGTCCTAAGGTTTCGTCTGGTGCTTTAAATTTAAATATCTTTGCTGCCACCTGTTGGACCTACCAGCTTGTTGCTGTTGCATTGTTGGTACAAAATTCAATTACTAAAACTCTTATTCATCCTTAAGTATCTGTTTTCATACAGCAAGATCATGCGCAGGTAATATAAAGTTATTGTAATATTTCATGTACATTCAGATAAATAGAGCCTGTTATATAATTTGGAAAAATTATAAAACAGAAACCAAATGTTTTTTTCTTTTTTTTTCTCTCAGTCAGAAGCATCAAACAGCTTCTTTCTTCCCTCCATCCCAAACATGGCCTCCACATTCTTACGCCAGTCAGTGACCTCCCCTTTCTGACAAAGAAGAAAACACAATCTGAGAGAAATAAAACTGATTATATGAGGAACAAATACACTATATATTTAGGTTACTGAAAACCAAGTTCATCTTTTCTTCTTCCTTCTTGAAACGACTCCTTGTGTTTGGAGCCCAGCAGGACACTCAGCATTGCTTCAGCTGAGATCTTTACTCTTTCGAGGTGGGGCTTCTTGAACTTACTCTGAATGTCAGTAATCTTCAGTTTCATGTTTTCAATCTGTCCAAGAGAGCTAATGATTACATTATTCTACCCCATTACTCACGTTAACATCTTACACAGGTATATTGCTGTCAGTGGTATTTTTAACATGCACGTCATGTGCACCCAGACTGGGAGATTTTATCAGACCATCTAGGTGTGCTGTTCTTTCTGATGCCTCAACAGTATGCCTAATTTTCATAGAACATAAATCAGGAATGATGGTGCAGATTTCATCTGATTTTAAACATATTGGAAGACCTGACGTCTTGTGGCAAAAGATCTCATCTTGCAACCAATTTGGATAATTTGAGAAATAAACCAGTAGAGTGAAATTAGCATCGTATTACAGAGAATGGTCTGTGCTTAAAGCTAACTTTACATTAAATGCCCTTTTTTCTGTGCCAAAGTTCTGTTGTAGCACCCTTTAAGATATTTAAACATACAGGTTAAAATATGTGGACTTGGTACAGAATAAGTGCTTTAAAAAAAACAAACAAAGAAAGCAAATTAAAAAAAATTGTGATTAGTCACAACAGGAGTAACCTTCCTCTTGTGTCGCTGTTCCCTCTTTTATGACCTTAACTCCATGTCATTTTTTTGAAACTTTGAGGCCAACATCACACCGCTCCTCATCAACAACATCAATCTTGTGGTGCAATTCTTTGCATAGGTCCTTAAACAAAAAGGTAAAACGTCATTTGATTACTTTAACATTAAATTGAGACAATTAATGTTAGCATAGTGCATTTGATAGTAAATAAACTGGAAAGTAATTAGAGGGGAAATGGTTTTGTGACTAAAAGAAAAATACCTGTAACTCCTGTAAAAACAGACCAGAAAGATTCAGTGGAGGATGTCTCTCTGCCAGAAAAGTTTCTCTCTCTTTCATCTTTTGATTTTTTTCATCCTGCAGCATTTGAGTTGCGACTGCCAACAGCCTGATCTATGAATGCAAAATCATAAATTGAACCATTTATCCTCATATTATTTGTTTTTCAAGCTATATACAATATTGATGGTAAATGTAAAAGCTTAACAAGGAGCATAAACCTTTTAAAAGAACGTATTTTAGATTAACTGCATCTTATTGTAATCATAAACCCATTTATCATAACTGTAGAAGTCCGTGCACTTCACTATATACAGGGTGGAACAGTTAGGAAATTGTCGCAAACATAAAAAATAATATTATTGGCTAAAGTCACAAAAATAGATAATCTAATATCTTACACCACCAATAATAATGATAAAAAAACAACATGAATCTCTTACATTTAACCCCAGCTTTCTAGATGAGGAGATCTTTGACTTTTTCAGTAATTCCTATAAAAAGACTTCCTAGTTTTTAATTGTTAACCGCCTTTTCTCTGGCACAAAATATAAAATGTAAAACTGCTGATACATGCCTTTCGGTACCAATAAGAGGAGAAATAAATCTCAACAAAATGTTATGTCTGAAGCATAAAGGCATAATAACCAGCAATTTATTATTCAAACCAACAAACAAACAAACAAACAGAAATATATTAAAGATGATAGCACTTACCCATCAGACATGGCTGAATGAAATAACTGCTCTACAATTAGGAAAATAATTATTTACTTTAAAATAAATCTGTTGTAAAATGTATTTATGCATTTCAGTGTTTTAATCCTTGGTGCAAATGTAATATTAATTAATTTAATACAAAAGTTAAATATGAGTAATGTAGACAATAAAGCAAATTACAAATGTATTTGATTTGATAAAACTAAGTTATATTACACAGTAAATAAGAGCAAAAACAGTGCAAGTGTTAATTTAACTGATGAAAGTTTCACCGTAGGTGACAAAGCACGTTGAGTGACAAGATAATCCACAGGCATGTGAGAAGACGCTGTTCAACCAGCTGCTAATGTTAAACAATAACCGTGCCGCCCAGTGAAACAGCCTGAGAGGACAAGGCACTGCAGGGATGTAGAACGGAGTAGCACTAACTGTTAAATGTTTTAAAGCAAAAAGAAAAGTACTTACACTGAGTCAAAGAATACAACACTTGCTGCACAAAACAAAAGTGCTTTTTCAAATAGGTAGGAACACGCACCAGTGAAACAACCTAAAGAAGCTCCTTGTGCTTTCTGAGAGACAGTAGAAATAAATCTCTCAGGTTTATAGTGTCCCATCTAAAGGAGAATAACTCACTAAAATAGAGTCGTACCTGTTTTACAACCAGTGTTTTTTTTCCACCGACCACAGTCAGTGACATTTACTGGGGTTCACAACATTATTCAAGCTGCAGAGGGGCTATCATAAAACCTGCTCCATGAGTTCAGTTGGGTATGTTAAAATGTTTCTGCAACATCTATTAGTGGAAATGGCAGCGTATCCTTAAAGAGGGTCAAGGTCAGTGCGGTTACAGACTGGGGCCAGCTGGTAACGTTTAGATGAATACGCCAGGGAGTTGACAGAAGGGAAAAAGTTAGAGTTGCATCCTTCATGTTGAGTCTTTATTTATAGAGAAGCAGTACGGCCCAGGTTATCTAATTATTGTATCTACTAAAAGAGATGTTTTCTCGCTGAGCAGACATCTTTACTTAAGTAGGTACATTCTCTTTAATAACCTTTAGCCATTTTGCTTTACGTTGGAAAGACGGAAAATACTACACTAAGATATCCACTCTGTTGTATTTATAATGATCATACTTTTGATTTTATTAGAGGTTGATTTGATCAGATGGGAACAAAAAGAAATCTTTGGATGACATGCAAAGCCCTGATGTGACCGAAATGCAATGCTGCAGTTTACCAGGAGCACAAAATATTGTTCAAGGTGAGTTATGAAAGTCATGAAAACATTGTAGTTCTCAGAAATTTGAAAATGGGATTGAGTTGCCCATTAGATTTGACGTTGCCCTTTAAAACTTTAAGGGGTGTAAATATTTTTGCGATGAAACTTGCTTTTTGTAAACTATAACATTGGTGCTTATATGTGTTAAAACTGCAGGCCATTGCCTAAATGCAGGTGATGCTATGTGTAAAGACATACAACTACCAAAAAAGATGTAAATGTTTACAGATCATTAATGACTATTCTCTTTGTACCTCTTTTTTAATTTGTGTTTGAATGTTTGGATGAAGTAAAGTTGGATAGTTGTTGATGAACTTTGCTTTTTCATTTTTACCAAAGCACTTAATGGTCACATCTACCTGTTGGTCATAAGTTGTGTTTATATCACCACAATTTTAATGTCACCCTCATTAAAAAAGACCAGTACAGCATCAGCTTTTAGTTTTCAACAGAAGGTTTTATTAATATTTTTTTTCTTGTTGTTGTAATGATTAATATTACAAGTCACGTCTGCCCACACTGTCATGCTTAATACTGTCTCGTGCGTTGGCCAGTTCTATTGAAAAAACATTGGATGTGTGGTCTTTTATCCTTTCTCAGCATGTAAAATTGTATTTATCATGGCAATATCCACAAAGATCTACGGGTTGGCATTGAAAAGCTTCTTCCTGCCCTCCATTCCGGACATGGCCTCCACATTCTTCCGCCAGTCTGTCACTTCTTCCTTCTGATTAGGCAAAGAAAATAACTCTCAGCAATACAGGTGACAAAAGTATACAACAAACAATAATTTAACACAATTAGCTTATGATAACCTGTATGTCTTCTAACACATTTGGACGGATTGGCATCTAATGCAATTTGAACAAAAAAAAAACTGTAGGGAAGACCTCATAAAAATTTTCTTTAAAACAGGACAGCCCCATAGTTACCACTACGTAAAATGATGGACAATTATCTAAACGCATTCACTTGGCATTTGGAAGGGCATTCATATTATTTACACATCAGACATCTAGATTTAATGGGCTCTATTGAATTGACACTGTGCTCAATAAAATAATTGAAAGAGCTGTTAAGATCTTAAGAGAGCAGGCTATAGCAGTCGAATTAAGGATTTATTAAATCTGAAAAAAATCTACCAGTTATACTGTATAGAAAACAGTCCAAAAGTTGAGAATGTAAAAAAAACAACATAAAGTCTTAGCCTGGTTGCCCAAGCATGGCATTGTAAACATGCTCCTGACCCAAAGAACAGACGTACTTTATGGCTCAATGAGGACACTATGAGGCTCTACAATAGGTTCTTGCTACTGTTGAAATGTAAATGTATGTGTGTATAATCAGGCCAAGACTGAACTGCTTTAACTTTCTCATTAGGTGTTCTAGAAGGAAACCCTGGAAAAATCCTCAAGACTGAAGTCTGTCATAAAGAATGTAAACAAAAACCATGACTTCTGCTGTACGTTTAAGTCAAAAACTTAACAACAACAGAGGGTGTATTTGGCTAAAACCAAACATAGATTCCCTGGAAAACAAACTCATAACAGCTGTGAAGGACAGAGATGGATGTGTCATGATTTGGGGATCCTTTTCCTACAGCAGAACCCTGACCACCATCATAGAATAACCTATTAAATCTACCATTTATGCCAAGGAAGATGAGCACAATTGCAAGACCATCTTGTAGTAAAGCAGATCTTCACTGTGAAATTTCTCTATGACCCAAAAAAAGCAGTAAACTTAACAAGAACTGTCTGACAATTAAGAATGGAAGAACCTGGCCAGTCGAAGCTGTGAGGAGACTGGGAAAGGCATCTACAAACAAGATTAGACTGGAAACTTTCCTTTCGCTGGAGACTGGTAGATATCAACAAGAAAAGTCAATGGGGTTTTTACCAAATGTGAAATGAAGGGGATAGTGTGTCCAAAGTTTCTTTAGCTGAAAACACATTTCTAATGACCTGTTTTGTTAAACGTTTAAAACTATGTTAATTTTTGTTTAAATGCAATTACATTTTTAAATGTCATTAAATTGCTCCCTTACTTTAAAAGAATGTAATCAGAAATCCTTATGTGAACATTTCTGAGTAATTAAATAAGTCAGGGAGGGAGTATTCAAGTTGTAGGGGGGGTGATCTTGCTCTCGATTCAAATACACTTCAACCATTTATTGTTAGATGGCAGACGTTTACCTTTTCCTCCTCTTTCTTCACTGTCTTTAGGTTGGCTTTAAAGTCCACAGATTCTTTTACTTTTGAACCCAGGAGAGCTCCCAGCATTGCGTCAGCAGAGATCTTCACTCTCCTGAGAGCCGGTCTCTTCATCTTACCTTTCAGCTCAAAGACCTTACGATTTAGGTCCTCAATCTATGGGAACACAATTGAAAACATCAAAGCATCATAGCCTCTCATTGCCATTGACTCTGTTGAGCAGAAAAACAGTAACTCGACAAAAAAAGGAGACGATACAAGGGAATGAATGCGGACCTTCTTGATGTTTTTGGACACCTTGGCATCGAGGTCGTAGCGTTCCTCATCTGCCACGTCTATCTTACGGTGCAGCTCTTTGCACAAAGCCTACGGAAATGCAAACAGAAGTTGCTAACTTCTTCCTCTCAAAGTTCCTTTGTTTTTTATCGAGTCTATATATGTTGCATTTAACCTATTCCTGAAGTGATACCACAGGGAATCCACTATTCCTGTCTTTAAACAAATTGCATGCATTGATAAATCAAACACTGTTGAGACTTTTTAATGTCGTGATGATATTTAAAGTTGGTGTTGAGGATACCATGTACACCACAGTAAATCTACAGTTTGAACTTTGCTGCAATGCCGTCACCTACATACTCTCACCTGAAGGTCCTGAACAGACAAACCAGACAGCTGTAGAGGAGGAACTTTCTCCATGAGAGTGACCTCTTTCTGCGCACTCCTCTCCTCCTTCGTCTTCTCCAACATTAGAGCTGCAGTTTTTAGCAGCTTTGTCTGTCAGGCATAAAGACGTGGATGAAGAAAATTCCACATCCCTCCATTGGATAAAAACGACAACCGATAAAAAGAGACACTACCTTTAGAAAAAGCCTTCGAGATGCAGAGATCTTGGATTTTCGCTAAAAACGAAAAATAAAAATAAATAGTTTTATAACATAACTACTTGTTTGGTTTGATATGAGGTGCAAATTTCTTACCGGTCTGTGTTTTAGACGTGATGACATTAGAGAAGAAAAAGAAGGAAGGATATATTTAGTGTCAACTATTTCTAGAATTGAATACAAAAAAGTATTCATTCATATGTTAATTAGACTTTTATTATAAATGACAAAATATCTTCACTTACGCTTCAGACATTTTCGTTTTTATCCAATCCTGTGGAAAATGTTTATTGTATTATTAATATATTGATTGCAGCTGCGGTTATTACATTACAGAAGTCAATTTCTATTGTCAAACAAAATGTTTTTCTGCTGTTTCCTCAAACATTTTATTTGCTTTGGACTCGCTCAGCCGAGCCATCCAGACCTTGGAGCTGCAACATACTGACTCTGAGCCTTTAAATTAGTAACACTTCATGCTCAAGTGGTTCAGATAGTTGGACTGATTTTCCTTTTTTAACGTCTCTGTCCAACTAGAAAGAGGAGATGTGAATATCACATTTGGATTTTGTTTTTGAAAAGTATATACATGTTTTTATTTATTTAGTTAAAAAATAGAATAGAAAATAGAATCATGTAATAAGAAATAGCATCTCAATGTCTGAAATAGTTCAGCTTTGGTTTAAAATGCATCACTTTTTATAACATTTGTGAACAACAATATTACTTTTTGTTTCCTGCTGAATATACCAAGTAATTTTGATCAAACTCACATTTCATTTTTCATTTCTTAACCAAATCTCTATTTCATGAGAGTATCTACAATCAATTATACCTTTGCCACATTATCCTTAGATACACAAAAGAGAACAACATACCTGTACTTCTGCAGAAAAGAGGCGGATAGATCTCTGACTTTAAATGACAAGAACTAAACTCAAGTCTCAAATTTAATAGCTCCGATTGCCTTCTGTGAGTGGCCAACTAAAATAGCGTCTTCTGTTCTGACAGCCGGGAAACTGTATATAACTGCTCTCCCATCTTCCTGTGCCAGGTTTACCGCTGCACTGCAGCACACAAGTGTCATCATGAATGTGACCAGAGAAACTTACATATGTTTGCAAATTTTTCGCTACGTGATGGTACATATAAATTTGAAGGATTTAAGTGCAATAGTTATGAACAATTTGCTATCTATGTGTCTTAAAACAACTTAGGCTTGTTTTGTATGGTTGTGACTATAAAAATGAAATATTTATAAAAAGCCCATCTAAACTTGTTGGTTCTGATATGGTAAGCTCTAAATTAATAACACAAAACAAGACGAAAACAAGGAAAATTTAGACATTTGGTCATGGAGCTTTATTCAGCTTAATGTGCATTAACAAACAGGGAGACCAACACTGTCTGTCCACAACAAAAACTGCCCTGCAATGTTTTATCATCATGATTCCAGCTCTGGCATCAAAATTTACATTCAATCATGACTAAACAGTGTTATTATCACTTCACCTCAACATAACATTTTTTCACTTTTCAAACACTCAGAATATGCTCGGATTCAACAATTTGGAAATGACTAAGGACAGCTTTTCTTACGCGCACATCGTCTCACTGCCCTGCATTAAATAGCTTCTTCCTGCCCTCCATCCCAGAGAGGGCCTCCACATTTTTACGCCAGTCGGTCACTTCTTCCTTCTGTGAGGAAAAAAATAATAAAAAATGATGCAAATTATTGAGAAGCGTTTGGGTAATTTTTGTTGTTGTTTATATTGGGTGGATTTTGCTCTTTTACCTTATCATCTTCCTTTTTCACCGTCTTGAGGTTAACCTTGTAGTCGGCCTTCTTGAGTTTGGAAGCGTCCATGTATGCACCCAACATGTCGTCTGTGGTTTTCTTCACTTTCTTCAGGCTAGGCTTTTTCATACCTTTCAACTCGATAATCTTCTGTTTCAGTGACACAATCTGTGCAACAAGCACTGCAGTTTAGGATACAGCCACAACCCTGAATTAAACCTTTTGCATACCTCATTCTCATTTTTGGTGACTTTGACTTGCATGTCATAACGCGTCTCATGAATAACATCGAGCTTCTGGTGTAAATCTTTGCAAAGGTCCTGCAAAAAATAAATAAACAATTAAATAAAAAGAGTCAAAAGACGTGTGTATTAGCATCGTTTTCTGTTCAGGTACCTGTAGCTCCTGGACTGAAAGGCCTGATAGCTTCAGAGGAGGAACACTCTCATTCACAACTCTCTCCTTCTCCAGTTCTTTCTCTTCGATTTCAGCAACCAACATAGAAGCTGCTTTCTTTAGCAGCTTACCCTGAAAAAAACAATAACCCAGCATTTCAAAGAGTGGTAAATATAATTTGGGATTGCAAAAAATAATCTATACTAAGGATGTTCTAAATATTGTCTCTGACAGTAATCCATGTCATTTAAAGTATGGTCTTTAATCAATACAGAGGATATGGTTTACGATGCAGCACCTGTAGAGCGCATCAAAATATCATTTTAATTTCCTTGCAGTTTTTTGGTCAACATTATTGGTGTGATTGTATCTCACTCACCAATATTCTACATACATGTGTTTTTTTTGTGTGTTTTTTTTCTGGCAGCAGCAGGAATATTCCTAGGATAGTAGATTTCATAGTGAGAGCTTTGATAAGATAAGACTTAGGAAAGTTGCAGTAATATCATGACAGCATATCATTTAAAAATGCTCACAGCATTATATTTGATTTGTAAAGAAATATCACACAGTTTAACTAATTTAGATTAAAGTTACGTTTTTCTATCACCTGACAAAGATCCTTTGTGGAGCCGTGTGCTGAAGTGTTAGGCTAACAGTAGCAAATATAATCTAAGTTTACAGTAGCATGTCTAATCTCTTCTTTAATATAATTCAATATTAAGTTTTCATGCTTACTAAACTTTCATCTTTGAACATTCTAAAATTAATGATTATTGTTTTTACTGAACTGTCCCTCAGATCTTACAAAATGTTATTTTTATTTTTATCAAGTATGAATTAGTTAAAGTTAAAAACCAAAAATGATTCATGTTGCAATCATCAAGCAAATGATAAAGAAATGTGCAATCTAACTCAGGAATACAATATAACATCGATCTTTTAACAGTGAGACTTATCTACTTCAGTGAGCAGCCATTGGGCTGAAGAGATTTTGACATTCTTCTTACTTTTAGTTTTCAGGGCTCCCTTGGCAGACACCTCCAGGAATATTAATCTAAATTAGCACAAATTCTCATTAGGGTAAATGAATCTCAATGGTTTATATATGAAAAAAAACTATTGAGATCCTCAATAGCACTTGTAAAAGTTGAAGAAACTTCACCTTCTTTATATAGATTTAAACATCATCTGACATTTACAACATATCCTGATTTTTTAATATAACCGTGTAACTAAACATAAGTATATGCACAGAAATAAAGTACTTTAAGTCCCAACATGCCTACAGAGTTGGTGTCATAGTGTCAATGCATTCTGTTCTACATGTTGTGTCCTGGGATGAATGATATAAATAAATAATGAAAAAGCTTCAGATAGGTAAAACATATTCGCTGTAGCATCATCATCTATTTACTATGTTTTCTTCTAAGTTGTCAACTGTTTTGGTATAAAGAAAAGTAAGTCAGATTGCATCAGATGGATCCATGCAGTCTGACTAGTCAGGATATCAAGATACGTTCTTTAGAGTTGACCAAATGTTTGCAAACTACAGCATTAAATTAGGTAATTGTGTTAATAAGGAATGGTTTTGATATTATGAAAGACTAGTATAATATTGTGACAGCATCAGTTGTGTAAGAGGGCGCTAATGGGACATTAGTGACCCAAAGCTTTGCATCTTCCTTCTCCCTTTAAATGCAAGACAGATATGCAACATTGTAATGTAAAAAGTTTTTACACAAACAGCATAATAATAATAACAGTTATGCAAGCTTTGTAGATACTATTAAGGAATTATTTTAACTGGATGTGCAAAACTGCTGTACCACACTCTGGCTAACATCAAGGACGCTGTTTATATAAATTCAGTCAGGACCCCACATACAGAGAGCATCTAAGTTTGAGATTCAGATTTTGGAATCCGATACCTGAGATGGTGACTTACTTTTATGAGCAGTCGCCGTGTAGCTGCAAATTTCTTTTTAGGCTTTCTCTATAAAAAAAAGAAAAAAAAAGAAAAACATCCCATGTTTCTGCATAATTTAGTACCGTAATTTCCAAAATTTACTCTGTAGCATTTTGACTCACCGGTCTTCATCATTAGGCAAGATCCAAAGCCAGCCCAAGACAAGCAAAAGCAATGAAAACAACAAAAAAGGCCTTTTAAACGTGTTATTAAAGCATCACAAAAAGAAAGAAGCCAACAGTTGCTCCTACATTTCAGCGGATAAACAGTATACTCACCCCTGTAAAAAATACCTTAAAGTTGTGACACAAAAAAAAACAGCAACAATGATACATCGCTTGAAAATGTTTACCATACATAATGCAACATGTATCCTATATAGTGAAATTTAAGGAACAAGCAAATCTGTGGGAATATATAAGGTGCAAAACAAAACAAAAAATGACATTAATAATTTGAACGGTTTTAGCCACAACCGCTCTGCAGTTGGAACTATTCAAAAATTCATCCACCTAGACTTAAAACTCTGCTCCATCTGAAAAAAAGCAGTCCCAGACCATGATTCGGCCAACAGCACTTTTCACTACATGTGTAGAGCTGTTTTTTTTCCTTCTTTGTAATGTGTAATATTTTAAATGACTCCCAAACAGTGTTAGAATTAAATTCTGTCCTGCAGAGTATAACTTTTCTTTGGTTGAATTTCCTTCAGTCTTGCCACGGGCATCTTGGTAGCATCATTGAGCAATGTCAATCTTTTCAGGAGTTTTTGATAAATAAAAATTTTTTTTTGGCCACCCTGTTGTCTTGGCTGTCTTCATCATGTCGTACTTTATCTGTCTGGTGGTTGGAATTTTTTGTACCCTTATATTAACTTATACATTTAAACTTTTCAACCTTTTCTAAAAAAAAAAGAAGCACGTTTCAAATTTGTTTTTTTTTGTTTTTTTTTTCCACATTTATGTTTTTATCTCTAATAAATGTTTATTTCAATTGTGCAGGATATATGTCCAAAGAAAGCTTTGAATTTATGTCTAACAGGCTCTTTTTTTGCACAAAAAAGTTTTAACATTTTAGCATGGTTAAGAAAAGGGTATTTAGACCCAGTGAATTTGAGGTCTTCATCGTTTTTTGATTATCATTTCGTATACTTGTATGAATTTTGGGCAAATTTTGTTGTTACTCACCCCTCAGACATCTCAGCAGCGTATTGTTCCTGAAGAAGAAACAAAGTATTTTACCAACCAATTCTACTTTACAATATTTATTCTTTAGTAAGAGCTACTTTATAGTACGGACCATCTTAACATTTCATTCACTGTATACAAGTATTTATTAAAAATAATTTCAAAATAGTTTCATGCTCTATTCCAGGCACTTTTTTTAGTTCACTTGTTGTTATAAACAGGTGAGGCGGAGCCTGTTGTATGGCTATATTTGACCACATTGCCACCATTCTTTCCTGAGCACATGCCTCGGATACTTTGATGAATCCAGAGAAGTGAACAGCAGATAACTGAGCAGGATAAATGAAATCATATGAGCTTTTGTCTGTTTTCCATATTGTCTTTGTAGCAGTGAAGGGCCCTTTTTATTTCAACAAAAAGCTGCTTGTTTAAGAGCGCTTGCGCCTTAAGTATGCTGCAGTTTCTCAGCTATTTTCTTCTAAAGGTTAACCATTATAAGCTGTCATATCCATAACCTATAACCATAACCATTGTGTTAGTCTCAGGTTGCACTGGCCAAATTAGTGGATCAAGAATTGATAACGAAGGTTGAGGTGAAAGTCAAGAGGAGGCTGCCATGCTTAAAAAGTCACATAAAGACCTTGACAAAAGTAACGACCTGGCTGTGCCTGGCATACATAAATTCCAGGGTAGGATAAGTTTCAGGGAATGCAGCCTTCATTATTTAAGCAAAGTTATACTTGAGTTGACCCAGACAAATATTGTAGATACTGTTACGTAGATGCCAGAGCTGCTTTCACTACCTTCTCCCCGTCTCACTGTCCTGCGACGTCAGCTGGAGATTTCTATGCAAGATTCACAAAAACCTAAACCGACTTTTTATTTGCTGCTTGTAAATGTAGACGGTTGCTGCACTTACCTTGACGGTGAGAGCAAAACAGCAGTTCAGCCGTAGGTCACATAAAAGAAAAGCACTTTATGATAAATAGTGAAAGTTGAATGTATTCAAAGCAATGACGCTATTGGCTCATTAA
>JAVLVB010000079.1:1637132-1665125 GCA_032876305.1 Orestias chungarensis | reverse complement strand
CAGTTCCCACATTACAATCCACAATGCCTTTTTGATTTGCCCTCTCCCCGTGACCCATTTATTTCATGTGATTGTCTTGGACAAGGACACACCTCACACATCTGTGCAATGACAGCTGAGCAACTCTCTTTCCAGATGCCATTAACCCAGAGCATGTGTTTCTTTTTGAACTGTTCTCGTGGTGTTGCCAAGCTGAGGCCCTGGGATGATGGAAAAGATTAGTTCTGAGGAAGCTTTCAGTACAGAAAATACAGAAAGTTATTATAAATGCGAAGCACTGGATGAATGCCAATTTTATATTGGTTAACCACACGGGTTATATAAGGCACATAAAGTAAATAAAGCAGCAATATGTCCTCACAACATGCAAAAATCATGCACCTAATCAAGTGCAACCCTACGTCTTGACTAATAAGTGCCTCGATAAACCCGTTATGTAGCGACCGAGGCAGAATATAGCCTTTATTCTGGAAGGGTTTCCAAAGACTGCTCTATCTGTCGGTCTGGTGACATGTAAACTGATACAGCTGACTTCAGTTGCCAGTAGGACACAGAATGACCTACAGAGGAATTCATACCCAGTGTATTTTGCAGCATCATAGCTACAAATTTTTGTAGCTATTTCTTTGTTTATTTAGGTATGTATCTCACTCTGTAATTTAAATTTGGACATTAATGTGAAATAAAAAAAACTGGGAATGGGATTCCTTCATGGAGAGGAAAGTTTAAGCCTTTCTGCTTAAGGTGCTGCCCTTGCAACTTGATCCTGAATTAAGTGGAAGTGAACGGCTACGTCATTTGAACCTGATAATTCAAGACACGGGAAACCCGTGGAAAAACGTCGCCAGTCTGTCGCAGAGGATGGATAAATTGCTTTTCCTTATCTAAAATGTTCCAGAGGTACAATTGCTTCAGTTGAAAATGTGTTTGGGTATTTTCTTTGATTTCTCAGTTCTCTGCAATAAAAATTATCTTCTGGTAACTTTTATAATCTTCTAGTCTCTTTTTCCACTGATTTTGAAATAAACCCAAAACAGTTTTGAATATTTTCAGTATTGATTTTAATTAGAGCTTTAAGCTGTAATGCTTTACTTGTGAAAGAAATTTTGTTGGGCTTCTCCTTGGTGCACACAGGTGGATTTGTCTTCCTGATTGCTTTACCTTACAATTACTCACTACTTTGTGTTGGTTTCTCACTCAATCCTAATATCAAACATGGATGTTTGTGGTTGTGCTGTAAGCATTATATATAATTTGCAAGGCAATTAGAATTAAATTAAAAAAAGTTCCTCATTTATCATTGCTTAGAGTCTGTTTGAGATTTTTAAATTGAAGTTTGTTTAAACAAACAGACACATCTAGAGTGGTTGTTATTGACTGATAAACAGATCACATTCTCATTATAAATCTATCTATTACTGCCACCTACTGACTGCTTCCTGGTTTAACAGGCAAATATGCGCTCTGGAACTAATTGAGGCCTCACACTCTACAGTGCCATTTCTGCACGGATAATTGTGCAGAAATGGTTGACAATGTCGAAGGACGTTGATTTTGATCTGCCTTGTCAATGAAAATGTAAGCCATAAACCACAACTGAGCACGCCTCCTTCCTGCGTTGTGCAGAAGTCAGAATGAGATAAACATTAGAGGAAAAAATGCTGCCTGAAGGCAAAACTCTGAGCTCTATTTCGTTTCAAGCTTTTTATTTATCTTCTGAAATTCTGTTGAAATTCTAAATATGGCAAAAATGGCAAAAAAATGTTAATCCTATTTGTGTTAGGAAGTTCCACTTACTACTTCATAATGATCAGGTTGTCTTTTTTTATTTTCTTTTTCATGTTTAGTCTCACAGCATCTTCATCACCTTTGTCTCTTAGGATTTTGAATGTGTTCTGCAAACAACAGGTGAGATTTAAATATTAACTTTCAAAAGAAACTGTTGTTTCCATTAAAATGAAGAAAGGTTACATGACACAATATATTTTTTTTGTTCGATCTTTTGAATTCGTAGAACCTTGACAATTGCACTGTTTGTAAGTATATTTTATGTCATTTAATTTGGATAATGTTTTAATTCTTATTTTATGTACTACAATGATCAGATAAACCAGCACTGTTACTGAATTTACATTAGGAATTTTTTTATTTGTATTTGACAAAAATTTAAAAGAATAAAAAGATCAGCTTTCTAAAAATGTTGCTTTTTAATAGCCACACTCATCGTCATTTAAAAGGTAAAGGTTATTTTGTTTATGTTTAGCATTTTCTTCTGATGATTAATTTACTGTTAACTGTAGGTCAATTATCATTAGATATTTTAAGCACTAATATACCAAAAACCAAAATACAAAAAGTATTTTTGGCAAAGTGTATATAATAATTGGTTTTACTTTTGACAAACCCACAAAGGGCAGTACACCTGTAGTCTGACATTGGTCCCGTACAATTCAAGTAAAAAATCAACTAAAAAACTATAACTAACGAGAAACAGGGACTGAAGAGGCCCTGTTTCTGGTGTTTTGAGGGTTTGAGAGATTTGAGTACTTTTACTGAGAGGAGGGGTTCCTGATAAACGCTAAACAACAAACTATTAGCTTTTGCTTGCACACAGCAGCTGGTTTGTCGCTTCTTTCTTTATATTTTCCTTTTAAAGTTTTTTTTTGTTTTAAGGTTGAATTGCAATGCATAAATGTAATGCATAAATGTCACATGTTAATTTTCTATTTTCTTCATCGCTATATTTCTTTAACCCAAAAGAATTCTATATAGATTTTTAAGAGCCACTATATATTACATATAATAACATTTAAACCTTCAATGTCAGCCAACTGCTCAACCATTGGCAAGATTCCTCGACAGCAGGCCAGTGTTGGCCCAGAGTGGCATCCTGTTCAAATAAACACCAGCATGGACCGAGATGTAGTAGTTCCTGTTATGAATTTGATTTGGATGCCACGAGCTGATGGTGAGTAAAGTCACGTTCCAATAAAAGGTGGCATTGTGTTGGTCAATGCATGTTATCGTCAATATAAAAAAAAAGTTGATAACCTTCTTAACTGCACACTTGTTCACAGGTACCATTTACGCAATCAAAGGCTCAGAGATTAGGATTACTGATAATACTACAAATAAAAGTGTGTGCGTGCAGTTTAACTACTCCATTCGTCCTGTACTAAATACAATCTTAGGAAGGGTAAGACCAATTATGTTTTCTTTCTTGTTAAGAAGCTTTGCCTAATGCTCCTATTGGTTGTTTATTTCAATCTTTTATACCTTTGTTTTCACAAATTTCTATTCTCTTGTGAAATAATGTGTGTTTTAAAACATGAGCTTGGTTTTACTTTCGTAATAATTTAGAAAATTTGCTCTGAGTGTCATTAGGTTAACAATTTATGCACCAGGATAATCTCACTTCTGCCTCCCTGACATAGCTGTGGAATTCTAATATCTGAATTATTATCTCATACACACACAAAAAAATGACTAAGTGCAAAAATCATTACAATGTAAATGTTTGCTGGGTGTTTTAGCACAATATGGTTTTAAATACGCCAACATATATTGTTTTACTTCTATTTTTAAATAAGTGAATACTGAAAGCTTTACTTTATCTTTATTGTTTTAGACAAATATAGATCTTTTTTATTCATTTATTTTTGAAAAAACAATCAAAATGGGATTTAAAACCTCTTTGTTGGTCCAATTGAGGGATGAGATTACTCCAGACTGACATTAGTCACCAGCCCACTCTAAAGGATGAAGCAACTTGACAGATGTGGATCTTATGCTCTGCCAGGGTTTTGAAGAACATATCATCCAGATACAAACGATATGGGTCTTTCTTATAAAAAAAACAAAAAAAACTAAACACAATCAGAATTACAAGTAGCAATTAGAATCCATAATGACAGTGATTATGTTGGAGAGATTTGAACTATGAGCTTTTGTTGTTTGGAGGATTTGCATCTAGGAGGGAGGAGTTGGAGTTTTGGGGTAAGAGGCTGTGCAACATTGATAATCTGTCCGTCTTCTTTGAAGCAGAGGTAAGTTGAAGGGCAGGCAGGCTGAAGAGGCCTGTGGCAGTGGAGGATGACTCGGGGGAAAAACAGAGCCAATCCTTCATAGAACCCAACATGGGAGGCATGAGGAGTGAAAGGTACAAAGAGGTTGAGGAGAAAGGGAGCATAAACTTTAAATGTAAAAGTTGATGGGAGAGTCGCAAGAGGTTGGCTTGATCATTATTCTGCATCAGGTCTGGATGTTACATCTGCCAGCTCCTTAAATACCACAGCCAGTAAGCAGCTGATTGCCGTCAGTTCTGCAAGCAACATGTAAACCACACTTTCCATCAAAGCTCCTATGTTTCCACTCACACAGATTTCAACTATGTTCCCCCTCTCAACGGCTGCCACCTGGCAGCTCTGGTAAACAAACAGGTTGGGAGGTCTTGCAGTGTAATAAGGCTTCATCAAAACGCTCTTGCTCCAGCGACACATGTCCAATAATAATGGTGGAAGCAGGAGGCCCATCAGTGTTCTGTGTGGGTGGCATTTGTCTAAATGAAAAGCTTGATATACTGGACAGAACAGATTTTTTCAAGGAAACATGAAGGACCGTGTGAATATTGAGACTGGCTGGGAGTTTAAGATGCAGTTTGATGGGTTGATAGCAGCTGCAATCCGCCACATTCACACTATTTCCTGGAGGTGGACGTCACTGGAGGACTTATGTCTCTGTTATATGCCTCAGAGTTTACTGGTTATCTCAGTTAATGTGCTTGTTTGACCAAAAGTCTGTAGGAAGTTCCAATAAACAGTTGAGCTATGCTGGCTGTTAGAGGATGCTGAGCTGGTGGAGAATGTTTGTGATTACTTTCATGCATAAAACTGGTGAGTTGATGCACATGCTGAGAGGTGTAGACTTGTTGTTCACAGAGAAAATCTTATATACCATCATGCTGGTAAAGTGAACAGCTTTGTTCTGTATCTGGGTCTTGGACACTTTCTGCTGGGTCAAACTGGCTTAATGCTTCTGTCAGGAGTTCAGAGATTTTCAGAGAAACCTTACTAAAAAGGAAAAAAAGGTTTTTTTATCAAATGGAACAAGGAAATGTCCAATGACAGAGGTCCAAATTTCTTGTTTATACTGAAACTTCAACAATGATGAAGACGGTATTGCAGAACATTGAATGAATGCCCAGGCATCATTTGATTCATGTCTTCCACCAATGAGGGAGCAGTTGATTCTGTGGAGGTGGGTGACTGTGCGAGATGGACAGTGTGTTGACCGTTCTTTTCCCAAACACGGGTAAGTTGGAAAGCTGGTGGGCTAAGAATGTCTGATGGTACTGGAGCAGTGAAGAATGACTGAGAAGAAAACTGGAACGAGAGTAGCATGGAAATACCAAAAACCAGAACCAAGTAGGCTCTGCCCATCGAGATAAATTGAGGTATAAGTGAGCATAAACGTTGCATTAAACTTCTCAAAAGAAATAGGATAAAGCCGTTGAAGGCTAGCTTAACTCTACTTGTGACCGTTAAGACTTAGGCGTCGAAATGTCATCTGCAAGCTTTATGAATGTCACAGCCACTAATCACCTAATTGCCATTAAGGAATTCAAGGAATAGCACATGAAGCACCCTCTCAAACAAAGGTCCTAAATCCAGGAAGCATAACACAAAAAAAAACAGCTACTCACACACATCCTAACAGGTGAGGTTGGAGGGCTTTCTTCGAATATTTTACCAGTAAAAACTATATACAGGAATTAACAATGCACTGTGGGATAACTTAGATTGAATGGAGGCAATCTATTGTCTTAAAATGGAAGGCTGTGAATGGGTATTACTTAAATGAACTGAATTAACACTAATTGCCTTTTTTTTCCCCTTCTATTATGTGATCTTACCAGTTCACTTTTTCTTTGGGTGTGGTGGTAGAGCCCAAACACACATATACAATGACATTATTTAACTTCCCTGAACCTGACCTGGAAGATTATAGGATCAAAAACCAAACTACTATACCAGGTGAGACATCTTAAAATGCTAATTGTGTTCTAAATGGTGACGGCTATATTGTTAAATCAATGAAACAAAATTAACTATTTTTATTTATTTAGGTGAAGACCCCAGCAACATCTGAAATGTTAAAAAACAACCTTAACAATAGACTAACATGTTTTGGATGTGGCCTTAACGAGACTTATTAAAAACACTAAAAAGTTTGCATTTTATTATAAAAAAAGGATTATTCAAATTCAAATTTTTATTAATTTTATGATCACAGATGATTATGGTGTCATGCAACTTCTACAATCAATGTCTCAATTTAAAATAGAGTCATGAAACATGACTTTTCTTTGTAATTGTAATACATTTAAAATGTGCTATTCAGTTTTCTTTATTTTATATTCTGACCAGGATGTGAAGACAAGAGAATCAAAAAGGCCCAACTGTGTCAGGAAAATGGTATATTTTATTTTTATTTTTATAATCTTCAGATTCTGTGTTTAATTGTTGCTACGATCAAATGCTTAAACAAGAGCTGCTTTTGTTTTATCTTTGGATAATGCAGGTAGTTTGTGGGATCCTAGAGTAACTGCTGTCTTCACTGAGAAGAAAGATTCAATTCGTGTGGAATTTGCCCCGGCAGACTATTCAGAAAAATACCATGTTTTCATCCAAAATCGCAATTCATCTTGTTCCAAATGGGTCAATAAGGTACTAACTCCACATATACATCTTAATTAGTATTGATTAACATTTTAAGTGTTCCTGTAATACAAAATAGAAACTTAATAGGATTGTTAAAAGATTTTATATATTGGAATTATTATTATTATTATTATTATTATTTTAAAGTTAAATGTAAAAAAATAAAGTTACATAGAACCTGCACAAAAACAACAGCAATGACCAAAAAGTGGAAAGGATTGCGAGAAAAGAAAAGCCCATTTAAACATTTTGGGTAGAGTTAATTGACTTCAGATAAAGGACTTGAGTTTAGGTCGGAAGCCAAAGTCCAACCTTTAGGATTTGGCTTTTAATTTACATCCCATTATGTGGATAACCAGTAAAAAGATCAAGGATTTATCTTGCTTGAGGTCTTGAAAGAGGATTTCACAATCAGGGAAGATTTTGTGAGCCTAAAATCAACTGCTGCTGATTTGCTTTCAATATACTTACTTTGCATATGTGAATTACTTCAGTTGTTTCCAACGTCTGGTGTAAATTTGATCCATTTGGCCCCTTTAGAAATATTTAAACTGAGAAATACATTGATGTGGTCGATCTCTTTATTGCCCTCTGAGAGGATTTAAATTTTATTTATAAATTACTAAATTTTATTTATTTGTAGTTTTGTTTTTTTACTTAGTTGAGATGCATGTGTAAGATTGTGAATTTAAATGATTGGACTAATAACTAATTACCATATACAGGAGCAAGAATTAAGTATTTCCCGTTTGTTAAACCGACAGGAAAACACCACACGCATGAATGTAACGCTTGAGTGTGGTCGGTCTTGGATGTCACACTGTGAAGTAACGGTGAGGGAGATTATCAAGGTGAAAATGGAGTAACACTCTCTGCTGTGAAAACATTTGAAGAGCTTGTCTCACTTTGTTTACCAGATCCAGCCGTTTTTTGTTCGTTGCAAAAATAAGTGCGAGATTGCTAAGGCAACTATTGCAAACTGCAAAAGTAAGTCACATATTTAGTCGTACGTTTTAAAAATCCAAAATGTAATAATCTTTTTTTCGCTCATGTTTTACTTCCAGTAACCTTTTTGTTTCCACCTGTTTCAACAGGCATCCGGTTTACTGAAATCTCTACAGTACTGCTGCTCATCTTTGTTGGTTTTCTTTTTTTTTTGCTGCATAGAGCATTTCATAGAGGTTAGATTTCTTTTAAAAGCACCACAAAACTCATAATAAGAGACTTCCAAGTATAGATAAACTGTGGCATCCTTTGTATCCTAGGATCTCCAGCCAAACCTGCCTCTGCTGACAAGCAACAACCGGAGGTTTTTCAAGTTCAAGAGAGAAAACGCATCCTCCTCATTTATTCCCTTGACCATCTGCTGTACAAGAACATTGTTCTGAAGCTTTCTGCCTTCTTAGTAGCAAAGTGTGGCACAGATGTGGTCCTGGACCTGCTGGACACAACCAGACTGGGTGTACTGGGGAGCATCCAGTGGCTCGAGTGGCACAAGGAGCAAATAGAGAGGTCTTCAGATAAGATATTAATTCTTTGCTCCCGAGGAGTACAGGCGAAATGGAGAGCAATGTGTGGAGGCAGACAGGTGTTTCTCAGAGAGGATGCCCTCTCTCCCATAGGTGACACGCTGACTCCGTGTCTCACTCTCCTGATGCCTTATTTTATCCGGTCAACGTCATTTGAAAAATACATTGTGGCTTACTTTGATGAGATTTGTTCTGAGGAAGACATCCCTTTGCCCTTCAAGGTCACAGTGCGCTACAAGCTAATGAAACAGTTCGAGGAGGTTTTCTTCAGAATCCTTAACACCGAAAAGCATGAACCGGGCCGCGTAAAGCAAATCGATGGACTCTCTGAGGATAAATATCATGAGTGCCCCTCAGGGAGGGCCTTAAGAAATGCTATAGAGGCCTTCTGTAAGTATCAACTGGCGCATCCGTACTGGTTCCAGTCGGAGTTATTGAAATGTGCAGAGCTAGAGGATGAGGAAGCCACAGATGAATCAGACGAAAAGACGATGACAATTACAGACAGTCTGTTTAATTCAGTTCAAATTTATCAGTGATGTGGAGATCCAAAAAAAAGTGGTATAACAAAAAATAGAACAATGGTTCGACTGGCTGAAAACACATCAAATGTGTCCAACACTTAAGTTGAGACAGTAGAAGGCATTTACCTGTTGAAATAAAATTACCTACAATCCTAACATGGATCTTCTGACATGATGTGTTGTCAGTGTTATGTTCTTTTTCTTTCTTTTTCTTTTTTTGGACTTACTAAAGCCACAATCACATCTAGATTCTGACTGAGAATATCAGCAGAGTTAAAAAACTAGAGTGATGGCCAGGAGGCATGTCAGTCTCAAATATGTACAGCTTCTCACCAAAGATAAATCATTAGAATAGCAGTGAAAACATGCAATCCACCCAGCAATTAGGGCAGAATTAAAGTAAAAATCTTTAATAAAAGAAATGTACCTACAGATTATAGAGAACTGTATAAATACTTTTTGTCTAGTTTAGCTTGTTTGTTTTTCTTTTTCATCGTTTTTCCATATGACAACAGCAGAGACAGTAGAGATCTGTGGGTGATAGTTGTGGGCTGTGTAAATAGTGTTTCGGTCAAAGTTTAGCTTGCTCACTTTAGTTTGTTGCATTTGTGGGAGAAAAGACGGTAAGCTTCAAACATTTTACAAACAATCACTCCTAATAGTTGATTGGACTGTGAAAATAATAACAGGCTGCAGATCTTTGATAATGATGAATGTGTACTATTGGTGATATTATGATGGTTTTTAGATTTAGCTCATGTTTATTGTGATCCTGTGTATCTTTGTTATAGCTGCCTTGGTGTTAGCTTAAACGTAAATGGAGGAAGTTTTTGTTTGTTTTCCTTCATAAAATAATTTTGAAATTTGTTTTTTTTCATACCTTTATTTTTTTTCGTATTAAACCATTTTTATATAATGTTTTTTTCTTTTTGGGAGGATTTGTTTTAACTGAATAAAACTACTTGTTTTCTCTTTTTTTTAACCAGTTTCTTTTTGCTGCTTTAGTTATTACTGAGGTTTTTAGAACATGGGCTAAATGAAAGGGGGGTTGTTTTTTGTGTCTGTTTGTGAGAGTGGCCTCAGTTAAAGGGGGAGAGCGTGTGAGAGCTTGTCCCAGCAAGCTAAAGGAAATCCTCACAGTAACTGAACATGATCTGGACCCTTTAGTGACAAACCCAAGTTTAAGGATGGGAAAATAGTTGGAAGCAATTATCCATGTTTAAATTTTAAGAACCTGAGGTAAAATGTTCTTAACTTTAATAAAAGCAGACACTTTTAGATTCACCAGAAAATTCCTCTTTGTATTTTTGTATTCTGTGTATTTTCTTTAACAAATTGATCTTTCATTGTTGTGTCGTTTTGTGGATTTTAAAAAAAGCAGTGGAAACAGCAATATTTTAAGTAAGACCGAAGTTGTTCATAGTTCAAAAATGTACTTTGAGGTGTCCCAGTAGTTGGAGCAGAATGAGGGTCTTAAAGAGAGTCTTCCAGCTCATCCTCAGAAAAGATGCTAGGACTTATCAGAACGCTGAGTGGAGCAAAGGTAAATGTGCTTCATTTGATCTTTAGTACTAATAATAATAGGGTTCAAATTGTTTATTGCAGGCTGGGAATGCTAATGAAGATTATGCTCTTCTTTCAGATATGCACTTCAACGTTCATCCATCTGTGTCTCAAGCTGTGGCTAAAAAAAAGCCAGTGGTCGCGCTTGAGAGCACAATAATCACTCATGGCATGCCCTATCCAAACAACCTGAGGTGCCCAGGATGATGTCAAGATTAAAAAAATCCACATGTGATGTTTGAAGTTTTCAAAATGAGTTTTCAAAATAAAATATAACCTCGGCTGTTGCTTCTGTTTAGGACTGCGAAGGAGGTGGAGGCCATAGTGCGAGCCGAAGGAGCCACCCCTGCCACAGTTGGTGTTGTTGAAGGGGAAATTCTTGTCGGATTGACGTCGGATGAGCTCGACTACCTCGCACAATCCAAAAGCGTTGTAAAGGTGTCACGACGGGATCTGCCTTTTGTTATTAGCAAAGTGAGACTGCTACTCCTGGATGTCAAACATAAAACACCTCGACTTTATAATTTATTCTAATATGTTTTAAACACCATCAAAGATGTGTCACCTTTTTTCTTTTTAGGGTCTGTCTGGCGGCACAACGGTCTCAGCCACAATGATAGCAGCACACAGAGCTGGGATCCCTGTTTTTGTCACAGGAGGCATTGGAGGAGTTCACAGAGACGGACAGAACAGTGAGCTGACTTGTACTTTGATGCAGACTCACAGCTATACTCACTGTTACTGAAAATTAGTATTGTATTATTCCAACCCCATAACATTGGGCTCTTTGGAAACATAGATTTATTTTCACGCTGTCATTTAGTTGAGAATAAAGTAGATTTCAGGAAAAGATAACATCAACAGAAAGGCCTTTCATTGGTAAGCAATAGAAAAAGTCGTTATTAAATAGAACGGCTGAGGTTGGCAAGTCTTACTTTACTGTTGCTTTCTCAGTGTTTGAAAAGTCAAATTGGGAAGTCAAATAAAACAAAAGTAACACATTTATTCTCGCAAACTAAATGACCCATCCCTTAGGTTTGGACATCAGTGCAGATCTAACAGAGCTTGGCAGAACTCCTATTGCCGTAATCTCTGCTGGAGTCAAGTCCATCCTGGACATCGGCCGCACGCTTGAGTTCCTTGTGAGAAAATATGAATTTTTTTTTAACATAGAATCAAATATGTTCACAATTTTTAGGTGTTGCTGAAATTTCAACTTTATTTCTTTTCAAATTTGTCTGGAAACAGGAGACACAGGGTGTGTGTGTTGCAACTTACGGAGCATCTAAGAATTTCCCAGCTTTCTTCACTCCAAATAGTGGCTTCACCTCAGCGTGTAATGTCCACAACCCTAGCGAGGCTGCAGAACTTATCGGTAAAGCGGGGTCCTATATCGTAGCTAAAAGTTGTTGTTATCGTTGGGGCTTCAACCTCGGGTCATAAATATTTATGAATTATGCTTCTCACTTTTAACCTTTCGAGAGACATTAACTGGTTTAGTGTCAAGTCAACAGACAGTTAAATGTCATGGTCAACTTAGGCTCCTTATGATTTGTTTTATCCATTATTTTTTCCAGAATCATAATGGAAAGTGGGGTTGATTTAAAATATATTGGCCTTTCTCCTCACAGGGTTAAAAAAAAACAAAAAAAATCCCGGCCTCATATACAAACCAGCCCCCATACTAATCTGTTCTAAGCTGACTGTTTCATCTTAAACTAAATAGCTAATTTAAATTGCTTGATTTTATGGAAAATCCATCTTTTACACAAAATTCACACATTTTTAAAAGTTAGGTTTTAGGTTCACTCTGGAAGACCGAGTAAATTCCGAATGAAATCACATTCACATTGACGATGACTGGATTTAACCTTCAGCCAGTCTATCTTACTGCACAGATAAAATATCGTTGTTTATGTATGGGTCTGCTATTTTTAATTTTTTTTTCAATATTTTTTTACCAGAAAGTGTTTTATCTCTGGGACTTCAAAGCGGCGTCCTGATAGCAGTCCCCATCCCAGAGGAGCATGCAGCCGTAGGCCATCAGATACAGGAAGCCATACAAAGTGCTATCGCAGCAGTCAGGTACTGACGGTCTATCTCTGTTGGTGTTTAAGTTACAGATCGACGACTCTACAGGAACGTTACCGTATGTGGATGTCTGCTTATCTCTTTTTGGTTATCTCTCTGGTTTCCTCAGTTCTGAAGGTATTACAGGGAGAGACGTAACGCCTTTTGTTCTTCAAAAGGTCAACGAGATGACTCAAGGAAAGTCCCTCCAGGCCAGTATCCTTGGAAAAATATGTCTCAGAGGTTGCACGACTGTTTGTAATAACTTAGTAGACAAGGTTCGAAAGCTTTAGGATTGTGACTACACTAATATCTAAGGGTGGTAGTTTGTAAAGTCCAACCCACAGTCAAACGGTTATTAGTACAGGTGAGACTGCGTTTAGACTTATTATACACAAATCTTAAGAGTCTTCCTAATGACATGAAAGATGGCCTCCAGTTTGACGATGTTTAAACTTAGGCTAAAAACTGTACTTTTTACCAGTGCATTTAACATCTAAGGGAATTTTTTATCTCTAGGCACTTTTCTTAAGGTGTGGATGTTGTTCTTATTTTACTTTCAGTTGTCTAGTTTGTCTTATTTAATTTTGCTCCGAAACTGGTGACTTTTAAACCCTTTAATTAGTTTTTCACTTGAAATCACTGCCCTTAACATGTCATTTTTAAAGACATTGCTCTCATACACAACAATGCTAAAGTTGGCAGTCAGATAGTCTGTGCACTGTCAAAGCAGATGAGTGAAAACAAATCAAAAGGTCAAACTCGTGGTCCTGGAAAACCCACAAAAAGCTCAGATGTTGTAAGTGTATTATTTTAAATCAAGAACAAGTATAAAAAAACTAAGTAGGATATGAAATTGTCATATATGATTGTACAGGTTGTTATTGGAGGTATAAATGTAGATTTTATCGCCAAGGGGAAAACAAAAAAGCTTCATGTGAGTATTACAACAAACTTTTATCTCAGACCCGCCTGAAAACAGGATGAGAATAAGTTCCGAGAATCTGTTTTGTTTCTCAGTTTGGACAAACAAACCCAGGAAGCGTCTGTCAGTCGTTTGGTGGCGTGGGACGGAACATCGCTGGTTGGTTTTACTTATCTGATCCATTCTGTGAATGTCCTAATCAACACATCTGACTCTGTTTCATACACTTGCTTCTTTGTTTTCCTCTAAGACTCCTTGAGCAGGTTAGAAAGGAAGCCATTGTTCATCTCAGCCACTGGAGCTGACGCAAACAGTGATACAGTCATTAACTCCTGTACACATATGGTAAGGTCACATAAATAGCTGGTTGTCAATAATTAAAGATGGAGTCTTGTCACTTGAATATGTAATAAACAACGTGTCTTGAATTTCCTTTAGAACACAAGTGGTGTGGCCAGGCTGGAAAATCACAACACAGCAACATACTGCGCTATTATGACTGAAAGTGGGGAACTGAGTCTTGGCTTGGGGGACATGGACATTCATCAGCAAATTACAGACTGCTATGTGAGTTTTGAAGTCAGGCAAAGCTAGATTGGGATTTTGTGTGCTATCGAGTGCCTTACTAACCATATAAAAAATAAAATAGAATAGAATAACCCTTCTTCCACACGTATCTCAGTCAGGAATCTTAATGGTTTTTGTTGTATACTAAAAACGAAATTAAAAATGTTACATTTCTTAATGTGGAGTTCCTTAGGTGGAGACGTTAACCTTTTTGGATTTTATATCAAATTTGTCTTCAGGAATCTTTGTGTTTTAAAACGTTATCTATTTTAAAACCTGTATTTTAAATGACTCAACTACTATCAATCTACTTTTTATCTTTTTTTTCTTGTTTTTTTCATTTCCTTCTTGAAATAAGATTAATATCTATCCTTAAATGTTTTTTGAAAGGTTTCGCAGTTTGAAAAACAGATTTCATCCGCCGCACTCGTGTGTCTTGATGGAAACATCCCCGTCTCCACCATCAACTATGTTTGTTCTCTTTGTGGGAACCACAACTTAAACAGTAAGCGTAGAGAAATGTGGACCCAATAACAATAAATGGTCGTGAACCGATGTTGTTGTTATTGTTAAAACAAAACTCTTTGTGTTTGTCACAGTTTGGTACGAACCAACAGATGCAGACAAAGCTTGTAAGCCTTTCCTCTCCAATGCTTGGAAGTCTTTGTCTTATTCGTCTCCAAACCTGGCAGAGTTGTATATGATGAATAAAACTCTTGGTCTCTCGTTTCCTGGAGGTAACCCTTTGATCTTTTTATCAAGTTGTGGATGTTCCCCTTCTTTGCATTTGCTAATTCTGCAAAAGACAAACCTCCTCAGTTCTCGCAGTTGTTACAGCTAAGAGATTTTGTGAAGAATGCAAGTTATCTGATGGCAGCTAAGGTTGTGGTTGATCTCGTGCCAGTGGTGCCAAGCACCCTTGATGAGATCCTGAAGGTTGCTGTGGCTCTCTCACGCCCTCTTCTGGAGAATCTTCACTGTCTGGTGGTGACTCTTGGGCCTGATGGTGTGCTGCTGTGCGGTGAGCACCAAGGAGGCTCTGTTGACCTGCAGCCAAGGAAACAAAAAAGAGTAGGTTATTTTTCAAATGCAGCTTGATAATGAAGAAGGTATTGACTACAACATCAACAATGAGGAGGATATTTACTGCGTTTCGATTTCAGAAAAGACAGCTTTGTGCACTGCACTACCCAGCGTTGACAGTGACCCCAGAGGAGACGGTGAATGTGTCAGGAGCAGGAGACAGGTGCTAAAATACTTATTCAATCAACTTTTCTGTTGTTACACTTAATCATTGTTTTTATTTTATTCATACTTGTTTTTTTATTCCTGCTATGCCTGCAGTTTTGCAGGTGCTTTAATGGCAGGGATTCTTCTTGGAAAAGACACAGACAGTTGCGTCCGGATGGGCCTGCTTGCTGCGAAGATGTCCCTGGCATCACCACATCCCATCTCACCGACACTTACCTTAGATTCTGTAGATCCTAACAAAGTCCCGGCAGACAAATGGCCCACACCAAGCTTTGTTTGGATAGATTAAAAACTCAGTTTGTTTCTCAAGGTTTTTGCATCCAAATGCGTTACAGTTTTAGGATTCTGTAATAAAATACTTCAAGCTACTTTGTCCTAAGTTTTACTTCGCTGATTTCTAAATTAGTTGTGTCAAAAAGTTACCTTTGGTTTCCAGTGATCAAACTGTACGTACAGGGGCAGATTTAGGATTCTAGGAGATCAGGGGCTTAGCCCTGAGTGTGCATATGCCGATTTGTTTTTTCCATCTTTTTTTTTTCCTACCTCGCACACAACACTGCAATTTTTTTATACTTCATTGCAAAATCTAGAGTTCTTGGTTATAAAGTACTCCAGCCATTTCAATTGCTCATCCCAGCTTTTGTAAGACTCTCTCTGCTGGCTGGCTCCCAAACTGGCTGAGGGGGTACTGGGGGAGGAACATCTGTTTTGGGCCACTTTCTGGGGTTCCTAACTCAGTATCTGGTAGACCACCTGCTGCTGTCGAAGGCTGGTCAGCCCTACATGTATCTGTGTTATCTGCAAAAACAAAAACCAAACAAAATTCCAATATTCCATCAAATCAACTCAAAATCGCTAAATCTTATGAACTCACTTTTACCAATTCAAGTCAATTAGTAAATTTAAAAAATGTAATTAAAATTAAAAATCAAATTAAAAACATCAGTTAGCTCATGACAGGTTTTATATGGAGTAGGTCTAGACCTATACTCTTAATAAAATAAAATAAAATTAGACCTGCACATTCAAAAACCTGAAACAGCACTTGTTTTTGGTGGTTCACTGGCTGAGGCTACTGCAGATGACCAGGTGCTAGCGCATTCGTCGGAGCATACTCAGGGGTGCATCTTCTCTTTACCTGTGTAGCAGGACAAACAACGTCTCAAAATCAGTAAAACCTTCACATACCTGGAACACAAATCTGTTTAGCTTCAGCTGTTGGTGGTGCAGCTGTCAGCTTTTTGAAAAAGCTCCTGATATGCAATGATATCCACAAGCCTGGATTAAGAATTCAAAACAGGCACACTGATACAGCTGATCAACCACGGAGCTGCCAGTACACATACATTCAGACCACTTAGTTTACTAGTGCACAAGTGTGGGCCTAGTTGTTCAAAACTCCTGCACAGGATTCACAGTGAATGGCGACAGATTATTATAGGGGATGATTTAATACTATCAATAAATTCACCACATGATGGTGTATGTGTGTATTATCAGAACAGTCTATATGAAGAAACATTTCAAAGCACAGCAAACAACAATACATTTAACTGCATATTTTAGCTCAGAATCAGCTCAGGAGCCACATCCGGGGCTTTTGAGGAAACATTTGGGCCTGTAGCCCAAGTAGCCACCCCCTAGATCCGCAACTGTGTACATACATACCACTTTTAAATAAAGAATTATTCTCATTATTAATTGCTGTATTTTTATATATTTTTTTGGCTCTCTTATTGGTGGTGGACAATTCCTGTACCTAGACCTGTTCCAATTAAAAAGATTGACATTTTAGCCACTAAGCACAAAGATGAGGAGGGAAAAAAACACATGTCAAAAGCTCACCGCTAAACAATTGCAGGAAATAAAGCCATCAAGTCTCCACAATAACCATCCATCCATTTTTTGTTCTACCTTGTCACTATTGGGGTCTGGGGTCTGCTGGCGCCTATCTCTAGCTTACAACGGGCGATAGGCAGGCGTACATCATGGACAGTTAATGATCTAAAATATGTCTTAACCTCAGTACCTAGAGCTAGAGTAACTAGAGAAGCTCGTTGTAGAGAGATTAATCTACGCTGTTCTAGAAAACTATACAATTATGCTACCAGTCACGATCTTTATTTGAACAGAACTTTTTTTTCTTTTAAATAAACATTTTATTAATATGAGTCTGAAATTATATAAAATCAACAAACTATTCTCATGTGCAAAATATATATATTATTATTATTATCAAGTACTATTGTGTCAGTTGTTTGTGTAGTCAGAAATTCAAAGAGAACCACATAGACGATATAATTTAATTCCCTAACTCAAACAGTAAATATATTTGCAAAGTTTTTTCAAAAAGACATGAAATACAAACATCTGGCTCGCCTTTATCCATCTGGGAAGCTTATAAAACGCATTATTCCTGTTTTATCACATATTAATATTGCTCATATGTGAGCAGGATGTGGTCCAGATGGAGTAATTGTTAAGAATAAAGTTTTTTTCTTAAGCATGTAAGTACATTTTAATAAAAAAAACTAAAACCTGTTAATAAATATGTTGTGGCTAGCGTCTCCTTTATGTTACACACCATTTGCCGTCTTTAAAAGTAGCAAAACGGCGGTAACCAGGGCGTGTGGAGTAGAAAAACTCTTTTTCCCACAATGCCTTGCAGGAGCTGCGCAGACTCACTGGCACCGAACGCTTGCCTCACTCCCTCCTCCCTACATAATGCTAGCTAAGATGGTGGTTTGAGCGTAATTTGTCTTAACAATACCAAGAAAAGAAAGGGCAAAACATCTTTACATCCTCCCGGTTAGAACAGAACCTCACGGTTAGCGCTTTCGTAAGCGACTTTATCCAGAAATTTTGCCATTTCAAGTGCATTGGCTTCAAGCCCCCGCCCTGTTTGGTGTGACTCCTTTGGAGTGGAATCCTAAGCTAAATACGGACAGGGTAAGTGACGCTAAGTTAGCCAAGTCGGCTCTCATCCCACAGCCAGCAAATAAAAAGATAACTGGCTCTCTTTAAAGCCTAACAACTGATTAAGGGTTGTTCCTACGGCCACTGAAGTACTCTCTGTGTGAAGCGTGAGCCCTCAGACCAATGTCAGCTGTTTATAAGGCTGGGAGTTCAGAGTTAGCCGCCGTAGGCCGCGTACTACATTAGCATGCAGGCTAAGCGCCTAGCATCACCCAAGCTGTCACTTTTTGCGCTTTGTCGTGTTGTGTCACGTTTTCACTGATCACGCACGTCGTTGTTGGGTTGGCGTAAATCTCACAGTCTTTTGTTTTTGACGCCGGTTTTGCAGATTAGCTGGATATGCGCCAACAGGCAGCGGACCGGCTTCTCTTACCAGTACGTAGCTAATGTTAGCTTAGCTTTGGTCAAATAACATCTGTCATAATTTCAGGTCCAAACGACAACACTCGGTATCTGGCGGAGCCGCTAAAGTGTACAGATATCTAATTGCTCTGGCTCTATAAACTAGGCGGTGAGATTGGAGACAACGTCGTGAGTGTGTGTTTAATCAGCGGACTGCTGCAGAACCTCAGAAATGTTTGCGTTTTCGTCTTAGATTCACTTCCTGGCGGGTTGCCTCTGCCCGTGCCGGTCGGTCACTGCGTTAGTCTTTTGACAGCGAGGTTGTCACGAAGAAGGCAAAGACTGTGTTCACCTGGCGAAACGCGATTTTTAACGATAAATGTTTTCCTTTTGAAGCGTGTAATGACGTGTAATGACGTTTCAGGCGTCGTCACCGTACGGCAGATGTGTAAAACATCCGCATTAACGCTCAAAGCGCTTCATTCCTGCCTGTGAGCTTGTTTTGTTATAAATGTGTGCCAACTACGGAAAACCCAGCCAGCACAAATGAAGTCACCGGAGCAAATCCCAACCCCATCACCTGATGTGAACCTAAAACAATTTCCTCCGGGATCATTAAAGTCTATCTTATCTTATCTTATCTAATCTTAAAACAAACCTCCACCGTTCTTCCAGATCACTTTAGACGTCCTAACACATCTATTCTCGTTTGCACTTATTACTCTCCTCCATAGGGATTGTGTTTATTTGAGAAGGGCCAATCACAGTCGTTACATAACCTCTTTGTTGCGTTGTTTTGGCAAAATGTTAGACGAGTAGGAAATTCTCGCAGTACAACTTTGCTTAAAATAAAAATCCCACTATTATTATTGATGGTTGCAGAAAAATGATCCAACTGCTTTCATTTGAAATCAGAAACCAACAATCACTAAAAGATATACACAATTAACTCTAATTGTAATTTTAAAGAAAGTTATGACAGTTGTTTTTCATTTGGCAGTGTAGGCTTGGGCAAAACTATTAAATAAACACCACCTAAAATTGGTCTGTGTAGAAGTTTTCACATTATTCTTTATTGTTGCTGTTTTGCTCTTCATAGAGTAACAAAATAAGCAGAAGATGTTGATGGAGATATTTCCAGGCATTCGACTTTTCTCTCTGTTGTTTTAGAGTCTCGTTTCAGCCAGCTCCCCTGCAGTGCATGGCAACACGTCGGGAAGAGAGAGCATGCAAATGGGGCAAAAACTGATCCCTTTGGCGCTTTATGTCACATCCTGTTAAAAAGTTTAAAGTGTAGGATCCATGTGATGGAGAGCTTTAGTAGCTTGCTGTAACCTGGACCATATTAGCACGAGATCACGCAGCCGTATTTACACTCTTCCTCCTTTTTATATGCATCTGTTTCTTTCCTGTGGTTATTTTGACACAGCTGTTTACACCAAGGCACTCAACATTAAGGAGGCTTTTATATCAGTATCTGTTGATTTTCTGTCTTGGTTAAAAATCCAAAGAAACTGACCTATGTGGTGATTTAAAAAAAAAAAAATTAAGCCGAATAAAGTAAAACATGTTGATAAATTTAGAAATGCTAATTTGTCTGGTGTACAATGAAAGCTGTCAAAGAGGCTAATACTAAAGTTTTATTTAGCTGGAAAAGTCTGAAACTGCAGTTTGACCGAAAAGGTTTAACATTTAATTTACGGCACCAAAATGTAACTTAGTTCTTTTTTCCTGCTCCAAACTGAATTTTTATAAAGTAGGCATGTTTATGGGGATTTTACCTATTTCTGTTTCCTGTTTCTTACTTGTACTAATACTTGTATTAATACAATATTCCTTCAGCTTTGGGATTTTGTGCATCGGGAAGTTTTTTTCTTACTTTTATTTTCAGACAGTTACTATGATGCCAGGATTGTCCAAATGATGCTCCAGCATCTTTTTGTCTGGTTTTCTGACCATACAGGCAGACTGACTTAGAGCAGCGGCAAAATCAAATGAGGTGGAATAGCAGTATTTGCCTACAACTGATTGTTTCATCCAGGACATGTCACTTTAAATACTCCTCTCTGCTGCCCAAGAACACCTATGCTGTATGACACTGTTCAGTCCGAGGCCTAGCCAGATTCATTGCAAGACTGACTGCTAATGGGGATCCTTCCTGGCCATAGTAGCACTAGTGTGATAAAATGTTTTTAAATGTAAAGCCTGAACAAAAGAATATTCATGAGTTGTTTTAAAAAGTCTAATCGAATTGTTGCTAACAGAAGTAAAAAAAATAAACTTACATTTTCTATACTGCAGCACTAGTGCCCGCCTTCCATGATTTATGTTACACAGAACTGTGTTGTTTCTGACATATAATAACTTTCAAAATGTCGCCTCAGAATATTTTCTGGTATGTTTTGCACCAATTTCTGCTTAGGTTTATGTATTTCAGAGCTTATTTCTGGGGTTTGTTGATCAAAATTCAGATATTTGACCCTTTAGGCTTCTTTCCACTTAAACATTTTACTAAATGAGACTCTGATTTTTGTTGCTTTTACATCAAGATGACCAGCTGATTGTTATTCAAGTTGGTTAATTTTGAAGTAAAAATAAAACAATTAGTTTGAAGATTTAAAGCTGTTTTCCTCTCAGTGTACAATAAACCGTAATGTATGAACAAGCTTAATTTATAAGTAGTTTTTGAGATGTGTCCAGGTGGAGTTTTGAGCATTATTTGGGGTTTTTTTCCTCTACTTGCAGCCCTGTACTCTGTGACCAGCTTCAGTACTACTCAACCTTGCCGTGCAATAGGATGTCCCACAGCCCTGAAATGAAGGACGACCCCATGGAGTGCCCTCTGTGCATGGAGCCTCTGGAGATTGATGACGTCAATTTCTTCCCTTGCACTTGTGGCTACCAGATCTGCCGCTTCTGTTGGCACCGCATCCGCACAGACGAGAATGGCCTCTGCCCCGCCTGCAGAAAGGTGCAGGAAGAGATTTATCCTAAGAGAGAGTTCATCTGCAGAGATGATTGTGTTGTGCTCAGAGAGTTTCTCATTAGTTTTTTTTAAAGTTCATCATACTATACACCGTCCACCATAAATCACTATGCAATTTCTATCTGTTGCCGCACAGCCGTACCCAGAGGACCCCGCTGTGTACAAGCCTTTGTCACAGGAGGAAATCCAAAGGATAAAGAATGAAAAGAAACAGAAACAGAACGAGAAAAAGCAGAAGGTGACAGAAAATCGCAAGCATCTGGCGAGTGTCAGAGTGGTCCAGCGGAACCTGGTGTTTGTGGTTGGGCTGTCGCAGCGGCTCGCCGACCCTGAAGTGAGTACAACGGTGTCGGGTGGCCTCCTGCTTAAAGATGTACTATTTATTTGTAGTATTTTTATTCACAATTGTTCTTTTCGAGGACCGTAAGAAGCATAACCCAACAATGAAATGAAAGAGATGGCAAGATTTGGCTTTTTAGGCATCAACACACATTTTTCCCAACATTAAAACACATTCTGGGTGAATTAATGACCAGTTATTTAAACCAGTTATTTTAATTAGAATATTAATAGAGAATCGTTTTAAATCCTGTGTCTTCTCCCACCAGAAGCAATGTATGTAAATGATTAGTGTGCGACACGACAACCAATTGTAATTGTCACACGTGTTATTTTCCTCACAGGTCCTAAAACGACCAGAATATTTTGGGAGATTTGGGAAAATCCATAAAGTGGTCATCAACAACAGTACATCGTACGCGGGTTCACAGGTGAGGGATAAGTTATGGTTTGATTAAAGGTTTAGTGTAAGCGAACACATTTGCGATTGATTGAAAATAAACTTTAACTTGTGTCATGAATTGGTAACAAAGAATTCAGTTGAAACCATAAAAAGAAAAAGAACATAACATAGCCGCGAATCCTTTGTTTGATTTGCGTGTTTACTTTTATTTGTTTGTTTGTTTGCCGTTCAGGGGCCTAGTGCCAGCGCTTATGTCACTTACATCCGTTCTGAAGATGCTTTAAGAGCAATACAGTGTGTGAACAACGTGGTTGTCGATGGCAGAACACTCAAGGTAAACTTATGAGTTTTTTTCTCGCGTTAGCTGTGGTTTTACAAAGCTTGTTCTGTGTGTTGAATGTAATCAGAAGCTGTAATACCGTTCTTTTTTCTAATGCTCCTGTTAATTAGGTAAAAGCAAAGCTCATCTACTCGTGTGTTGACTGTAGGGTTGTATGTAAGGATATCTTTACTTAAGGTCGTCTTCCTCTTGCAGGCTTCTTTAGGCACAACAAAATATTGCAGTTACTTTCTCAAAAGTATGCAATGTCCCAAACCTGATTGTATGTATCTACATGAGTTGGGAGATGAAGCAGCTAGCTTTACTAAAGAGGAGATGCAGGTAAATTCAACATTTTTTTTGTTTAACAGTTGTGTGGATTTTTGCTTAACATGGCTCGTTTATGTATTTTCATTTATGTGTTTAACTCTGAACTTGTTTTTAGGCGGGGAAACATCAAGAGTACGAGCAGAAACTCCTCCAAGACCTCTACAAAATAAATCCTGGTTTTCTTCAACCTCCACCTTGCGGGACAGAAAAATCAAAGAGTAAACCCAACTCCACGCAAAGGTTGGTTTTATGTTTTTTGTTCTTCTCCTGTGCTGCTTTCTCCCAGAATAGTGCTTGACGGTCCGATTTTCTCCTGCTTTGTAACAGAACTAACAGTAGCAACGGTAAAGACGGCTGGCCGACGCTGTCAGGGCACAACAAGCTGGCCAACGGACTTTCAGAAGACCGCAAGTCCCCGCCGCTGTTAGACTTTCTAGACCAAGAAGCTAGTAACTCAGACGGGCTAGAATCAGAGCTGGTTCCCGGCCAGCGTCCCACCTTATCCCCCTTCTCCTCCAACTGTGACAGTAATAGGTAATGGAAGATGTCTCCATCCGCTGCGTTTTCTGTTCCGCAGTCACCATTGTATTTTTTGTTTCTAATCAGTTTCTACATTTCTATCTGCAGTCCAAATGACAAACCTCCAGAATCCATCGTTATGGTGAATGGAGAAACTCTACAACAGGTGAAACCTCCTCGCTCCTTTGATCCAAAATTAATCAAACTGAGTCAGATCTGTGCTAATCTTACTCCTTTCCCTCTCTGTCGTTCTGCAGATGCCCACAAGTGACTCCCCCTCCCCTCCCCCAGGGCTTTCGAAGCCCATCTTGGTGGTGCCCATCAGCATGTCGGAGCTCTCTGCCCGTTCACCCTTCGAGGGTGCCGCGGCAGAGTCCCAGTCGCTCTTCTCAGACAACAGTAACTTCAGGCATCCAAACCCTCTCCCTGCCGGCCTGCCCCCCTTCCCCAGCTCCCCCCGCGGTAGTTCTGACTGGCCCATGACACCAGAACCACAGATACTCTTCACATCAGGTATCTATTCACTAAATACAATAAAAATTGCAACCCAAAAAACATTTTTAAGTTTAAACAGTTTAACTTTTATCCTGTTAAACAGTGTAATAGGATTTTATGTGATAGACCAATTTAAAAAAATAAAGATTTTGTAGCGAAGGAGGCAGAGATACACATCACAGGTGGAAGGATCTGACGACAGGTAAATTATTTCTCGTCTTTTTTGTGAACTTGACATTTATAAAAGAGGGGGGGGGAAGCCATAAAAGCGTCAGTTGAGGCAGGAAAGCTGGTCACAGTTGATGGGGAAATAAATGGAGCTTTAATGGGAAAGCCTGTCAGAGGTTCACCCTCCAGTAAAACAATGAAACTAAACTAAGGGAATTTAAATAAAAGCTTATTCATTGGCTTCAGTTCCCAAACCTACAATCCAGACATTAGGTTAATGCAGAATCAGTTGCTTTGTTCCCATTCAAATTTTAAGCAAACTTTTAAAACGTTACGAAAATGTGAATTAGGTGTGATTCATCAGCTGTTAATGTGGCTGCAATAAACAACAATGGGTTTACTAAGCAGGTAGTAGTAGTAGAACAAGTTGTTACAACACAACCTATTCTGTGTATGTTTCCATCCTTTAGCTCAACAAATCTTTTTAGGGATAATCCAAAAGTCACTTCAATTGAGCGTGAAATATTTTTCGGCAAAAATAATTTCGCATTTTAAAACAATGCATCAAAAGTTGCATTGATGGAAACGTAGATTGCTGCATTAGGTGGAGAATCACAGGGATTTGTCTAAGACCATTTAATTTCCTTAAGCTCCACATTTATGCACCAGTTTGTTTAGTCTTGCAGCTGCTTTATTTTGCTTCTTTGTCTTCCTAACACAGTGGCTGTTGGACTGTCACAGGAGATGCAGTAAATAAAATAATAACCAAACACTTGCTGAAATGTGAATGTAAGCTGCTGTTTAAACTGTCGACACCTCTTCATCAAACTGACCAGCTTCTTCTCTTTCAAAAGACACAATACCAGTGTCTTCCTCGACAGACTGGCAAGCGGCCTTCGGTTTCGGCTCGTCCAGCAAACAGCAGGACGACGATCTGGGCTTCGATCCCTTCGACGTGACCCGCAAGGCTTTGGCCGACCTGATAGAGAAGGAGTTGTCTGTTCAGGATCAGAGCCCCTCGTCGCCCGGGCTGCTCGCGCCAGGGAGCGGCCACGGTTCGGGCATGCTGCCGCCCAACCTCACCGCGTCCCACCCCTTCCCTGGCGGCCTGCCGCGCATCCACCATCTCCACCACAGAGCCATCTACAGCTCCTTCAGCTTTCCCGGTGGTCACAACAGCCAGCCTGGTCAGCAGCCGCCCCCGGGTGCCAGACACCCGTGGATGGGCCTCCCCACACGAAACAACCTTGCACACTTGAACCACTCAGCCGCCGCTGCCTCACACAGTAACATCCTGGACCTGAATCTGCCCCCTCAGCACAACACGGGGCTCGGAGGTATCCCCATCTCAGGTACCACACGGCGAGATTGCCTTCATGTGCTCCATGAAGATTAGATGAGACATTTAATAGCTGAGACATGAAAACACTTGTGCTTAACATTAATGTTGCTGTTTCAATTTTGCATATTGATTTTTCTTCTTGTGTCTCTGTCCCCTCCCGCAGAAAACAGCAGCTCTATAGAAGGCTTAAATGTGAAAGAGTGGCAGGATGGACTGAGAGCTCTGCTGCCCAACATCAATATCAACTTCGGTGGCCTCCCCAACTCCTCCTCCTCTTCATCTTCCTCCTCCTCCAACAGTGTTAACCACATCGGAGGGCCGGCGGGCATCTCGCACAGCCTGAGCTGGGACGGCACAGCCAGTTGGATGGATCCTGCCATTATCACAGGTGAAAATAAAGGCCTGTTGGTCCGACTGAAGCCAGATATTAATTCAGACTCATTAAATAACACAGCAGTTGGGATTCCCAACATAATTTCTATTTCCAAAAAGGCAGAATAACAAGGAAGAGAAATCTTGTTTATTTAGTTGTTCAATTATTTCTTAAAGGTAGAATATAATTTGCACTAATGCTGCGATTGTTATTGCTCCTTTAAGCAATTTTGCTGAGGCCAGATGATGTTGATGTGAAGGTTTTATAAGTTTCTGATTGCTTAATTTAAACCATTTCATCATCAGGGGTATAATCCAGTCTTTTGTTTCTGATTAAAACTACATTTACATGTCAAAGTGTTCATGAACAACTTACAAACGGAGGAGAATGGAAATGATGGAATCATGGTTTTTGGTTTAGTGGCTGAAGGAGGAACTGCTTTATTTTAAAATATAAAACACCACAAGAGAAATATTGTAACAAGCTGTAAAGACATCAGCAATGAAGTTAAAGCTTTCACATTAGAGCGGGAGAGATTGCAAAGACCTTAAGCATACCTAAGCTAGTTGCAGGTTTTTGGGACACCTTCACAAACTTGTATCACAGTCCTATTAGGAAGTAATCTGGCTAATTATTTCTGCATTTACTAAATACAAAAACATCTTAAATGAAACAAAACAAGAATACCTCATTCTGAATTCAATTTAACCCCCACAGCAAAAATAAAAACACACGGTTAAGCCTTTTTTTTTTTTTACACGCAGTATGTAATTATGTGGTTTCAAGTCAGTTCAGCTGATATATGGAAAACATCAGAAGTGGTAAAGATTTGAGAACTGAAGTCCATTTCAAACTGACTCATATCAAACATGGTCTCAGGCTTTAATGTAATAAATCAACAAGCAAATACATGCTAACTCATTAATGCGATTAACGTCTATTATTGATCAAAAAGGTTTTACACTGTGATGAATGGACACAATATTTAATGCAGTGGTGTAATGTATCGTCGTCCTTTATTCAAACTTCAAACCTTACATTTAGGACCGGTTTGATTGGCTGTGAGTTTCGAAACAATAGGTCCTACATTATGAGAGTTTACATTTTGGGCAAACTAAAAATGTCACCTTTTGTTTTTCCTGAAATTCCAGGTTTTACTTATCAAAAACTGGTTGAAGTTGCTGATGTGTTCAAATCAAATCAATGACTAGAGAGGACTAGACAGAAGGACAGCTTAGACCTCAGAGTAGCAGAGCAACAGAAGCCCCAATGTACCACACTTGGCGAGATCCCATGTGCAGGTCAAGGAAACCAATCCAACATCTCATAGCAAAGTTTAAGAAACTAGCTGGAAACAACACACGGAACCCCATAACCAAGTGTCTGGTATAGTATACAGAAACCTGTGTAATACAAACTGACTCCCAGGTCGAAGTAGGAAGGACTAGCAAAGGTGGCGGAGAATGATCAAACTTGAGCATCATTAAATATAATTCAAACTGGGGGAAGACAAAGAATATGAGATTTCAGACCGCAGTCTTTTACCGTTTTCCCAAACAGAAAACGGGGAAAGAATCTCTGTTTCCAGACAAAAACATAACTTTTGATTGACAAACATTTTGGGATTCTGACGAGGTTTAGGTGTTCAGCTGCCCCAAACCGTCCTTTTACTTTTGTGTCGGCTTGCGACGGCTCCAGCATGTAAAACGACACGGGTCGTCAGGAGCTTTATTGGATCTGACTAAGTAGAGAAAAAAAAAAGAAAGCATCTCTGTTGTAGTCTAAAGTTTGGAAGCACTGTTTTTGCCCGCCTCACGCGCCGTCTGTCTCCTCAGGCATCCCATCCTCAGTCGGCAGCAGTTTAGACTGTCTCCAAGACGACAACCCGCCACACTGGCTCAAGTCCCTGCAGGCGCTCACAGAGATGGACGCTCCGGCCAGTTCGGGAGTGGCCACCCCCCAGCCCTTCCACAGCGGCCTTCTCGACCGCCACCTCCCCCTCCACCACAGAGCTCCCAGCGGCTGGGCTCCCTACCTGCCCCCTCCCACAGCCAACCCCAGCGGTCAGTTCCACTCCCCCCCGCCAGGCTTCCAGACCGCCTTCAGACCCCCAGGACAGCCCGCCACAGAGCTTCTACAGAGTGCCGCCGTCGATCGCCACTGAATACAGACTGGAGCAGACGACCCCACCCTCCCCACTCTTCCACTTTATACCCCCCCATCCTGAACCCCTCCCCCCTCCCGCCCCCCCTT